>JAPSGF010000006.1:15647583-15709178 GCA_035772895.1 Perdix hodgsoniae
CCTCTCCTCTCCTCTCCTCTCCTCTCCTCTCCTCTCCTCTCCTCTCTTCTTTTCTTTTTATTTCCTACTTCTTTTCCTGGTGTCTTTCCTTGTCATTTTACACAGTGCACCCTAGCAGCCAAGAAAGCAAACTGCATTTTATCACGCATTAAACACAGCATAGCCAGCTGATCAAAAAACGCTAATTAAAGCTTCTCCTATGATGGGAGACTGAGAGAGCTGGAACTGTTCTGCCTGGAGAAGTGAAGACTCAGAGGGGAACTAATAAATGTCTATAAATACCTGAAGGGAAAATGTAAAAAAGGCAGAGCCAGTCTGTTTTCAATGGTGCCTGGTGACAGGACAAGAGATCATGGGAACAAACTGGATCACAGGGTTCGGTCTAAATATTAGGATTTTCTTTCCTGTGCAAGTGATGGAGCATTGGTACAGGTTGCCCAGAGAGGCTGCGGAATCTTCTCCTTGGGGATTTTCTAAAGCCATGTGGACAGTGTCCTGGACAACCTGCTTGGTGTGTTCCTGTTTGCACAGGTGTTGGGCCAGATGGGCCCAGATATCCCTGCCACCCTCATCTATGCTCTGATTCTCTGATTCTCCCACTATATTTAGAGTTGGAACAGCCTTACCTTGAATATTGTGTGAAGAATACTTGGGTTGTAAAAAGAGAAGGCTCAGAGGTGGCACAATTGTTCTCTATAACTTCCTGAAGATGGTAAGCAGTGGGAGTTACCAGTCTTTTCTCTCTTGTCACCAATGACAGTATATTAGAATGGGTATTAGGAAAAATTTCTCTTCAGTGAGGGCAAACATCGAAACAGTCTCTCCAAAGAGGTGGATGATGCCTTAATGCTGTCAGTGTTCAAGGACCATTTGGATAACACCCTCAATAATTTGCCCTGAAACTTTTGATTAGCCCTGAAGGGTTAAGGAAGTTGGGCTTGATGATCTTTTCAGATCCTTTCCACCTACCCAGCCATTCCATTCCATTCCAATCCATTCCATTCCATTCCAATCCATTCCATTCCATTCCATTCCATTCCATTCCATTCCATTCCATTCCATTCCATTCCATTCCAATCCATTCCATACCACTCCATGCAACTTTTTGATGTCTTTTTCCTACTCCTTTCCGTTTCTTCATTCTTTCTTTTGATTTGTGCACTTGTCACATCCTCTTTGCTCACATCTCAACAGTCTGTCCCACAATTGATCATCTAGTGATTTTTTCATGTAGTTACTCTTTTTCCGTTAGACTCTTAATTTCCTGCTTTTTTTTCTTTTTGCAGTCATCACAAGATGCAGTTCAGTAGCACCTCCTGTATTACTGATAAACTACAAAATTGTTCTCAAAACTTTTGCCAAGTTTTGCACCATGTCATGTTTCTATCTTGTGCATTGCTACCATTAACGTTCTTTTCTGAACAATTAGAATGATCTCCAATGGAAGTATTATGGAGACATCAACAAACACTTTAAAAAAGGATTAGTGGCATAAAGAAAAATGTAAACCAGCTTTGATAATTAATTTGTTAGCTTTATAGAGTGAGATAATGTATAAATAAGAACAGTATGGCATATCTCATCTATCTGCAACTCAATGAAGTGATAGGAATTTTGTCATGAGGGAATGACTAGCAACATTTAAGAGGACAAACATAACAAAAAAGGCAAGAAAAGTTAACTGAGCTGTCATAGCATATGGCCTTACAGGGAACAGTATTACCAATAAGATTAGGATATTATGTCAGTTATAACAATATATACTTTTTTTTGGTAAAAGTCACTTTTTTATATAAGATTATTTTAGACATTCAGAATATGAAAATAAGTGCAGGAGATTGATGCAGTTATTAAAAAACCTTACAAATCCAGTCTTCAAGATATTTCAAATATCCCAAGAAATAATTTCTAAGTATTTCTACTATATATAGGAAAGAATGAATACACAAGGAGCTGGAGAAACCTTATCAAATTGCTGTGCTTAAATCCGATTAGCTAAGTTGAAGAAAAGATTAATTAAAAGATAAAAGCAATCTAGCTTGCCTGATGCAACAGGGAACATCTCTTTTGCTAGAACACACTGAAAAAACTTGATCTGACGGATCTTCAGTAAAGGCTGAATTAAAATGTCATCACTTCTTTTACCATAATAATTTTAAAGCCAATATACCTGGATAATAAAAGGAGAGTGAAAAAAAAAAACAAGAGGGCCATGATTGCATGAAAACAGACACTAAGCAGATATGAATAAAGAATATATATATATACCTGGTAGAAGTATTTGAATGTTTTAGTTTGCACTATAAATATAAGTGGAAAGGGTAAGAAACAATCGGCTTTAAGAAGACTTTTGCTATATTTTTCACAGGCTTTTGTAACATGATAGGAAACAGTATTAGTTGACCTGAGAGGTACTTTCCAGTTCAATATCCTCATGGGTATTGCAAGCTGATACAACAATGTACCTGAAAGCTATAGATTTTTTTTTTTTTTTTTTAACTGAAGAATAGAGCCATGATAGATTAGTTCATATTGCTCAACCAATTTATATTGCATCATTGGTTTTATAGAGGTAAAAACTAAAAAACTGAAGTGTGGGCTTAACTCTGAACAAAGCTTATCAAAGTGCATTGTACCTTAGGTATAATATACAGTGTGCCTTAGGACCAATGCAGGATATTATGACTCGTCTGTAAATGCAGTGCACTTTGACATTTATTCTATTCTTGCCTTCCATGGAGAACTGTCAAGGGAGAAAAGTAACATGAAAACAATTTAGACTCAGAGGCTAAGAGCTGTGGGATCATCTTTTTCCTTCCCTGCATAAATATTAAATCAAAATGTTATCCTCAGGAAATTCAATGATGAAAGCATTGTGTAAGTCTAAAATTCATTGCTTAGACATCTTTCATAATATAGTTTCAGACTTATAAACAAAATGCTATTTGAATGCAATATAATAATATATTAACACAATTTACTTTCCATAAGTGAAGTATTCTGGTCCTTTTTATTCTAGATTTGATGAAGAGAGTCAGGGAGCCAAAAAAGAGCAACAAAGCCACTTTGGAAGTAGACATTGTGTCACTATGTTGGAAAGACAGGCTGGGGTGAGGAAAAACGAAGGACAGGAGGAGACTCAAATCACTTTTTGCTTACTATTGTATACACACTAGAAGAACACTACTTTCTTGGACTCATGCTCACTCTAAATTTACTTCCAAAAACGGGTTGTGCTTATACATCTCATGCAGTTCTTATTTCAGTGGTACTCTGAAAAATAATCTTCTTGCTCAGTCACAATCCTCCATAAATTCCTATGGTTCCAGATGTTTTATCATTCTCCAAAATATTGTTTCAGTAGGGAAAATGGAAGTCTGATAGACATGCTAGAGCAACTTAAAGATACCTCTTTTTATTTAAATGAGCTCCCTCAAGGAATAAGTAGTTTTGTAAGCATGCTAGCGTGGTAGATGTATCTGGAAGAGACTTTGAGAGTCTCAGTTATTTTCCAGCTGAGTCTGGGTGAGTGCTAAGGAAAAATCTCTATTTATGTTTTGTGACTTTATCCAAAGATTCCAATGGCAGAAAGGTCCACTATGTTGAGAGCTCTGCAAGTGTTTTAGATTAAATACTATTTAAAATATATATTTATATAAAGGAAATTTCTTTTGGCTGCTTTGTGCATTGACCTCTGCAAGTCCCATCTGGGTGGAAGCAGAGTAAGTCTATTTTTTTTTTTTTTTAAGAACCTTTAAGTATTTCTGGTTATTTTGTATGCTTATAGAGATGTGTCATTTACTAAGGTGAGCTGCTTTGCATCTTCACTAAAAATTTCATTCAAGCAGCATCAGCTCAGAGAACAGGGAATGGCATGTTATCACCTCTAGAATTGTGTATCATCAGGTCAAGGTTGAAGCATGCCAGGGGAAAAATGCGTCTGACTGCTGCTTGCACTTTGTTTTCTTTGTGACTGCATAAAAGGACTTCGGTCTCCAGAGATACAATTATAGCAACTTTCATAGGAACTAAATCTGTGCACACAAAGCTGGCATACAGAAGAAAAAGATACAAAGAGAACAAGACAAACCTTAGGATTTTGGTATGATTTCTTGACCCCAGTGAAGAGCCCTCTATCCTAAAAATCTCTGAAAGAAATTCAGGTTCTGTATGTCTTTTACTTCTGTCAGACATAATTGGCATTTGAGAGGATAAGCGGCACTGTAGTTAGAAAGCATTTGTCAATAATTGTATGTGTAACCAACACTTAAGCCATGCAGGCCAACAGATGGCCTCTATCAGAAAGTCGCAAACTAGAATTGAAAGCCCAGAGCTGAAATATTAATCTTTCTTTTCTAAGTTTCCTAGGACTACCTACTCTAAAATTAATATAAAAGATCTTAAAATGATCACAGTTACACATAAGTGAGCTAAGAGCTTTTATTTAACTGTCTAACATAAGAAACAAGGAAAGCTTCATTGAAAGATGTGGCTTTTACATCTAAATATATACTACATAAAAAAAGAGGCACCACTGTATATTTACATCATAGTAATAAAAGTATAATGAATCCATAGTAATAAAAGTATAACAAATCAAAAAAGGACACAGCTTATTAGAAAGCATACAGTTGCCATTTTAAATGCTTTGCACAACAACAATATGATCCTCAGTATTTCAGTAACAACTGAGAGGGGTAATCTACTATGTAATAACAATGTCCCACTGGTTGAAACATCATCACTGACAACACAGACAATAAAAATTTGGACAATCCTAAACTCAAAACCTGGTTGACCTGCTTCCTTTATAGGTGAGAGGGCTGTGAAAAATATTCACTGCTAAGGTAATCTAAATTAAAACAATCAGACAAACTAAAATAGGTCCTAAGAATATTACACTGAATAAGCTTCCTGGATCACTCAATTATAGTGTTCAACCCTCATCAGCACAGATTACCAGAAGCAAGAAATTCTATAACTGGACACTTACAGATGAATTTGTTTAGAAGGTTATTCTTTTCCAACCACATTTAATTACTCATCAGTTTATGCCCTGAGGTATGAAGGCTTGAATTCTTATTATTTTATCCTACTTAATATTCACATTTCTGAATATGCACAGGCTTTATATCAAAATTGAAGCTAATATGCATTTTTAGCCATTTGTCTTGTGCTGACTATTAATTTCTGATGAGTATAATTGCTGGATAATACATTTGTGTCTCACTCCAATTTATAGAAGGGAGAAGAGGTTCTTTGAAATCTGTATACCTGGCGTGAGATTAGGAAACAGTGGTTCAAATGTTGGTCTGACAAATTTATATAAATCTTAATCAGGGAGATGGGGAAGGGGAGGATGGACACCATTATGAATTAGGGTAATGAGGAAGGGAAGGATGGCAATAGAAAAGATAGGAAAGAAGAAGCAAAGAGTCTTTACAGGAAGCAAGAGGGAGATAGTCACCACCATGGATCCAGAGTGGTTCGTAGTTCAGTCATTGATCTTCAGTTGTGGTGGGTCATCGGGCATTGTTGTTCTGTTGACTATAACTGTGACCACGACAATGATGGCAACTTCTCAATGGTAGTACCAACCTATTTATAAGTCCAAAGTGGTCAAGTCAGCTCTCTTTGGAGTGACAGCTCAAATCCAAAGTGGTTGGGTCATCTCTCCCTGGAGTGATGACTCCTTCGTTCCCATTTTCCTAGCCTTGCCAGCAGATAAGAGAGAGCAGGGATGCCCACTTGTGTGGGAATACAAGAAAAGCTGTACAGAGCAGAAACTGTGGAGCAAGATAAACAGCATGAGAACCAAAGACACCTCTAGAAGAAGAATGAACGTCTCATGGCTCTGATTGGATAAGCACCTGTGTGAACAGTTGAAGAGTGTTTTGTAGAATGCTCTGTTGACATGTAAAGGTGGATGGGAAAGTTGTAGGGGTGGATGGGAAAGCTAGAGACAGAAAACTTGAGAAAGTATATAAGGGATGCGAGGACTTGTAATAAACGATTTGGATGATTCACATCTGAGTCTGTGCATCAGATGCTGCACACCTGCATCCTGTTTTTCACAGGACATGATGGTATCATTCCCCAGTTTTCCCATACTAAGCTGGAGCTATTTAGTCACAGGCCAGATCTTTTGCCAGTAAGCACTCCTGAGCACTCTCTTCTGGAGACAAACAGCTCTGGAGGAAGGTGCTTTCAAATGTCCACAAAGTGATGTTGATTGTTACATGGTAGCAACCATCACTTGCCTCCTCAATAAATCACTCAGAGTCTTATCACAAGAAATACCTCAGAAAGCAAGCTTTGAGCCAAAAAACTAAGAAGGATTCTCACAATTTGTAACAAAGCATTTTCATTTCTAACTTTTAGATATAATTTAATTTTAACTGAATTTTCTTGAAGTAGGAGAGCACAAAGCCAATCTTACCTTCATACTTATATGAAGTTCATAGAATCATAGAATCACAAGGTTGGAAACGACCTATAAGATCATCCAGTCCAACGATCTTCACATTACCACTGCTAACACAAGCACTAAACTATATCTTGCAGTTCCTCATCTAGATGCCTCTTGAACACTACCAGGGACAACGACTCCACCACCTCCCTTGGCAGGCCATTCCAGTGACCACTCTCTGAGAGAAAAAGTTCTTCCGTAAGTCTAACCTAAGCCTCCTCTGGTACAACTTGCAGCCATTTCCCTGTGTCCTGTTTGTTGCCTGGGAGAAGAGGCCAAACCCCTTTTCACCACAACCTCTCTTCAGGAAGTTGTAGAGTGCAATGAGGTCTCCCCTGAGCCTCCTCTTCTCCAGACTAAACAATCCCAGCTCCCTCAGCTGCTCCTCATAGGACTTGTGCTCCAGGCCCCTCACCAGTTTTGTTGCCCTTCTCTGGACTCATTCCAGGGCCTCAGTGTCTTTCTTTTAGCGAGGGGCCCAAAACTGAACACACTACTCAAGGTGCGGCCTCACCAGTGCTGAGTTCAGGGGGATGATCAGTTCTCTGCTCCTGCTGGCCACATTATTTCTAATGCAGGCCAGGATGCCACTGGCCCTCTTGGCCACCTGGACACATCGTTGACTCATGTTCAGTCAAGCATCAACCAACACCCCCAGGTTCCTTTCCTCTTCACAGTCATCCAGCCACTCATCCCCAAGCCTATAACGCTGCATAGGGTTGTTGTAGCAAAACCGCTGACCCGGCACTTGGCCTTGTTGAACCTCATCCCATTCAAGCCCAGCAATCCAGCTTATCTAGATCCCTCTGCGGGGCCTCCCTACCCTCAGGCAGATCGGCACCACTTCCCAACTTGGTGTCATCTGCAAACTTACTGAGGGTACACCCAATCCCCTCGTCTAGGTCATCAATAAAGATATTAAACAAGATAGGCCCCAGTACCGACCCCTGGGGGACATCACTTGAAACAGGTCACCAGCTGGATTTAACTCCATTAACCACTACCCAATGGACATGGCCCTCTAGTCAGTTTCTTACCCAAAGGAGTGTGTACCTGTCCAGGCCACGGGCAGCCAGTTTCCCCAGAAGAAGCCTATTAGAAGCCTAGGTCTAGCAGGGCACCGCCCCTGGTAGGTTCTCCTACCAGTTGCATAAGGAAGCTATCTTCCACACAGTCTAGAAACCTCCTGGACTGTGCTGTATTATATTTCCAATATATATCAGGGAAGCTGAAGTCTCCCATGAGAACAAGTGCTGATTGAGTGACTTCTGCAAGCTGCTTATAGAATGCTTTGTCCAACTCTTCATCCTGATTAGGCAGTCTATAGCAGACACCCACCAAGATGTCGCCCCTACAGGCCTTCCCCCTGATCCTTACCTGTAGACACTCAACTCTGTCATTACTAACCCCAAGCTCTTCAATATTAAAACAGAAACTTTGATATCAAGGGCCACACCACCACCCTTCTTTCCTCATCTATCCCTTCTGAAGAGCTTGTAGCCATCTATCACAGCACTCCAGTCACGGGAGTGGTCCCACCATGTTTCAGTAATAGCAACAAGGTCATAATTTGCACTCATGTTTGAATGAAGTAGATTTTTTGGTTTGTCTTGGATTTTAACACTTCAATTTAAGTCTTCCCTCCAGATAGCTAATTTCATGATTGCTGCCCTATCTTTAACATCTCTGTAAACCTTTTTTCTTCTGAAATCCTAATACTAGAATAGAGTATATCTTCCACACCTGCTGTTCCTTCCCTCAATAGTCTATAACAAGCCTTGTGGAATCACAAAATATTCTTCTCCCTAATCCTATAGGGAGTACTGTATTCCTAGGCAAAAACTGCAATGCAAAAAAGACCTGGAAAGCATTTACCACTGGCTAATGTTGATGATGATGATGTATAGGCTAAGTTCTCCTGGGCCAGCCCTGAAATAATCAGGTTTCTCTACTGGGCAATGGGTGTTTCCACCTGACCTTGGTGCCTTCTTGCTTCTCTAGACTTGTGGATTGATTGTTGATAGACTAGTGGTGCCTGGGATGGGAGTTAGTGTGGACATGGCATTTATATATCACAATCTACTACTTTACAGTGACCAGTGACATTCTTGGAGCTGTCAGAAATAATATCCAAGTGTCTTTTCTAGGTACTTTCAATTATTTAAAATATGGTTGTACGCATAAATAAAATAAATTAACTTCAGAAAATCTGTCAGTCATACATGGAATTGCTAATACATACAGTTGTAGTTTGCTACAGATTCAAAATAACTGGCAATGATCCAAATATCTGATAAATCACCCACCAGGTATATTTGATTCTCCAGTGTGTATTTTAGCTCAGTGAACAATTAAAGCATTTAGAACTATAATATATATTAACATATATTATAGATCTGTGTTTTAGTTCTCCTGCATCATACAGACAATAAATCCTCAGTTATATAAAAAGTAGAGATAGTTTAAGTAGCTATCCTCTAATTCAAATAGAAGTACCAAACAAGTTTTCTGTATTTTCTCATGTAAGTAAAACAAAATCATTTCCTGATGCAATTTCTTACAATTTTGTATTTGTTGAAGGACAATTATACTTTTGCCATTTAACTTTTTCTGGGATTAATAACTCTTACGAATGTGTAAAGCGGTAGCTGATGTTAATTTGCAAAACCACAATGGTCCAGAACAGCTTCTTTATCTGAAGAAAAATTGTGTTGGGAAGTTGGGAACATTTGTGTGTAAATGACAATGAATCTTTTAGTTTGCTTCTGTTTGTACTGTAAGAACACAATGAAAAATGTTCCTTGCATGCTGCCCCAAATCTATTGCAGGTTTCAGATATCGTACAATAGCTACTGAGAAGCCTAGATTTTTTTGAGTTGACGGTTAGTGCTGTCATAGCTGACTAGTTTTATGAAATGATGGGATTGTCAGAGTCTAAATTTAATTTTCCGTGACCTTGAGATGGAATAGCTAGAAGATTTGTAAAAAGAAATAGAAAACCATAGTTTTAGGCTGTGCAATTTTGTCTTTGATGAGATTAGAGATCATTTTTTGAAAGTAAATGTTTTTTATTGTTAGCCTAGTATGGTTTTTTTTTTTTTTTTTTTTTCCTATAGCATTTTTTTTTCAAATAGCTCCCTGTAATTTAGCAGCTAATACATTATGTTCCAATTTTGCTGGTGCCTTGTGGTCATTTTGTAAAATCAGTCCAAGAAGATTCCACTTTGAGAGATGCAGTTGTTGATTAAGAGCTTGAGATATCAATAATATTTTAATTCCAGCCCCAGGACTTTTACTGGTGATACAACTATAGGTATTTTGTTTCTATTTGTTTTATTCAATACCTAGCTCTTCAGAGCACATAGCAGTAGTGAAGCTGTAGCACAAACTACCTTTATGTTGGAGCTACTACAAAGATCACAGGGCCTTTTGGAAAACACTTGAGTAGAAAATTGCATATAAAATCATAAGCAAAAGTTTTGTTTGACAAAAGCAGGTAATCCAATTTTCACTTTTAGAAGAGTTTATTGAAAATATGCCTTTTCCAGATTATTATTAGTAGAGATAGGTTGATTTCAGAGCAAAGATATTTGTCAACATTTCTTATCAGGAGAAACTGTCGTATGTTCTACTAATTTTTCTCCCGATTCCATTACAAGTGTTGTCCACTTTATGTAAGCTGTCAGTCCTGTATGCTTCAAAAAGTAGCAAAAAGGTGATTTCTGTCTTGTTCTCCTGTCTGTCATGAGTTTTAAACAGGTGGCTGTTTTACTTTGCTCCTCATCTACCATAAAAAAAAATATCTAAAGTGATTTTATAACAGACTGTTTCACTGCAGGATGTTACTTAACATTTCTATCTGCTGGTATGTGAGGCTTGATGGAATGTGAGGAATATCATAGCAGTGTTTAACATTTTTGAACTGAAACCTTCAAAAGTGATTATTCACTAAGGAAATATGACTGAAACCAATGACGTGAATAAGTTGATTAGCATATTCAGTGACATATTTTTGGATCTATATATTAATTGTCTCTGCCAAACTTGTTAAAAAAAATGAAATAGCAAGATGGACAGCAAAATAGATTCACTCAGATGGTCCTTGGCCTTCCCATCATGATTTGTTTTGCTGTAAAAAGATATTTGTTTGTTCATGCTTAGGAGACATTGTTTGTACAGTTAATGTCAAAGCTACTAATCTGGAAAAAATACACTGTCTGAAGAGTACTTGAGTGTGTATCTCATCTTTTTCTGCTGGTTTGGAGCAGTTGTAGATATCAAGAACGTTTATTTTCTGTGCTTTGATTTGTCAGATGATAAGTTCATTTGTCACAAATACTGAAAGAAATGAACACCAGAAGGATCTGTTAACATTAGTGGTGATAATGAAAAAGACAACAGCAGTGAAGAAAATAGATTTTTTCTGCTATATTATTATTTCATATTATACTATATTATTCTTTACTGAGTTCAATCAGTATAGGTAAAGACTTTGGTTTATCTCACTGGGAGAAGAGTAAAACTCTAGAGTAAAGAGTAAAATACTAAGAAAAATGTTGTCTTAATAGAGATTTCCTGACATGTTCTAACTTTATATTTTGGAAACTGGCACGTAGCTTAAAGAACAGCAAAGTGTTTTGTAGTACCAAATGCAGTGACAAGCCAGGAAGGAGTATGTACAGCAGTTCAATACACCTTGACCATCAGCCAGCAGTGTTCCTTTGTGGCCAAGAAGGTCAGTGGTATCCTTGGGTGTGTTAAAAAGAGCATAGCCAGGAAGTAATCCTCCAGTGAGGATCCTCTGCCCTGGTGAGATCATATTTAGAATACTGCATCTTGTTCTGGGCTCCCCAGTTTAAAAAAGATGGGGAGCTCCTAGAAAGAGTCCAGCAAAGGGCTGCAAGGATGATTAAGGACCTGGAGTCTCTCCCTTATGAGAAAAGAATGAGCAACCTGAGTTGTTCAGCCTGGAGAAAAAAAGACTGAGAGAGATTCTTATCAATGCGTATAAACATCTAAAGAGCAGGTATCCAGTTGATGGGGGCAAGACTCTCTTTGGAGATGCTCAGGAAAAGCACAAGGGGCAATAGACATAAACTGAATAACAGGAAGCTCCATCTTAACATGGGAAAAAACTGTTTTGAGACAGAGCACTGGAACAGCCTGCCCAGAGTGGTTGTGAAATCTCCTCTGGAGATATTCAAAACCCACCTGGACTCTTTCCTGTGTAATCTACTCTAGGAAACCTGCATTAGCAGAGGTTTGGACTAGGTGATCTACAGAGGTACCTTCCAACCCGTATGATTCTGTGATTCTGGAGTGAGGGGTGTATCTGAAATCTAGTAGGAGTTTTGGTATAAATGGACTTGTATATTCTTGGAAAGACTGAAATAATTATTCAGTGAGAGATTTATGAGAAATGAAAGTGTTGTTTCTGAGGAGCTAGTGATCTGAGTGACGTCACAGGTGGGAGAGTAGAATAGAAAAAGAATGAGAAAAGAAATGGAAGAGAGGTTAAAGATCTATCAATAACAAAGGAACCAAGTGGAGTGACAGTAGAGAATGTATGAAAAAACCATGAAAGAACGGAAGAGAAATATAGAATGTTAAAAAAAAAACCCAAAAACAAAAGGAGTGCAGGAGTGCAGGACTATATAGAATGTCACTATACAGATATGTTTGGAAGGATGGTCCACTGATGCATTTTCCTTCCTGGTAGACTACTACACTGCTTAAAAAGATGGAAACTATGTGAATGCAGTGTAGCAGCTTCTCTTCTGCCTCACATGGTCAGTATCTGGAATCCAGATCATAAAGGTGTCTGCAGCCCTACCAATGAAGTGTGTAAGACAGGAGCAGGAGAACATGAAACATGGATCCCTGAGTGAATTTCTTGCTTTGGACTTCGACCGAAACAGGTGTAAACACTTATATTACAAAATAGGTATTTGATAAAAGAAATTTTGAAGCATGTTTAAACTTCTTGTACTTAAAGATCACTACCTAGTAGGACAGCATGAATGGTGATATACCAAACTGTTTCATAAGTCAGAGTACCCATCAGTGTCTCCATCGAAAAACAGTATGGTCCAGACCTGACTCCTGGTAATGAACTTAACTAGAAAGGCTATGCTTATTCCACAACTGCATTTTCCAGATGGATGGCTAAACTGCCTGTTGGAAACACTCTTGTGCCAGGAACACTTGGAGAGTAATAGCTAGCATGAGTGATGGAGAGACTGTGTAAAGATAATGATAGGATCATGCCCCGGCTCTGGCACTGTTTCATTTACTTGGGCAGGCCTCTAATCCCACGTTCACTCCAAACTAGAGCAGGAACAATGGTTGTTGTGTTATGGTGCTACCATGCATCGTGTTCAGAAACCTGTTTAACAATTGTGGCAGCAATGTTTATATACTGATTATTTAGATGTTGCATACTCTTTTTGTTTGTTTGTTTGTTTGTTTGTTTGTTTGTTTGTATCCTTGTTTTCTTTCCTTTATTTCACTCTGAATTACAACTGCAAGGCTTTTCAAGGAAGATAGACATTGTCAGGTATTTCATCAGGAAGAAACTGATGTTGAGCCCTAAGGGAGCACAACACAACAGAAACACAGAAAGAAAAGGACCAGACAAGAGGGAGCAGTCAGTCCAAGAAAAAGTATTCTGAGAGCCCCGGCAGGCATTTTTTTAATACCTCAGAAAAATATAGACCAATGTTTCATTTCTTAGCAGTTTTAATCCAGCAAATCTTTTCTTGACACAGAAAGGCTGGTGGTACTGACAATCATTAGCACTCATTTAGATCTGCTCCTGTTTTCCATGTGAGGATATGAAAAGTACAGGGCACACTGAAATACAAATGCTTATTGGAAATACACATTCTTAAATGATATAAAACCTGGGAAGCTTGTCCAGTGTTAAGAGTAAGTGGCTAGAGAGCATCTCTGCTCCCAGAGGTTTTCCTGCTGTGTCCTGGGGGCAACTTAGAGCTGGCACAGCTGAGAGTGGCACATTCAGTGACCCTGGTCACAAGCTCTCAGATTCTGTGGGGCAGCCACGGCCACAGCTGGCCTCTGGTCCAGAGGACAGGCACACGTGCAGCTGAGGCTTCTGCCTTGGCTTCTTCTGTCTGAGCTTCAGCTCTCTCTGCTCCACAGCTATGTACCTGGCTGCAGACCCCACTGAGACAGGCCCATGCTCAGGCCAATACCCCAACCTGGCCCATCTCTAGTGAGATGCTCTCTGCCCAGGGCTGGAGCTGTTTCTGCTGACTCCTGGCTGCCCTGCTACCAGGCATTCCCAGTGATAGCCACTCCAGGATGAGTCCCCATCTCTCCAGGGGAACTTCTAGTCATGGCAAAACTTATACAGCAAGTCTGACATTTTGCATATCTGAGGATATAGGAACGTGTTTAGATTACCATGTTGCTCTCAGTGTAATTTATGTGATGCTCTGATAGGCCCTGCAAACAGCCAGCTATGCCACCTCAGAGAACTCCACAGCAGAAGGTCTTGTGAAAGAAGGCCACATACAATACTGTCCTTTACCTGATGTGTAGCTTAGGAGGCTTCTTGAGTTTTATTTATTTATCTTTGTTATTGTTGTTTTATTTTTATTTATTTTTTTTCCTTCCCTTTTCTACTAATTTCATTTCAAAATTAAAATTAAGATTTTATATGTCTCCTGGGGAGACTAATCCATAATTACATCTGATTCAGAGTCCACTGGGATATTTTTCCACATATTACTAAAAATTAAACTTCCTTGAACATGAAGAGATAAGGGGTGGGTGGAGAGGGAACCTTCATGGGAGCATGACCTAAGTAGAATACATGTATGCAACCATTTCTGGAACCTGAAAGGTAAAAATGCTTGGAGAATTTGAGATATTTTTATCACAATTCCAAAAATGTAACCTTTTCACTGTTTTTCACTTTGGTTAATGTGATATTTTCCCTTTCATAATGAATAAATGTAACAAATGACCTTTAGATTTAACTTGATTAACTTGATTATTCATCATTAAAATATTGTCTGTCACCCTCCATATGGAAAGTATGCAAATTTACTCAGATAGTGGGGATGTGCTGTTCATGCCAAAACAGATAACATTTATATTACTATTAGTTATTTCTGAGTTTACCTCTACATTGTTTATACAAGAAATTTTCGTCAGGAATAATGTTATAATAAGATTCTGCAAATCAGTACTTGAGGATTTCATAATGTTTTTTTTTTTTTTTTGCCATCATTGAAATGCTTTGAAGAAGTTATTTAGCTCATTTAATACTAAATGCATACATAAACACAAGTTGAAATGCAATTTTATGTTTTATAGTTGGTATGCATTCATTATTTCTTATCTAAGTCATTCTTTGTTCTCAGTGCTCTTGACTTTACAGAAAGGGTTGTTAAGCACTGCATTAACCTCCCAAGGAGGTGGTTGAGTCACCATCCCTGTGAATGTGTTTAAAAACTGTTTGGATGTACTGCTCAGAGACATGATTTAGCAGAGGGTTGTTGGGGTAGTATAGTTAGGTTGTGGTTGGATTTGATGATCTTGAAGGTCTTTTCCAACCTGAGAAATTCTGTGATTTTATGATTTTCTGATAATTACTTCATTAAATATTTGCATAGTAACTAATAAACTTGAACAATTTACTTCTAATCAAGAATTTTCTCATCAGTTGTACACCATCCCTGACAACACTTCTATGGTTTTAAAGTTCACCTTTAATACTTCTAGAAATATCACCATGGATTTTAATGTTAGGAGTTCATGGAGTTCTGAAATTAGGAGATGTCCATAATATGTTAACAGACTAATAATAAATAATGCAGGAATATAGTCATGCCTTGAAGTTCAGTGAAAAAATGGTTAAATATAATGACTGTCAGCAAAAGACGGACACCTGTTTTTCTGTTTCCAAAATGAAATGTAGTTAAATAGAAATTCTCCTTCTGAATGTAAAGTAACTATGTAATTAGAACTGTTGTAGTTTGTATAGCCAGGTACTTTTGGTAACACACTGTTATTCCTGCACAGCTTGAAACACCAAGTATTCATATTCATTTCCATAACTTTGCTGCCCTTCCATCCATCTCCTCCAGACTGTTCAGAAATTTGGCCCTCAGTTTTGTCCTCTGAGAAATCAGCATGTCTGCCTGATCCCTCCTCAGAGTGCGCATCTAAGTGGAAATTAGGGATGCAGTAAGCTATTCTCTGCATTTTAGGGTGGAGTGAATAGCTGTGACTCCGTATGGATCTCAGAGGAAATCTGAATTATGAGATATTAGAATCTGTGAAGGAAAGTACAGATGTATAATGAAGACTACAGGGTTTATATGTCTACTATCTTGAAGTTAGACAAAAAATTAATACTTTGTCGTAACAGTTCATTTCTGTGGCTTCTTCTATGTGCTAATTCCTCTAAACATCAGTGAGGCCATTATACTATGTTATTAAAATGCAAATGTGACTTAAGCTATCTCTCAGATAATGTGACTAGTATGTGTAACTGAAAATGTAGCAAACCTTAATTTAATCTGTTTATTCACCATTAAAGTTCATCTGTGATGATTTGTATTGGTGTACATGTGAAAACGTGATTGTATGTTTTTCACAGGCTGTTTCAGATTGGTTAAAGTGATTATTAGCAATAAGATACATTTTGCTGACAGTACGCAGTTTCCAAAATCTGCTGCATTCAAGGTGTCACTCTGACTAGCTGAAAGGAGTCCTACTGAGCACAAAAACTGAGAACGATATTCTTGGTCTAAGAGGACATACTGAAGAAAAAAAGTCACGTGAATTTAAATGACTGGGAAATGGAGAATAAATATATTTTGTAATTATTTTAAAAATAGTTCAAGCTAGCAGTGTTTTATATGGCTTTGCAGTGCAAAGACACGTATAGTTGAAAGTTATTCCTCCTTACTGAAGAATCTAAACTCTAAAGTAGCTATTACTAGGATCAAAATTTTTCAGTTGAGGCAAGTGTAAATAATAACTAGAGATAATTTGTTGTTTATAGGCAGGATTTTTTATTTTGTTTTATTTGCTTTCCCTCCCTTCATTTTTGTTCAGTTCATCAGATTTTATAAGCCTTAACAATTTAGCTTCTAACTCTATAGTCTGCAGTACAGTCTGCTGAAACATGATGCATCAGAATATGGTTTGTGAAACAGCTTGCAGTTCCTAAAAGCTTTTCATGTCTTCTCACATCTATATTCAGATGACTCTGGCCTTAACAGTTGCTTTTAATTAAAATATTTGTAACTATGTTAATAAACATATATTGTGTAAACATTGTGCTTTTTAATAAGGTTCAAATAGACTTTCAAAATAGATTTTCAAGTGAAAATAAATCAGAAACATAGTTACCAGGTGGTACTTTACTTTGAGACCTTGAGTAGAAAGACTGTATTTTTTCTCAGCAGTCCCCTCCAGCTCCATTGTTTTCAGATTACCTGTAAAACCAAATAATTAATTCCGGGCAGGGATCTTATGTCAGGTGACCTTGAACATACATTTCTCAGCTAATAGTATTAGCTGAGAGTATGTTACTTTTATCACTTCTGCTTTGATGACTGCCCCAACAATGCCTCTGTCTCCCTGTATGTATATCTATGAAAGCTCTTGAGAAGACAGATTACTATACTTATGGCAGAACTCCAGACTAATAAAGGAAAAGGCTGTAGTACATCTAGGTGTGATGACCATAAGAATGGACGGTCAAGGAAAAATAATGGAAAAACACATATGTTATTCTGAAATGTATCTCAGTCTACAACTGCATTCAGGTCATACTAATTCATGATCCTGTTGTAATTTGTTTACTAACTTCTCTTTCTTTCAAGTTCTTGTTCACTCTCTCCTTGAATCTATGTATATTTCTTGCAGTCAGCATGGACTTTGGCATACTGTTCGACAGATCTGATATCCAATCAGAGAACAAACAGCTACTTTTGTTTGTTTTGAGTTTTATTCCTGCTAACTTCACATGGTAGCTTATAAATCTTTGCTGGAAGAGGCAATGAATATTTGAACCCTATTCACCTTCTTTATGGCATGCCTATTTTGTAGATCTCTATTACATCTATGTAAGCCACCTCTTGCTCAGGTTGAAGGGTCTCAGCCAAACCCATTTTTCATATGAAATGGTTTGGCCCTACAGAAATTGTGCCGTAGCTTTGAAAATCTTTACTGCTTTTCTCTGAATCTTTTTCAGTTCTAAAATGACATCCCCCTTTTTGTTACTCCCCTATTCATCATTGTTCTGTTGCCAACTGTTTAATATTACACCTCGTTAATGTTTTCATTTCATGTTATTTTGTTTGTTTGTTTTTGTTTTTGTTTTTTTTGGTTTTTTTTTCCCATCCCTTAAACTTGGTTGATTTAATCAAGCCTGATTTATCAGAGGAAGCAGGTGACAGCAATGAAGATATGACTGTTCAGAAGGATGCAGCAAGAATGTTCATACTTACTGATTTATGTGGGGCATTTACCACACAGTTGAGGGAGATTATATGAACAATAGCAAAGCACATATATATATATTTTTGTATGAATTAATGTAAAGGATGATGAACACAGGAATTTGAATGCAATTTTGGATATTCAGTGTATATGATGTGGTGTGGCTAACTGGATAAAATTTCCTTGTGATTTCTTTTCTCTCCAGTCTCAGCTCTTTCAGACTTTCCACCAGTCACCTCACAATTTTTTGTGTCCCTTTTAAGGACTCTTTCCAGTACATCCTGATCTCTCTTGTATTGAGGAGCCCAGACGTCGTCATAACACTCCAGGTATAAACTCACCAGTGCTGAGAAAAGGGCAAAGACCATTTTTGTTGGCCTCTTGACAGTGGTTTGCTTAATACAGCCTGGAATACCATACCTTCTTTGTGGGAAGGGCACATTGCTGGCTCATATTCAACTTATTGCCCATCAAAATCCCCTTTTCTACTAGTCTGATTTCTGGATGGGTGGCACCCACCATGTACTGATGCCTGGGGTTGTTTATTCTCCAGACACAGAACTTTTATGAGGTTCTTATCATCCCATTTTTCCAGCTTGCAGAGGTTCCTCTGGGTGGCAGCATGGTGTATCAGCCACTCCCTCTAGTTCTGTGTCATTAGTACATGCTGAGGGTTCAGTAACTTCCGCTATCCAGATATTCAGTGAAGGTGTTAGACAGTACTGGACCCAGTATTAATATTGCATACACCATTAGTTCCATTCTTATAGACTTTGTGCTACTGATGATAACCTGCTTGCACCAGTTTTCATTTCACATCTCACAGTGTGGACATTTTCATGGTAGGTCTGTGTCTTGTAGTGCCTGCATAATGTTTTTTCCTACCATAGTGACACAAGTGGAAATGGATCCAAGTTGAAGGAGGGAAGATTTAGGTTGGATGTTAGGGGGAAGTTCTTTACAAGGAGAGTGGTTAGGCCCTGGAACAGGCTGCCCAGGGAGGTTGTGGATGCCCCGTCCTTGGAGGTGTTCAAGGCCAGGTTGGACGGGGTCCTGGGCAACCTGATCTAAATGTGTATGTTTGGTGGCCCTGCCAGGCAGGGGGGCTGGAACTGTATGATTCTTGAGGTCCCTCCCAGCCCGGGTGATTCTGTGATTCTGTGATTTTGTGATTCTGTGATTCTGTGATTCTGTGAAGTGACCCAGGCTACTCATCATCCTTTTGGTTCCTCTTCCCCTCCAACTCACCCTGCTCTCTGTCTGGGGACAGTGGGACAGACATGATGGGTCTCCTAGCCTGGTGAGTCCCCTGTAGCTCTATATGCCTGACTCCAAGGACCTGCTGATCCTCCCCAATCCTTCACACAACTCTTCTGATTCAGCAAGACTCTTGGGAGGAATTTTTCCTGTTGTATTAGATGAAGGTTTTTAACAAAAAAAGCTTTCCTTCACTTTGCTGTGTGCTCCTCAAATCCTTTCCTTGTCTGCACAGAAGTAATTTTAGTATCTAAAGTGTAAAAATATATGAGGATTTTCATTTTATTTATTTTTGTACAGCACTGTTAGAAATACATTCTGTTTTATAATAGCATCTTTTACCTTGCTGAATAGTCACGCTGACTTTATTTTTTCCTTTTCCAAATCTTTTTAGTAGGTGACATATACTCTTACTATGTTCTCTGTATGGCATCATTCAGAAATCTCCACGCTTCTGGGAAGGGTTTAATTGTCTTAACAGTTTCCTTTGGTTTCATTTTAAGAAGCTTCCTCTTTTTTTCATAGCTCTCTTCTCTGAAGTAGAGTGCAGCAGTACTATATCTTTAGCTCTTTGTTGTCTCTGTCTTCATGTTGAAACTAACTATATTCAGATCAATTTTACATGGTGATACTTCTGCTTCATTAGCTTTCCCCTGTAAGATTTTGAACGATTCTATACATTACTCACTAACGAGATTATTACAGACTTCAATTCTTTCTGTAATTCTTCAGGGAAATAGCATGCTAGTTTGAATGCCCTTAGGTTTACAAGAAAACTGAATGTAGCACTCCAGTGTATGCATGAACTTACTAACGATCAAGCTGCTATTGTAAGAAGATGCATAGCAATTTTCTCTCCAGGCATCTATAAAATGAAAAGAATGATCTCGCATTCTTTTCGAAAAAAAAAAAAAAAATCTGGAATGTGCCTTCTAAGAGAGCATTGTGTGTGGAGTGTACTGAAGATAAAGATGCTTTTGTGAAGCTGTGACCTAGTATCTGAAGTGTAACAGTGGTTTTGTATGCTCACTGTTGCTTCCTTGCTTGCTCTAAGTGCTTTCCAGGCCATTTTAAATAGACATTTAAATACCCAGCAGCCACATTAAATAGCCTTTCCTACCTTTCTTCATACACTAAACAGACATTTTAACATGGATATTGAACTGTGAGTTCTGGTTTCTGTGCATAGGCTCAGTCACCTAAAAATCAGGCATTTGAGCTGTAAGCAGCTAAGTCTTTCATGTTTCATCTTTTAACTATAACCTTCAGTTTAGTTTAGCCAAGCAATAATTAATGTGTAATTTTTTTTTTTTCTCAAGGCAAACACAACTCAGCTCCATTATGAATATTTTAGGCAAGTTTTCAGATGGATATTTTAATTTGTGGAGTGTGACTGCAATAATATTTGAATGTGAATGATGACTGTTAAGTATCCCCTACCCTTACCTTCCTGAAAGTTGTAATGTATTCAATATTGCTAGTGGCAATAGTTAAATAGAAAATAGTTTTCTAGGATCTCAGAAATGCACACTAAGCTGTATGAACGG
The DNA here is from genome assembly GCA_035772895.1 of Perdix hodgsoniae. Lineage (NCBI taxonomy): Eukaryota > Metazoa > Chordata > Aves > Galliformes > Phasianidae > Perdix > Perdix hodgsoniae. The sequence goes on from JAPSGF010000006.1 coordinate 15,668,341, forward strand.
TATTTCCTTTCCTGACAAGGATTCAGTTATTATATTTCAGGCAAACCTAGATTATCATCAGCACAAAGGTGCCACTACACTGGCATAACTGATACTATGAAACAAATTTATGAAGAAAGATTCCACTGTGGCAGTCTGACAATTCTAATTTGAATTAGTGACTTTATGAGAAACAGTAAAAAATCAAGTCATTAGTTGTAAATGCAGATAGCCTTATGTAAAAATTCAAATGTAATTTACACATATAAATTTACAAATATAAAAAACAGTTACTATAACTATAAATGCATCGACAATTGTTCCTTGAAAAACTGAATTTTTGAATCAAATTATGAAGCATGAGACTTGCAGAGTAAAAATCCCAAAGCAACCAGGCTCTTTTTCCTACATCTAGTATGTCTAACTATGAAATACAGTATTAAAATACAACAGGAATTCCTGACATTAATGACTCTGACAGAAAGGGAATGTGATTTAAAAGCTTCTGAAACTTATTCTCATTAACAGGAGCCTGAAGTTATTTACAGTAATTTAGTGTATACCAAATTTTGGATAAGGCTATGTCTGGAAGTAGAAACTGCAATAAAACGTGTAATAGCTTTTAAATTTCAAGGAGCACAGAGGAATAATATCTATTTACTCTCATACTGTGTTTTCCTTTAGCAGGTTCTTTCATTCTCATCACCGCCATAAAAATTCACACCTGTCATGATCTATTTGTGCCTAAGTTTATTGATATTTTCCTCTTTTCCAATCTTGTTTATATATTTTCTCCTAAACATAAGTATTTTTGGAAGTATTTATTGGATACAATGCTCTGAACAGTGAAATGTTATCTTACATTTACTCATTCAGTCTATGCAGAAGTATTTGTTTACTTTGAATTATAAAGCCCTTTTGCAATTTTCTAAAATCTGTAATGATACAACATCTCATTTCATTCAAAATGTATTGATGCCTTTGCTTCAAAGATCATCACAGAAACTTTTGTAGAGAACTGAGTACACTTCTTTGCAACTGAAGTAATTCATTCTGTCTTAATATTTTCACTTTTAACTGCTGTATTCTGAAACACGTTTCAAAGAGTAATGGACATATTCCTCAGCTCTTATTTATGTTTAATGATCTGAAATATCCTCTACCCATTTATAAAGCTGCATTTGAAATGGAGTGAAACAGAACCTAAACGTTTAGAAAACATTCCTTTAGCAAGAGGGAAAATAAAATGTAGAGTATGAAAATTATTTGCTCCAAACCATGTCAACTTCACAATTATAGCTGGAAAACATAATACAGTGCCTCTTAAATCAGTGTTCAGTCCATTGGCTTTTTCTGTCAGCAGTGGTAACTCCCTGCTGTTGCCTTCTGGTTATGAAATACTTCATAAGACATCAGAACACTCTGAAATGACTAACCAGAAAAGAATTTGCTTTGGTGAATGTGGTTTTGTTTCAGCAAGGCTGGCCTTTGAATCAGTTCAGTCCATACCTCAATCACAATTTTTTTTAGCTCTATTATTACTATTCTACCAGCAAGCACTCTTTTCCAGTAGTTATCTTTTGCAGTGCTGTTGCTCACAGTCCCTGCTCTTTGAATTGCTGAAGTCCATCCTGTTTGCCAGGGAAGAAGGAATTTTAGATACTCAGCCCATCACATGGTCTTAGGTAGAGGGAGGACTGAGGAGTCGAGGTCCCTAAACTACAAGTGGCTGCCCTACAGACCACCAAAACACAGAGCATTTCTAGCAGATTTAGTGATCTATATGCCCTCACTCTGTTAGAAACTAGAATGTTCTTTCTGACTTCTTTCAAATGAACTGTCTTTCCTGGAGTTTTCTTTAGTCTAAGTTGAACATACAAAGTCCACTTTCAACTGCTGCAGTTGTTGGAAAGCACGTACTCTATAGTTCTTTTTAAGAAAAATGAACATGTCAACAGTAGAAAAGCCCCAGAAGACAGGAAAAGTAATACCTGAACTCACAAATCAGGAATATTGTGTGAGACTATCACAGTGAAGCTAATGCTCCATGTTATAGAGAGCCATATATGCTATGATCTGTAGTTCTTTATTGGCCAGCTCTGGGCAGTTTTCTATTCAGTCTAAGCACTAATTTACCTAAGTACTCTCAAGGGTCTCCACAGACATCAAGTATTCTCTGTGATGAAGGCCTTTGAAGAAATTAAGGCCATCCAAATATCCCTCAATTGAATGTCTAAACTGCTAGCGTCATTCTTGATACTAAAGAATTCAAAATACAAAAGAGACCACTTCTCTACTAATACCATGAATTCTTGATCTGTGAATAAAGTTTCAAGATATATATTGTGTTCGTGATCAATAGAGTATGGAAGGAAAAAAACAGAAAACAGAATTGGACAGTAGCTGCCCCTGTCTGAAACATACTTTTGTATGAAAAAAGTGTCTGCGAATGTCCCCTGTTTAGTGCTCTGGAACACAAAAAGGTCATATTACATACTGATAGAAATCAACGTAAAAGTACAAAATAACTATGGAGTGTGCATAGTAAGCCAAACTGGGAGCAGTTTTTAATATCAGTTAAGAACTGCAGAGTATTCTGGTTCAGCAATTCTCAGTTTATAATTATGCAAGGGTGAAATAGATGTTACAAATTTGCAAGAAGTAGAAAATTAAGAGTAATGAAATTGCATGATCACCAGTCATATCTCCAAGATATATTTTCACTACCCCTCTGGTATTCCTTTTACTGAAACAGTGTAAAGGGGTTATCAGATTCTCTGATCGATGTGTGATAAGCATTTATATTCTTGCAAAATATAGATTAAAATTTAGCAGGAAGCTCTAAAATCCAGTGATGGAAACCATGCCCAACATAGGTGGCAAATATGTCTGACAAGGAAGAGAGGTTATTTTGCCTGCTGAAAGAAATGACACATGTAGCTGAGGTACTACCATCAAGACAGCTTTGAGCACAGTGAAAAATGCAAGAAAGGTATAATCAGAGAAAAGAACTATAATTTTCCAGGAAAAGATGGGGAGATTGAGAAAAGATTATTTAACAAGACAAAGGAGCACTCAATTTAAGTGCTTGGCATACACATTCCTACATTGACATTGCCTCCTTGAGAGAGTGCTCCTTCCAACAGGTTGCTCCTTCCAGCTGGGGATGGAGAAAAGCATTCCGCAACAGAGCAGGCTTGCAGCTCCCATGCTGTTATGTTACAGTGTTGGGGGAGCACATTCACTGCTTGCGTCCTCACTTCTTCCCATACTTCTCTTCCCTCTAATGCAGGAAGATCCTCCCATCAGGGCAGAACAATTACTCATTACCTTCTTTTTTGACAGACTATATGATCCTTCCCTACCTTCCTAAGCTATGAGCAAATCTGTTGATGCTCCTGGCCCAAGGAGCCTGACCCATCTTCTGACTGCCTGGCTACCCTACTTTTCCCTCTAATATCTTCCATGCTGCTCAAAGAGGTGTAGTTCTTTACCCTGTGATTGCCCCAGTGTGAAAATATGGTTGTTTTCAGGAAGTGATGATGTAACATTTTGTTCCAGATTCTTCTTCCGAGCTAAGTGTTCTATTAAATTTAGAAAGAGCCAGCCCATGCCGAGACTGTTTGTGTCTTTGTTCTGATGCTTTTCTCTTAAAAGAGATAGCAAGAGGATTAAGAAGATAATCTTATCTGTTTTAGGGACCGCAAAGCAACAGAAATGCACATGTGATGGCTCTCCTTTTGAAATGCGTTGGGCACAGATAAAATTTCTGACTTTGACTCTGGCTATGACAGTAGTGATAGAATTATAGGACAGTTGATGATTATGAAAAATATTACAAAACCAGAGCCCTTTCCCTTGTAGTAAAATAAATGAGAAAAGAATGGAGAAGAACGATGAGACAAAAAGTGCTACATCAAAGGTGTGTTGTGAATGACTTTTTGGTGGGAAAATTCATAATTTTTCATATGGACTTAACTTTCTATTAGTAAAATGCAGTGAATTTTCAGACAGCAAGTCAATTACAGCACTATGAAAACACACATCTAAAAATCAAACTCGCTTTTCATGATATAAAGTGGCCTTGTACAAGATTTTTTCACCAGTCAGAGAAGGAAACAGACAGGAGGGGACAGAATTTTGAGTGAAATCAATCAGATTGCAAGAGCTTTTGAGCCTGTAATGTATTATCTCATTCTATGAACGTACATTTTGCATCCGATTTAAGAACTAGGTAATAGTTGTTACTGCAAGCTAATGTTTTGTATTTTGCAGCTTCAGTAAGTGAAAAAATAAACCTGGAGTGGCTCCTAAGTGTGCTTCTTGGAAAGGGGTGAGTTTGATGAACTGTTGTTTCTATTTTTTTTGTGTGTAACCAAGGATTTCTACAGTCAAACTGAGGCCTCTGTCTAGCTTTAACGATATTATTATTTTCTCTCCTCAAGACTTGCTGCTGTCCTTCTTTCTTATTATTAGTTGAAAAGATTTAAAATTGTATTCCAGTTCCTCAGCCTATTTGTGTGCCAGCACTGCTAGTTCTTTTCTCTGTGTTTGGCAGACACAAAACAGATTTGTGATTAATAATATTCTGTGTTTCTTATGAACATATATATATATATTTGTATTTCTCTGTATAGTAACACCCAAATATTTTCATGTCAAATTTAATGCCAAGGAATATCTAATTATCTCTAGATTCTGGAGAGAATCTACTTTTCATGGTAGCATGAATGCATAATGTCATTTTTCACTCCTTGTTCCTGTATATGGAGTAGATTTCCCTCCCATCCTAGTTCCAGCCAAAGCAATGTTAACAGCACACTGATGTTTGGTTGTTGTTGACTGATGGCAGTGCACTCAGGGTTTCCAATTCTCTCGCTCATCCCACTTGGGTGGAGAGTGAGCAAATGACTGGTGCTGAACTGCTGCCAGGTTAAACCACAACGCCCACTTAAACATAGCTAGATCTCAAAAAATCTGTCAGAATAACTTGACTAGTGACAATCTAATTCAATATTTATTTAATGTTCTCTGTGAGTTTTCAGATGTGATCTTTAGAAGAGCCAGGTGAATCAGACTGGCAAAAGGCGTGTTGAATCAATTACAAAAATGAAACATGCAGTACTGTATGCACAGCGTACTGTAAATAGCTAGCTTCCAAAAATAGCTGCTAAGTTTTCAGGTAGCAAACTGTTCTTAGACACCCATCCATGCCCTCTCATATCTCAGTACTTTCACTTGTTATGTGAGTGACTGTGAATGGCATGGGGAAATAGGAGGACAAGGACAGTAAAAAGATTGTGAGTCTTAAAATTTTAAAGAAAAAGTATATCCACTACACTCTGTCTTGATCTTGCACAAAATCAAAAATAGTCCTAGAACTTTAGGATTGAATGCAGAGGTTAGTTCACTGAAAATCCATCACTCTGCTCTCCATCTGCCCCAGCTAGTAATCATTCCACCATGGTTACACTTGGCCCTCATTTACAGATTGCCTGTAGATTCTTTGAACAATCACATGTCAATAAAACAAATATTCACTGAATTTTTCTCCTATCTCTCAAATCCAGCCCACTTCAAGCTTATGCACTTCTATTCCTGTACTCAGCACTGAAAGATGCTTTATTCTTCTTCTGAAACCTTTCTTTCTGCACTGAGATCATTCTGTGACCTGCTAGAGTCAGAGAACCATCTATCTGACTTCCCTAGAGAAGGCTGAAAATCTCTTTTCTCCCCCAGGTTACAGTCTCTGCTTAACTTACTGACACACAATTTATTGCAAGGTCAGAAGCAGCAGCAACAACCTGGAAAAGACAGCAACTCACAACTTAGTATTCAATGGGATAAATGGAAAGGAGATCCACAGAAGCCACATCCCTGGCATGGTCAGCATGTGTTGCAAAGGTATGCAGTGGCACTGAAATATTCTGAAAGCTATCCTGGTAATATCAGACCAAATTCTTTGCTGGCACAAGGCATCCTTCACGTTACCATAGATCAGTCACATTGTCTTGTCTTCAGTACACCTGACATACGAAGGTTATGAATAAGCACTAAGCTTCACTTATTCCTGACACTGTACTCATTCCTTCTACTTGATTGCTGGTGACAATATCAAATGATCCCATTTTTTTCTTATCAGGGGAATGAAACAAGTGTCAATCTTTTCCTGCTGGTGGGCTTTTTTTTATACCTTTTTTTTGCCTTGTGTTTTCCCACATTGCACAATGTCCACAAGGGGTGTACAAATGGAGAATATAGGGCAAGATGAAAAACTACTATTCTGTCATTAAAGTAAAAATATGGATAAGCTATAAAAATGTGGGCAATTTTCAGTGTAGCCTTTAGATTCTAAAAAGTCAAGGAATTTATTTTATTAAAAAATATCTCAAAGGAATAAATAATTTAATACTAATTTACTTCTGCTAAATTTAATCTCATAGACTTTCCCATCTAGTTTTAATGACATAGTCTTATGTTCAGAATGCTTTTAGGTCAGAGTGCTTTTAAAATGGGTGATATTCTTCCAGATTTGAATGTTATCTAATGGATTACTGTACTGTATTACTACTTTTTGTTCAGTACTAACATTTTAGTGGGTCATACTCTAACATGTCTCTGTCGTGTGACATATATGGCCAGTGTTAGTTAAGATCCAACTATATTTATCATAATTTCTTTACTAGTTTCCTTAAATTCTTGTAAATTCAATGCTTATTTACCTTGGTACTCATTCTGATCAACTGCGTGGGTTGATTATTCATCCTTGATGAACATTTATTCACGTGCATAACTTAAATGGCACCAGTGTGGGAGCACAAGAAATGCAGAATAGTAAATGCTTTCAGAACTTGATATTCTAATCAAAATATTTATTTTCATCCAAATATTTTCTGGATATTAATTTGATTACCATGAAACAAAAATATTTTGGCACACTGGTTATACTAGCATGCACTTTGTAAGGTTCTATAACAGGGTTAGCATAACTGTTACATTCATATCAGTTAAAGAGAGTCTTATGACTAGTTCTTGGTATGAAATAATACATTTACTTAAATATACAAACTGTAAATTTGTAATAGTGGATCACAGATTAAAAAAATACAGTCTGTTAATGTTACACTTAACGAGATGCCTTTCTTGGTTACTTCAGCATCCCTTTTGTATAGGTGAAGCTGAGACATTTTATAGATTTGCCATGATGGTTTTGTTTCTGTTTTATGGGATTACTGTTTTGATCTCCTTCCACATCGTACTCAACAAAAGGTCCATGTTGTAGATCAAAAGCTATGACCTGCCCATATCATGTCAAGTTAGAATGTTCTAGTCTTGCATAATTCCTTCTTATTAAAGCTTCCACCTGCCTCCACTGAGTGAGAAAACACCACATGGTGATGCAAAGTATGAATTCTCTATTCCTTTTCTATGGATCATTTGAATAACATTTTGATTGTATACCTTATGAAGAACATTCCTGTCTAAGTCCCTCTTCATCCTTTTGTCTCTGCTGAAGATATTTTCTGATCTTGTTATGAAAAATGAAAGGAATGTGATCTTCCATATAGAGCAATGAAGATTCTTTCCATATGAACATCATATGTAGGTTGCATATGATTCAATCTCAAATGCGAAGAACTGTAACACAAGTGATCAATTTGAATGGCATTCTTCACGCATTCTGCTGAAACCTATCTTGGTACTCTCTTAACATTAAGAGTAAATCCTTATACTATATCGTGCACAAGAACTTCTTTACAGTGAGGGTAACAGAGCACTGGAATAGGCTGCCCAGGAAGGTTGTGGAGTCTCCTTCTCTGGAGATATTCAAGATCCGCCTGGGGTCTACCACTATTAAATATTATCATCTATGTTATCAATCTTGAAGTATACCAGTCTGAAGGTTGCATCTGGGACTCCATACATACACCAAAAAAGTCACTGTAAGAGGAAATAATATGGAAGATAACTCTTATCACCAGCTTTTTCATGGCTCATTTATAAAGTTCATAAGAAAATTTGGAATATTTCCCTTGTCACTTTTATTTTTCTGTTACTTGATAAGTACTGCACCTCAACAAATATTTCTCACCACTGATGAGAATTATTAATTTTGGGTGTTAATTTTCAATATCAAGAAATAAGGGATCTAGTTTTCAAAGAATGTATTAGAACTCCTTGATCATAATTCAGCTGTGAGTGTGAAGGACATTTTTTTTTTTCTGTGTTCAATTCTAAAACTAAAGAGGATTCAGAGTAGTTATTCTGACTATTTTCCCCTTCAATTGATTCATCAATTTTAGTTTATGCACTTTCTCACTGATAGAGGCTCTTCTGTGATTTTTGTTTGTATTTTACTTTCAATTAGAGTATATCTTGTTGTCTAGAAGAAAGTTTACTAAAAGCTTGGCTTCGAGATTAGTTCAAATGTGGTATTCATTGAACACAGTTAATCTTCTAAATTCCCAGCTATTGATTTGCAGAAAAAGAAGCTTACATCTGTTGATGGAGATTTATTTCTGCAGTTCAAATTGATGATGACCCTTATCCTATCGTATTGTTGACCAATTTTCTCTCCTCCTTTCAGGGACAATCCATCATCGTGATAAATTTTGCATTACTATGTTTCAGAATAAACTTTGCCATTGTAAAACACTGCTTCTTGCTAGTATGACATCATCTATAGCTTCAAGATATAAAAAAGTACAATAAAAGCATACAGATTAAATGCTCCTGTTTACGGAACAAGATTTAGTACTGTTTTCAAAAAGTGCTAGCATGTCTTCATATTTAACTACCATGAGTCCCTTCATTTTTGCTCAGTGAAATAAAATGTTTGCTTTTCATAAAAAAACACAAGGGGGCAGTTTAGGATAACAAACGAACAAATGCATAATACAGAAAGAGTTCTGTTTTAAAAAATAACCTCTCTCAAACTTCAAATTTGTGTTCCACAGATGTACAGATTACCCTTAGCATACCAAGAATTCTGATCCAGACTTACAGGCATGAAAAGTACAGACATTTAAATAGAATATAGTCCTTGAGACAATGAAAATAGAAGGGAAGAGGAAATTCATACTGACTAAGAATGTTGGAAAGATCTTTCTCAAATGTCTTTCTTTTTATCAAGAATCTACATAGATCAATTAACAGAACAGACTAGACAATGTTTCAGTTCACAGTTTTAATGTAATAAAAATCAGTGCAGACAACTTGCACAATAGCACTGAGATAGACTAGATTTTTTTATATAATTTACCTTGCTTCCTGTAGAAAGTCTCGCTAAATAGAAAGAGTTTGGAGAATAGACTAAATTATTTGGAGGAGTATCAGGTGGGAATAAAGCCTATGCAAAGAATAACTAGATGTGCCAGATTAATGTTTTGTCTTGCTATGAATACAATGCCAACAGCTTCTCTTGATCCTTGGAAAGCTCTTAACATTTTTATTCTTATGTATTCTACTTTACTGCAATACAGTATTAGTTTCTGCAATACTGCTTTGCCAAGAGCACCCCATAGCAATTCACAATTCAATAAAAGGATGTAGATCTGTTGCTGTGTGCCTTTGCTTAATGTTTATAGTGAGTAAATAGGTAAACCTAACGGAAGATAAAATTTTTTGTTGAAATACTTGGGAAATTGAGGTAGAAGATGAAGAGTTAATATTTGAAAGCATATCCCCAGGCCTACCATGTGTTCCTATCACCTTCCAGTGTGCTGGAAGAATTATGGAATACGAGAATCCCAAGGAGGAATTTGGCAGACTGGCTGGATTGGCATTCATTTTACCTTCTCTTGTGGCAGTACTTATGGCACAGGCAGAAATATTGTCTTATTTCAAATACTCCCATGGAATCGTGCTGTCCTGCCAGTGGCCAGAAGCTGGAGCAAAGAGAGTCTTGAGTCTGAATTCTGCTTAATGATTAGCTCTTGCATAGTGAAGCATAGGGAAGAAGAAAATAAAGTTCAAGTATATCTTTGTGCTGTCAAGCTAGAAATTGGCTAAAGGTGAAAAGCTCAAATATCACACTGTTTCCAAAATGCTGAGTAGATTCCTCTTCAGTAGCAAGGAGCTGATTCTCTCTTCTGAGGATAGCATTATAAGGAAAATAAAACTGGTGATACACGAAGGTAGCTCTGTTTCTTGAATGCATCACAGTATTACTGTATCATTAGGAACAATTTTGGTGCTCTTCTGATTGCTTTTGGAACTACTTAGAAAAACACTTTTGTAACATGGGATTTTTATTGACTATATTTTTTGTGGTGTTGATTAGAGAAAATGTAGAACGCTGAACATGTGTAGTAGCAAGACCACTCCTAATCCTAAATCCTTTACTGAACCTGAGGTGGCATTAGATAGAATTAAATAATTTTATCCTCATTGCTCTGTGGTCTCAGTAGCTGCCCCATGATTTCATCAGAGAATCATCTGATAGGAACCCATGGAGCCCTAATGCTATTCTGCAATAAAAGCTTCTAAAGTGAAAATTCAGATTAGATAAGAATGTCCAGCACCAATGCATAGGGATATATTTTCCATACACTATGAGCTTCTGTCAAATGTAATCGTTGTAGGGTCTGCAATCTCTCCTATTTATTGCTTGAAGAGAATGCAATCAAATCAGCTTTTCCTTTTGGAAAGTAGAATTGCCTCTGCATGGTATCTTGCAAAACAGGATAAGTATCTGTCAAATGAATAAAATAAAACCAGAAAGAACACAACACCCAGGATCAGCTGGTAATTGTTGTCAATGACAGGGTACTTTCACTACACTTGGATTATTTTATTTTATAACTAAGAAGGGGAGGAATATTAAAAAGGTTCACTTCAGCAGTTTTTGCATTTCTTCCAAAACATAACGTCCTCTTCAGATTTGCTACTGCCTACTCACAGTGTATTCCTTATCTAACACTTGAGTAATTATTATAAACCATTTCCATCTGTGATTTACTTTATGGTTTCTATTTCTAATGTATCTTCTCTACTGCTATGAAATTTAAAAAAAATGTCCTGGAAATGCTATGAACACTTGCAAAGAAGGGGGCAGAAAGAAGTGAAGAAGAAGTGAAGTGCCTTCACTGTTCATGTATGTTAAAATCACTCAACCTGCAGTGTAATTAGTGTTAGGATGTCTAAGTATTTTCTTTCTTTCTAAAAAAAAACAACAAACAACAAACCCCAAACCCAAAAACAAATGAAAAAATACACCCCTCCAAAAAAACATCAAAAAGCCAACCACTGACCACAGAATCACAGAATCACTTAGGTTGAAAAAGACCTTCAAGATCATCCAGTCCAACCATCCACCCATCACCAATAGTACTCACTAAACCCGCTCCAGGGCCCCATGTCCTTCTTGCAGTGAGTGGCCCAAAATTGGACACAGTATTCGAGGTGCGGCCTCACCAGAGCTGAGTACAGGGGGACAATCACTTCCCTATTCCTGATGGCAACACCATTCCTGATGCAAGTCAAGATGCCATTGGCCTTTTTGGCCACCCAGGCACACTGCTAGCTCATATTCAGCCAAGCATCACTCAGTACCCCCAGGTCTATTTCTATGCAGTCTTCCAGCCACTCTGCCCCAAGCCTGTAGCATTTCCTGGGGTTGGTGTGGCCAAAGTGCAAGACCTGGCATTTGGCCTTGTTGAAACTCATCCCATTGCATTCAGCCCACCTATCCAGCCAGTCCAGATCCCTCTGTAGGGCCTCGCTACCCCCAGGCAGATCGACACTTCCAGCCAACTTGGTGTCATCTGCAAACTTACTGAGGGTGCACTCAATGCCCTCATCCAGGTCATCAATAAAGATATTGTAAAGGATAGGCACCAGCACCGACCCCTGGAGAATACCACTCATGACCGGTCACCAGCTGGATATAGCTCCATTCACTACCACTCTCTGGGCCCAGCCTTCCAGCCAGTTCCTTATCCAGCCAAGAGTGTACCTGTCCAAGCCATGGGCTGCCAGCTTCTGCAGGAGAATACTATGGAAGACAGTGCCAAAGACCTTGCTGAAGTCTAGGTAGACTACATCAACAGCCTTTCCCTCGTCTACTAGATGGGTCACTAGATCACAGAAGGAGATCAAGTTGGTCAAGCAGGACCTGCCCTTTGTGAACCCATACTGGCTAGACCTGATCCCCTGGTTGTCCTGCACATGCCGCATGATCTCCGTCAAGACAATCCGCTCCATAACATTCCCTGGCACCAAGGTCAGGCTAACAGGCCTGATAATAGCGTGCCACAAATTAAATATTTATATTTCTGTGTTAAATTTTTCTGTGTTAAAACTACAGAGGTGATGTAGCAAAGTTTTGGTGTTACAGATTTCCATAGCCTTTCTAAGATTATTGTACATTTTGCTCCTCCAACTGAAATCTACTGACATCAGAAGACTTATATCATAGATAAGTTGCTTCACCTAAGGTGAACGGTAGAACCTCAAACGAATAAATCTTGGTCACTGCCGGAAGGACAAAGATATAACAAACAAGGCTAGAGTAGATACTGTTAGTTATGGAGACACCTGTTGAGTATAACTTTGCATCTGCAAATTAAACAGATCAGGAAGTCACACATCTTTCTCAGAAAGAGAAGATAGAAAGCAAGCAAGCTGCCTTGGAGAAAATTGTATGCTATTGCTGTTTTATGCCTACCATAAAATATGTGTCATCATTTCCAAAAGTGCTGTCTTTGTAAGAAGATGAGATATCTGTGCAACTGTTTCACGTTCCAAGTGCTGACAGTTTGGCAATATTGAGACTGAATTTTACCTGTCTCTCAGCTAGTTTAATTAGATGCATTTTCTAGTACAAAGGGCATTTTTAATTTCACCACGACAGCTTTCACTGCACAGAAAAAAAGTACAGCTCACTCATAGTTATGTTCATTTATAATCATCATAATCCAAATTACGTATTCACAGACCATGGTCTACAACAGGAAAATCACAGTGGCTGCAGTTTTGACAGTTAATATCAAAATTAATTTCTGTAGAAAGCTTCAGGTGATGATGACACACAGAATGCATGGCATACATGCAGATGCCAAGAGTGCACATGGGAACTGTGAGTCTAGTGTAAAATAATTATCATACTGATATCAAGCTTTCAGGCACTTCCATGCTCAAACACCTAGCTAAATCAAAATCTTATAAAGAGTGTTTTTGGTAAAAAGTTCTTAGCTCTGTACAGTTTAAAATGACTTCTTAGTGCACTTGCACACTCTACAGCATGTAGTAAATAATCTTCTTGAGAACAAAAGTAGCATTTGCAGCTGTGCCAAACTCATGCTGTCCTTCTTAAATCATTTTTTTTTTCTCCTTACTTTCATTATATTTATTGTAGATATTTTAAGATTACCTTGTAGATTATTGCAGATAACTTTACATTATAAGTGTTGTGGATTAACCCTGGTAGGCACCTAAACACCACGCAGCTGCTTACTCATCTGCATCAGTGGGATGGGAAAGAGAGCTGTAAAATTAAAAGAGAGATAGAGTTTAATAGATAAAGTATAAGCTACACACCCAAGCAAAGCAAAATAAGAGATTCGTTCACTGCTTCCCACTGGCAGGCAGGCGTTTAGCCATTTCTGGGAAAGCCAGGCTCATCATGCATAGCAATTTCTTGGGAAGATAAATGCCAACACTCCATGTCTTCCTCCCTGTAACAGATGGAAAAAACTATTGTACATTTCACTTGTAAGGGAGAAGCAGAAATATATTTATTGATATAATAATAATAATAATTTATTGATACAATATATATAGATAATGTAGTGATTTAACAGTGACTTAACAATATCTGAGGTGGTTGGATATGATTTAATAATTATTGCATAGAGAGTAGAGTTAAACATACATGTACAGGAAGCCCTTCCTTTTAAGTCATGAAGTTCGTATTGAAGCCCCTTGCTTTTTAAACTTGTTGAACCACAAAGGTAAGAAGTGTAGATGCAGCTGAATTCACTTACAGACTTTGTCAGTGGTTTATGTCTAAGGGATTGTAAGTGTGATCAATCTAAGATATAATCTCAGTGCAGCTAATAAAGCTTAAAACAATTATTCATTTACTGAGGATCTGTGTCAGTAAGTTGTCTTGACATAAAGGCATAAGGGAACCGCACAGGTGTAGCCTTGGAAGGCATCTCCACTCAAGGAGAGACTGTTGTGCAGCCTTCTGCTGTGCAGGAGAGCTCAATGGGATCTTGGTCTGCTTACTGTTTATGGGGTAAGGTGACTGACTCACAGTTATACTTTGTTTTTAGGTCCATACTCAACTGGTCATTAGCTGTTGAACCAGGTGTCTGCTAACAGCACCTTCAGCACCCCACTTTGTGACAGATCTGTAGTTGCTACAGTACTGTTATTCATGGTCTTCCTGTGTAAGGCCTTGTGTACAAGACCAGGCTGAAGGAGGAAACTAGGGGAATAAAGACGGTGGGAGAACAATATCTCCACCTCTCCCCTCCCCACCTCCTACCTCCCCTGATGTTTTTTTCTCCCTTTTTCCTTCAAATTTTCATCATGCTAGCAGGAAATGGTGTAAGAAACAGAAGAAAACTTGGGGTTGTGTAAACACTTATCAGCAATATCTAAAATGTTGCTATGTTATCAATACTGCATTAATCAGAAATATAAAGCATACCACCTTATGAGTTATTATCAAGAAAACTAACTACACTCTAACTAAAATCTGTATGATGAGTAATTGTGCTTTAGTACTGTTTTGGAGAAGGAAACTGATTAAGCCATCAAGTCAACTATCAGTGGAAGGTTTATAGAAAATGTTAGTGAAAAAGTGATAGGGCTATCCACAAACCTCACTAGACATAAAGTGTCTTCTCTGTGTTCCATGGTTTAATAAAACTACAGGTGTTGGGCAGTTACCAGGGATGTCTGAAGGAATTTAGAGTGTGCAACATGCCACAATAGGTCCATAACCTGTCCAGCTTCTGCCTTTACATTCAGAAAAAACTTTATCTGCTGGTGATTAATGTGCTTAGCCTTATCATTTGCTCATCTTTTCTTTCCTTCAATATCAAATTTTCAGCATTCCTCTAAAGCCTCAGTCACACTGTGATAGTCCCTCAGTATGATGAATAACTCCTTTTCTGCCAACCTGAACGTGTAGTAATAAATAAATCTGCCCAAATTCTCTCATAGCTGTTCATTTCTGGAATGCAGAATGTTCACCTGGTATTGTCCAGATGTCCTTTAAACAAGATAAAATTTGCTGTGCATATCAGCCTGCCATGTCTTGGATACGCCATTATGTCTTTAGCAGTTTGAACTCTCTGTGGTTTAATTTAATACCTTTTGTCAACATTGATACAGAGAAGAGTGAAAATGAGAATCTCTTTCCAATAAGACTGGAAACTGCTGCCCTATTTCTCATTTTATAAGATTCAGTAGGTAAAAAAGCATTTTGGAAAGAATGTGTGCAAAAGCTGCATTTACTCCAATTACAGCTTAATTTCAGAATAGTGTAAGAATGGGGCAAATATGCATTCTATAAAAATAGCAATTTCTTTATCTTTGCTTTCCTACTGTTCTTTATGTTACGTATTTTGTTAGTTGCTTTAAATAAGTTGCTTTTTGTGGAAATTTGGCCTCATAAACCATATATATTTTTCTTTAATTTTGGAGAAACCTAGGTATTGGGTGTAGAGGGGTTGGTTTCCAGACTATCTTTCAACATTTAAAATTATGACAGAGAGTAATGCACATCTGATCTACTCAAAACAAGCAGATAACTGCTAGAATGACAAACTGATGGTGCTCTAGCTGAGATGCTCTGCAGCCTTCAAATAATATAAAATATTGTAAAAAATTTCAGTCTTAGCATGCCATTCATACACAGTTCTAGCAGAATGAAGATTCTGCTTCGTCTAAGATGTGCTTACAATCTGAAGCACTGAAATTGGTATCTACATTTTTCAGACCTACATAATTCAGCTGAAGGTCTCCTTAGTGAATTTGGAAAGATCTGTCCTATTTGTTTCCACTGATGCGTGCTTCCATGTGAAAATACTGCAGTTCTACAGAACTGTTTAATTCAGTTACTCTCACTAGTGATATAAAGGTGTCTAAAAACTCTGAAGAGAGAAATCTTTGTTCATCAAATATTGGCTCTTGTTTCCCTGACAGACTACCCACCACTGAAAACCTGGACATACTTCTAATACTTTAGACATAGATAAACACGAGCAAAGACTTGACATGGAGCAGGAAGAACTTGTTAACCCATAATGCCATGACAGTGTTTTGTAAAGGGAAATGCAAATATACATATGTTGTTTTTAGGTCGGTCAGAAATTGCCTTAATTAAATCACATTAATGGGAATTCATTCCTGGTACAAATTTGTGTTTTGAAATGTTCAGTTTGAGTTTTTGAGCTATTCAAAATGCCTGCAATCAATCTAATTTAAAGGAACATGCTTCAGGAATTTTCAGCTTTAAGCTTTAATAAATAGATTTTTAGTTTTCAGTATAGAATTTACTTCAGCATACTGCTTAGTATAATATTTGATTAATAAGGCTTAACAGCAATCGTTCATAGAACTGTGTTTTCACATATTATCTAAATTCTTTATAATAATAAATATTTATCCTTTTGTGTGTGTGTGACTTTCACAGTTGTGGATATATTAACTGTTCCCGAGTTTTTTATGATATTAGTTCTATTACACCTTTTTAATTCACTGAAGAAATGAAAAAGGAAAGACTAAAAGACCTCTGAAAATATCAATTAATGTGTTTAGCACATCAGATTTTGATGCACAGTTGTAGAATTCTTTATTTAATTTTAGAATATTTAACTTTCTGCTCTGTAAGTCTTCATGTAAATGTAAATTTATTTTCACTGATAAAGGGGTTACTTAATGCCTAACTTAGACTATTAAATTAAGAACCTAAAAGTATGCTAGGATAAATCCAGACTCCTGCCCTATCTAGCATTTCCCACACACTTCCTCTGTAGCCTCACTTGATTTCAAAGCAAATTCTTGCAAATCTTCCATGAAGTGCTAAAGTTAGAGGCATGACTCCAGTAAAATTCTTTACTTGAATGCATAGTAGCAACCACAGTCATAATTCTGAAAATTTCTGCCACAATATTAAGTGATCAGGAAAGAGATTGTGATAGCCGAATGACCCTTTGCATTAGATTAGTTGGTCCAATTATTCTTAGATAAAACTCTTGTGGTGTTTTTTTTCTTCATCCCACTTATGGAATGAATCCCTTATTAGTATCTAGTGCTGAAGATAATTATGATATTGTGGAATTTTCTTTTAAGTAAAGATGAGAATGAGTTACTTACAAAACATCTAAACAGTTAGAAAGGAGGGAGTCCTCACAAAATCCAAAGATAATGAAATCAAAATTTTGAACCTGGCTGGATTTAGCCCTTAATTTAGTTAGAGACCTATTAATTGATCATTAGATAACAAACCAGCCACATAAGCTACAATAAACATTATCCTCAGCTCTGGTATTCACTAAATACAATGTATATCAAACTAAGTAAGTATTTTGGCAGTAACTCAGATATATCAAGCAAGCAGTGCCTGAAACCAACATCAGAAACAGGTGTAAAAGCAAGCATACTGAAAGCACCAAATACAGCAAGAATATGCACATTAATGACTCCAACAGTTTGTAGCTGCATGGTATTACAGAAGTGAAGTTCCTTAAAAAGGAACAAAGTTAATAGGAAATTAATAACTGACAATGATAACCTCAAAGTATAAGAAACACAGTTTAAATATTCAGTGTTGATTAGGGCATAATTTCTGTAAAAGCTGCAGATTATCAGAAATTGTAGGGCAGTAGTACAGAGAAAATTATTTGCAAATATCTCATTCACTGTTTGAGATGAAAGGAGATGTACTTGCTGATTTTTGCATAGAACTTAAAAAAGAGAAAAATATGCAGATTGTGTATCTGCTTCTTTATATAGTTTTATTCATATGAGAATGACACAGAGAAGAGACAATGAAGTGCCACAAATAATACTCCTAACTTTTCTGATTAATTACTGAATTTTAGGTTAAGCCCTCACCATTCCAAAATAAAATTAAAAGACATATCTCAAAAGTTGTGTACAGCCTTATTGAATTGGTACATTTCACCAACAGATTACCTGTTTTCTTTTCATTCTGAGGCAATATCTGTGAGTGAAGGGGAAGGAGGAGGAGGGAAGAGTGAAATTTTGAAATTTTGATTTTTATGAAGAGTTAAAATCCTTTAGACGTTAAATAAATAAATAAATAGATAAATAAAGTGCATGATTTACAAGATAATTCAGCTTATTTTCAGGGACCAACCCGAGTAGTGTCTATGGAACAGAAAGCTTTGCGTTGTGTGACAAATGCATTTTTTGCATTACAAATCATTCTGGTTCTGTACTCAGTTGTTTGTGTCTTTCATGTCAAGAAGCAAACCATCTGATCTACTTATCCTGTTCTATTCAATAAACAACCAAAAGAAAAATTATTTTCTAAGAGTGGTGGGAGAGGCAAGACTCTGATGCTAGTTTCCTATACTGTGCCAGGTTACAAGCTATAGTAGTTCAGAAACTTTTGTGAGTCGTGTTTACAAGTGGTTCTGAAAAAGAAGTGAGCTAGATGGCTGGAGGCAGGAAATGTGGTACCTACATCAAGTAAAGTTCTGATTACACTCAAAAAACTTGCACAGTAATGTGCCTTTAAAAAAAAAAAAAAACTTAACCTCTAAAATTTATCTGAAAACAAGCAACCATATTTTCAGTTCAGACTTCAATTGATTTTACATAATTTTATATTAGCAAATCACTTGGATCTGCTACCATTCTGCGTCATTACTTGCAAATTACTCAGTTTATGTACATGGCTGCATTTGATGTACTGCTGTAGCTTTTGGCAAGTGGCTCTGGAACAAAGTAGGGTACACTCTACTTGTGTGACATCCAGCTTCCTGCCCTGGGTGCGGCACAGGCTTCCTCTCTGGGCTCACATGGCACCATACTAAACCATCTTCAGACTGTGAGTTGTACAAGCAAGTCTAATAGGGCTTTAGTCAGCACTTCTCCTGTCCCCTGTATGGAGTGTGAGTCTTGTCTGTAGAGTGGCTGAAAACAAACTGGAACATTTGAACATCTCAAAGACAAATATGAGTGTGCTTATAATAGGGCTGACCAAGTAATATATCGCTTTTCCTTTGATTTTTCCTGTGCAGTCTTGGGGCAGCTTCTTTTAAATTTTCCGCTGTCCAATCTTTGACTAAAAAATAATTATTAGTTATGATGTACTTAGAAGAATGAAGGGAATGCTGCTAAGGAGGTCCTATTTCCTTAGACATTCCAGCTGTTAGCCACCTCAGTCCTCAATTCTAACTACTCTGCAGGCTTTCTCTTTTGTCTATGTCCAACTTTTTATAAGGCAAGTTGCTTTATGAGCATGTGAGTTTTTGACTTGGTGATGAATGTTGCCTCACTCTGATGTGCCTGTGTATTTCCTTCTTGACGCATTTTACTGTCTTTCCCTAGAAACCTGATGACAGCTATGGGGAAAGAAGGAATTCCTTACAGTAAGAAAAGAAACAGAATAATTTTTATGTATTTATTTATTTTTATTTATTTATTTTTATTTATTTTTCTCAAGGTCATCAACAGTAAAAACAGTTCAGTATAGAGTGTAATTACATGCGTTTCTGTCACTATTTGCTGCACAGCTAGAAAATGTACAGAAATCACATTTGCATATCATTTTGCGCACACAAAACTGAAACTTAAAATCAGTTTTCCTCTAATAAAATAATTAAATCATTAAATGCCTTGGGTTGGAAGGGACCACCAACCGTCCTGCCATGGGCAAGGGCCCCTTCCAGTAGACCAGGCTGCTCAAAGACTCATTCAATCTGGTCTTGAACATTTCCAGGGAGTGAGTATCCACTACTTCTCCAGGCAACCTGGTCCACTGCCTCACTACCCTTCTAGTAAAGAATTTCTTTCAAATGTCCAGTTTAAATATCCTCTCTTTCAGTTTAAAGCCATTGTCCTTTGTCCTACTACTATTTCCTCTCTCTAAACAGAGTCCCTGTTCAGCTTTCTTGTAACTGGAAAGAGAGCACCAACATCCCACCCCTCCCCCCCCCCCCCCCGGCCAGCACACACGCGCACACACACAATTGTTTGAATTATGAATTATGGCTATCTATTTCAATATATACTTCAATATTCTTCAACGTATACTTGAAGAAATTCTCCTGAATAGATTCAGTAGTATTTTTCAGGTGTCATATGAGTGGAAGGATCTGAAAACTAAACAGTCCTTTACTCAGCTATGGTCTTTATTAGTCTCAGTACTTCCCTGAAAGCCACAGTACTTAGCATATTTCATGACTGAAGGATCTAACAAAAAGTCAGGCAGATGGTACTTTTAAGTCTCAGCAGTGTTTAAATGAGTTAATTGTGGTTTACTTTGAAGTTTCTTGAATGGGGTGTAGTATCATGAGATGAAACTTTCATTTCTAATAACGATTTGCAGATCTGATACTATCACGATATCTTGTATCATATATTATTGTGTCTCTAACCGTGTGGTGTCAACATTTTATGTACTTAAAAGCTTATATATAATACATGCTTTGGATATTCCATTGGTCTCATTCCACAGAGCAGAATATTGCATTTATAAATATATATGTATCATGCCAGTCATATCTTACTCCAAATATTTTCATATACTCAGGCATTTGATGAATCTGCAAATGAGATGATAATGGTCTTGCCCTACCTCCTCATAACCTACACTTAGGAACACTTAATCACTCTGTCTACCGAGTTATTGAATACCCTGAGAAGGCCATTTTAAAAGTCGTAAACTTATGAGTGTTTTCCCTATATTATCTTGTTAGAAACTACTAGTGAATGACATTTCTGCTTTTTCAGGTCATAGTTTATTTATGAGAACAATTGATTTAACAGCACATAGCAGCATCAAACTTTAAATAGATTACACGGTCTGCGTTTCAGAAATCACATTGGTCACACATTCTTAACTTTCCATAAAGCTGAAGTGTTCTAATTTTTTTTTTCCCACTAAGAACAGTGGGTGCTTCTCTAATAATTGTATTAAGAAATCAATTACTTAGCTTTGTAGATTATCTGTAGACTGATTTAAAAGGTACATTTGTATTTAGAAAATGCTTTTTCCCTAAACATGCTTGAAGTATATCAGCAGCGTTTCACACTAGAAAACACTGCTATTTTCATAGCAGTGCTTCTCTCACAGCAGTATTGTGTAATCTTCAAACTAATTTGTTTGTATTCTTCACATATTATCTATTGTATATGATGTACTGAAAGTAATATATTATGCAGTTATTCACACTTCATTTTGGGACTGACAATTGTAGCGTATACTTCCCTTCTTATTCTTCACCAATTACTTTAATCCTGACCTGCATGAATATAATTTTCTGCATTAATGAGAAGTGGCTGTCTCAACAAGGAGCCCGAACTCAGTAAACATTGTCAGCTGTGTCAAATGGAGATGATAAACAGCTTTCACTATTTATGTATGGCTGCTTATGCTGAAAGAAAAATTCACACTTTTTCAATGTCTATTTATTTGTAAACAAAGTTTTATTGTGAAGTGCTGAAGACCAAAAGTATGTGCCTTCTAAAATCAGTTTCAGTTTGGGATAATACTCTTATGTGGTAACGTGAATTTTGTACTGTTAGAATGTTGCAGCTGTTATCCTCAGTTTCTGGTTCTGAATGTGATCTGTGAAATAATAACTGTGAAATAATAAGTTTAGAAGTCCAACAGAATTGGATAAGTGTCTGAAGTAGTATTGAATCAGGTTAGAACTGGCAAATACTCAAAACTTTTGTACCAAGTCTTCTTCCAAAATCTTCAGTGAAAACATAAAATCCTGAAATTTTTAGAAATTTTTAGAAATCCTTACAGAACAGAAATTCTGATTTTTCCCACTTATTGTTGTTTAATTTTTGTGAGATCTCTGAGACTGATAAAGCATGTAAAAATCAACATGACATCATCAACAGAAATTTGTGGACAGTTTTACATTTAAAAGTATTTTTTGGAGCTGTTTGCTTTCAAATGGAAATTCCCAGGAGTGTTTTCTGGATGAAGACTTAGCCTGGAACAAACATTTACAGCTTGAAACAGGGGACTGGGAGATGTTTCCTTTGTATCTTGTGAAGGCAAGACACAAACTGGTGACTCACTCCTTCTTCTTATTTCTACTGATTTAAATTTGCAAGGCCTGGAAGACAGGAAAAAAAGGGTTTCTGGTGAGATCCCTGAAGCCAGAAGTTGTCACTCCAAAGAACAAGGTCAACCACCCTGGAATATGTACATTCATAATCAGTCATCAGCTGACCACCACAACCTTGGATGACTACTACAGAAGATCAACACGAACAAGACTTTGCTAGAATGAGGAACAGTTTACTGCTTTGCTTTGCTATGTTTTTATACCTATGTCTGTCTGCTTTTCACTCTTCTCTCATTTTCTATTTTTTTATCTTTCACTCTTTCACTCTGTATAGTATCTGCTGTCTAATATTGTCTCAGAACTCTAAGAACCTGCACAATTGTACTTATACATGTAATACTTACTAATTGTTATTAGCAAATTAGCTAATTTTACCTCCAAATAAAATATTACTTGTTGTTAAGAAAGCTCTCAATAAATTGGTTTGTATTATTTCTCCAAGTCTTGGATGACTCCATCACGGTAGTGACTCCAATTAACTACGATAGAAAGTCTGCATAGAAAGAGGAGACAGAAAAATATCTGTCTTCCTTGAAACCCATTGAGTGGGATAAGTTGATCATAAAGGAAAAGAATACATTACCTGTGATGAGTCCAAAGGAATCTTAATGCTTTTTTTAGAGTCCCAGGCATTTGTGTGCCACAGTAAGAACAATCTACCACCAAATGTACACGTATCCTTGTGAGAACTAGAGAACTAGAGTTTAAATCAGACAAAATGAAGTACTCTACACAGTGTCCAGTGAATCTGTGGAACACAGCGTGAAGACAGACAGTGTTAGCTGCTTTAAAAAGAAGAAATTATTAGGCAGTATATTTGTGAGTGTGCAGTGGGAAGAATTAATATCAAGGTGCAATTTTGAATATCCCCAACACAAAGAACATGAGAAATGGAGCACAGAAATGGGTCAGGCTCGTATGTTGTCACTGAATAGTCAGTATTATCACTTATATTATAGTATTATAATACTATATATATATATATAATACTATACATAGTATATATATAGTAGATAATATAATAGTAATATATTATCACTTTCAGAGATAGAATACAGGGCTAGAAGGATCATCAGTCTGACTAAACATAGCATTTCTTGGTAGAAATAATGACAAAGTTGAATTAATTCTATCAGTTCCTTCTTTTGAGGACTGGGAATTGTGTAAAATACTAAAACAGAAAGCACTGTGCCTAAACAAAGACAATAAAATGAAATAAAATGCAATTAGACAACATAGTCATTAAAGGTAATGTTTGAACATTGCTTAAATGACCTGTAGAAGAATATTTAACTTGATAACATATATAGCCAAAAAAAAACACTTGCAGAAAATTAACTGAGAATGGAATTACTAATTTATGAGATGGATGTCAAATTGGACTAAAAACTTGTTATGTATTTGCTTACTTATTTGTATTACTTTATGTGATGCAGTATTCAACTCCAGAAGAAATCTCTATGATAAGTTTTTTGTTGCACTTATTTATATTTATATTGCTAGCCAGTGCAGGATGCATTCAAATTTTATTGTAACCTGAAATTCTGCTTTTGATCAGACCTTACATAGGAGAATTAAATAACTTGCTAGCAAAATGGGCAAAGTTAAATCTGGGTAGCATGTGTACAGGCATATTGAGATAGCAGACTCAAGAATGCTCCCATGCAAATTATTTACAGGAAAACATGACTGAAAAGACGCTGCTTTGAGAAATTAACAAAAAATGGCCCAATCATTGCTTCAGAGACCAACTTCAAGCAGGTAAAACTGCACTGGGGAAGGAGACCAAAGAAAAGAAAAGTGAAGAAAAGCAACCAGAAAAGCTCTTTTTTTCTAGAGTTTTTCTGGAGCCAGCAGCAGTGCTGTGCCTGGGCTAGCAGCTGGCAGCTTGTGGGAGGGCTCCTGACTCACCAGGGGCGGAGCTGACACTGCCTGCTCTTTATCTCTGGTAGTTGACCTTGATCCAATTGCTGCGTGGATAAAGATAGACCTGGGAGGGCGGGAACCGGTTCCCGTCCACACAACCCAGGAGGTGTGAAAAGCTGTTCTGAACACCTAGGATGGAGGTAGTCAGTGTCTGAGGGCTGCCTGCTCTGCCCACTCAATAAGGCAGTGGTGGGAGTGGAGGCTGTATCTTGTGTCAGCACGGGTGAGTGCTCTTGTTTTTTTATTTTTTCTCAGGTAACTTGCTCTCCTGTTGACAGGCTCTACAGCCGATGCTTCAAAACATGGTCCTCACCAGGAAACAGGCTTCCCACGTGAAGACTGTGGCAACCCAGACAGAGGATCTGCTCCATAATGTGGCAGTTCAGGTTTCTAGCTGCCGGGAGTGCCTCAGCCTGTTACTGCCAGGGGAGGATGGAGAGGATGTAACTTGTGTGCGGTGTGAGCAGCTAGATGAGCTGCTCAGCCTTGTGGTGGAGCTTAGGGAGGAGGTAGATAGACTGCGGACCATCAGAGAATGCGAGCGGGAGATTGACTGGAGGAGTGACTCTCTGCGAAAAAGGCAGAGAGATGGCACTTCCCAGACTGAGGGAGCATTGGGAGTAATGGCCCCTCTCTCTCACCGTAGTCAAGCAGGGAGAGGCAGCTCGAGAGGAGAGGAGGAATGGCAGCAGGTCTCAGCCCGGTGTCGCAGGCAACCCCCATCCCGACCTACCTCGGCTCCCCTGGTCCCTCTCTGTAACAGGTATGAAGCCCTGAAACTAGAAGGAGAGGCGAGTGATGATGACATGGGAGCGCTGCCGCCAAGCTTGCCCAAGGTTAGGTGGATGGCTCCACGTTTGAAGACTGCCTCCTCCAAGAAAGAAAGGAGGGTGATAGTTGTGGGCGACTCTCTTCTGAGAGGAACAGAGGGTCCAATATGTAGGCCTGACCCTACCCATAGGGAGGTGTGCTGCCTTCCTGCGGCCCGGGTCAGGGACATTTCTAGAAAACTCCCCAGCCTTATCCGCCCCTCTGATTATTACCCGTTATTGATAGTTCAGGCTGGCAGTGATGGGATTGCTGATAGAAGCCTGAGGATTATAAAGAATGATTTTCGGAGGCTGGGGAAGTTAGTTGATGGAGCGGGCATACAAGTAGTGTTTGCCAGTATTCCATTGGTGGCAGGGACAAACACTGAGATAACCAGAAAAAGCCACCTTATAAATACATGGCTGAGAGGCTGGTGCAAACACAAAAATTTTGGTTTCTTTGATCATGGGGCGGTCTACTTGGCACCTGGCCTGAGGTCGACTGATGGGAATTACCTGTCTCCAAAAGGGAAACAGCCCAGGAGATGTTGGAGGATACTTGCCCAGGAGCTGGCGGGACTTATAGAGAGGGCTTTAAACTAGATAGGAAGGGGGAAGGGGATAAAGTCAGGCCTGCTAAAGATCGGCCTGGGGAAGTGGTACTGGGATTAGGAGAGAGGCAAGGGGCTCAGCTGAGGTGCATCTATACTAATGCACACAGCATGGGCAATAAGCAAGAAGAGTTGGAAGCCATGGTGCGGCAGGAAAACTATGACCTAGTTGCCATAACAGAAACGTGGTGGGATTGCTCCCATGACTGGAGCGCTGCAATAGATGGCTACAAACTCTTCGGGAGGGACAGGCAAGGAAGGAGGGGTGGTGGTGTGGCTCTCTATGTTAGGGAATGCTTTTCTGCTATTGAGATTGTGAGTGGGGATGATAACGTTGAATCCCTATGGGTAAAGATCAGAGGAAGGGCTGACAAGGCAGACATCCTGGTGGGCGTCTGTTATAGACCACCAAACCAGGATGAAGAGACAGATGAGGTATTCTACAAGCAGCTGGCACGAGCTGCACGGTCGTCAGCCCTTGTCCTCATGGGGGACTTCAACTTGCCTGACATATGCTGGGAGTACAACACAGAGCAGAAGAAGCAGTCTAGGAGGTTTTTGGAATGTGTAGAGGATGCCTTCCTGATGCAGCTGGTAAGAGAGCCCACGAGAGGAACTGCCCCGCTAGACCTGCTGTTTGCAAACAGGGAAGGTCTGGTGGGAGATGTGGAGGTTGAGGGCTGCCTTGGACAGAGTGACCATGAAATGATAAATTTCTCGATTCATGGTGGAGTTTGGAAGGGGAACAGTAAAACTGCTACCTTGGACTTCTAGAGGGTGGACTTCGAATTGTTCGAGAGACTAGTAGGGGGAGTCCCCTGGCATTCAGTCTTAGCAAACAAAGGGGTCCAGGAGAGCTGGTAGCTCTTCAAGAAGGAAGTCTTAAGGGTGCAGGAGCAGGCGGTTCCCCTGAGACGCAAAATGAGCAGGCGGGGAAGAAGACCGGTGTGGATGAATAGGGAGCTATTCTTGAGGCTCCGGGAGAAAAAGAGAATCTGCTGCCTGTGGAAGGAGGGACGGGCAACTGAGAATGAATACAAGGAAGCCGTTAGGATGTGTAGAGGTGAAATCAGAAAGGCAAAAGCCCAGCTTGAATCTAACCTGGCCGCTAGGGTGAAAAGGAATAAGAAACTCTTTTATAAATACATTAACAGTAAGAGGAGGACAAAGGAGAATATCCACTCTTTGCTGGATGATGCTGGGAATGTGACCACTGAGGATAAGGAAAAGGCGAAGGTTCTGAATGCCTTCTTTACGTCCGTCTTTAAAGGTCAGATGAGTTATCCTCGGGGTACTCCTCTCTCTGACCTGGTAGTCTCGCCTGGGGAGCACGCTAAACCCCCTGTGATTCTGGAAGAAACGGTCAGAGGCTTACTACTCCAACTGGACTGCCACAAGTCCATGAGGCCAGATGAGATCCACCCGAGAGTGCTGAGGGAACTGGCGGGGGTGATAGCCAAGCCGCTTTCCATCATCTACCAGCACTTCTTGTTGACTGGTGAGGTCCCGGAAGACTGGAGGCTTGCCAACGTGACTCCCATTTACAAGAAAGGTTGTAAGGAGGATCCGGGGAACTACAGGCCTGTTAGCCTGACCTCGGTTCCAGGGAAGGTTATGGAACAGATTGTCTTGACGGAGATCATGCGGCATGTGCGGGATGGCCGGGGGATCAGGCCTAGCCAGCATGGGTTCGTGAAGGGCAGGTCCTGTTTGACCAACCTGATCTCCTTTTATGATATAGTGACCCATCTGCTGGATGAGGGAAAGGCTGTTGATGTAGTCTACCTAGACTTCAGCAAGGTCTTTGGCACTGTCTTCCATAGTATTCTCCTGCAGAAGCTGGCAGCCCGTGGCTTGGACGGGTACATTCTTGGATGGGCAAGGAACTGGCTGGAGAGCCGGGCTCAGAGAGTGGTGGTGAATGGAGTTAAATCCAGATGGCGACTGGTCATGAGTGGTGTTCCCCAGGGGTCGGTGCTGGGGCCTGTCCTCTTCAATATCTTTATTGATGACCTGGATGAGGGCATTGAGTGCACCCTCAGTAAGTTCACAGACGACACCAAATTGGCTGGGAGTGTGGATCTGCCTGGGGGTAGCGAGGCCCTGCAGAGGGATCTGGACAGGCTGGATAGCTGGGCTGAAGGCAGGGGGATGAGGTTCAACAAGACCAAATGCCGGGTCCTGCACTTTGGCCACAACAACCCCAGGCAGCGCTATAGGCTTGGGGCGGAGTGGCTGGAGGACTGTGTGGAGGAAACGGACCTGGGGGTGTTGATTGATGCTTGGCTGAACATGAGCCGACAGTGTGCCCGGGTGGCCAAGAAGGCTAACGGCATCCTGGCTTGCATCAAAAACAGTGTTACTAGCAGGAATAGGGAGGTAATTGTCCCCCTGTACTCGGCACTGGTGAGGCCGCACCTCAAGTATTGTGTTCAGTTTTGGGCCCCTCACTGCAAGAAACACATTAAGGCCCTGGAACGTGTTCAGAGGAGGGCTACGAAACTGGTGAGGGGCCTGGTGCACAGGCCTTATGAGGAACGGCTGAAGGAGCTGGGATTGTTCAGCCTGGAGAAGAGGAGGCTCAGGGGAGACCTTATAGCTCTCTATAACTTCCTGAAGGGAGGTTGTGGTGAGCTAGGGGTCGGCCTTTTCTCTCGTGTAGACAGTGATAGAACTAGAGGCAATGGTTTCAAACTGCGCCAGGGGAGATTCAGGCTGGACATTAGGAAATATTACTTCTCGGAAAGGGTGGTCAGGCGCTGGAATGGGCTGCCCAGGGAGGTGGTGGAGTCACCGGACATGGAGGTGTTCAAGAGACGTTTGGATGTTGTGTTGAGGGATATGATTTAGCTGGGGAGTAATGGTGATGGTTGGACTGGATGATCTTTTAGGTCTTTTCCAACCTTGATAATTCTGTGATTCTGTGACTTGGCTCAGAAGTCAAAAAGAAAAGTGTTCAGTCTGGCTAAACAAAGTCAATACTTTTTTTCCCTGAATATATTGGGAAATATTTTATATAATATTTTAAATATTTTGGGAAAATCTATAAAGAAAAGAGCCAATAGAGATTTCCATTTGACTTCCTGCTACCACTGCTTGATTAAAAATTCAACTTCAAAACTTGGGCATTTCCTTCCCCATTTGTAAAACCAACATCAGTGGAAAAGGTAGGATTTTCTCTTAGACAGAGCTACTCTAGTGAGGATGTCACATCTGCTTGAAAAGTGGGAGCTGTGACTTCAAATTTCTCTTCTTCCAAGGGAAGTTGGCCTGAAACTGATTATTTCTTAGACCTTCTATGGTAGCTCAGAGAGAGGCAGCAGTTCCATCTTAGTTTCAACTGACACTGGATTTATCCAGAAATGTACCTAGAATATGAAATAATGAGATTTTTGAAGAAGTACTTATGCATTAAGAAGGAGTGGAAATTTAGATGTTTAGGTACTACGTGTTTTTATTCACTATGTCCTTGTGTCTTCTGATTTGTGATGGAAATTTTGACCCACCTCTGGGAATCCTTTCAATCTCAACAGATTAGATAAATTAGGGGACTTTCGTAGACTCTCAGAGGCTGTATTAATGGAGAAATGGTATCTGGATGATGTCTTATTAAGAGCAATATCTTTAAAAATCAGGTTTTTAAAATCTTCATTCTTTATGACATCTTAATTAGTTAGCTAATATTTGAGGGATCTGTCTTTACATGCCAATTAGACATAGAACTGTCACTGTGGGCAGTAGTGATCCTGAAGATGAAAAGTGTTTGACTCAGTGATTGAAACTCTTGGGGCTTAAATCTGTAACCTGTACATGTAAAGAAAATATATCCTACTGGCATTGAAAATCCTTGAAATATTTTAAACAAACGTATAATTATTGTTAACTTTGACTAATCATTTTGCTGTGTTAACCTTCTGAAACAACACGACTTAGACTTGGTTACTTAACAAATCTAAAGCAGCAGGCAGATGGCTTTTCATCTATTGTTAAATTTAAAGGGCTTACTAGTACTAATTATTTTGAAATGGGTTCCTGTGGTATTATGCATTATTTCAATGAATAATGCAGGACTAGCAATTTATTGGCAGAACATTCACAGGAGTGCCATAAATCTAGAAATAACATAAAAGCAGAGTAGATACATATTTTAGAAGCACAGCTTGGGGAATTACATTAGTGAAACTCTACAACTGTTTTTTAATGGTGCATATTTTTAAATATGATTGAATCAGGAGATATTTGGTGGGAATCTGGGGTTTATTCTGCATATGGTCATGATGGAAAGAATACTTAGTTTATGAAATGGGAACACTTGTACTAGATTCTATACAAACTCAGGAGAAAAAAAAGACTTATCTCTCAAGAACCTGTAAACTAAATATAATTGCAAATGCAGTGCCTACGTTACAGGTGTTGTAGTAGTTTTGGCAAGAAATTCAATGTTTTATAGTTAATTTAAGAAAATGAGACACTACATTATTTTGAGACTACTGATTACAATATTATATGCTTAATAAATTAAGTGTAAGATTCATAGTAATTTTCAGTACTTGAATTTACCAAGACTACACAGTTGTAGTCTACTGTAGAAGCTCAGGCATATTAACAATTTATAAATCAAAGAGTGTGCAAGTAGAACTTGACATTATGGACAATTTTTGAAACAAATACTAGATGAAAATAAATAATGAGCATTTATAATATGCTGGCATATAAAAGCTCAGTATGTTACTACACATAGTGGATATAATTATAAGTATTAAATTAAATAGATATAATATAAAGACAGTAAAAGAGTATGTGCAAATATTTGCAGTTATTTACAGTTACACAGAATACTATTATATAGAGTTTTTTAATCTTTAATTTAAAAAATAAAAGTTATTTTGAATTATGGTAAAAATGGCCTGATAAGTCAAACAGAAAGGATATCCCAGTCCTCAGCTCCTTGATGAAATAAATAAATTTTTAGAAATTGGGGGCATATAATAAATGATAAAACCATCTATCCAAGTTAACTTTATGGAAAGGGTGTGTTGTAATTAGGCGAATCTGCGGGGATTCGGGATGTGACGCGATAGGCCCTCCTCTGCTCTGTGATTGATTTATGATGTGTGCTTAAGGGGTGTTAAGGAAGACATGATATGTATATAAGTGAACTGTGCCACACATTAAACGCCATTTCACTGCTCATCATATTGGTGTTAAGAAAGTGTGTGAGTGGTCATTAGGCTGGGAGCCAGGGCCTGAGCCGGGGTGAATATATGAGGATGGCCAGAGCCCGGGGCCAGGGCTGAGGAGTCATAAAAGAGGCCGGGGCTGTCAGAGCACTTTACAACGGGACGCTAATTGGGGTTGCCGTGCGTTATTTGGCGACAGGGTGTTATGTTATTATTTAGAGACTCCTAAAGTAACATTTGATTAAAATGATCCAATTATAATTTCTTTTAAGATTACTTTACATCTAAAAATGTAAGGAATCTTTACAGTCGTGTCTAGAGATTCCAGACAAGGTGCAGTTTAGATGTATAAAAAAAGACACTGAAATATATAGACAAAAGTTTATAGAAAATATGTAGCATCATCACTTCTATCTTAAGAGATCAAGGGAACTTCAAGGGAACTATGTTCCAATATTAGAATACATAAGAACTCCTAAATTCTGTTTTTTTTTTTTTGTTTTCGTATTTTGTTTGTTTGTTTTTGTTTTGTTTTGTTTGTCTGGGGGGAGCGGGGACAGTAAAAGAAGTGGACTTTTTTCCTAATAAAATACAGAGCTAGTCTGTCCCATTGTTTGTTATGGAAGTGCGTGAGCCATTCTATGTTAACCACTATGCAAATATTGAACATGATACCTATGCTGAGGAGATGTAACTTCAGCACTATCGTATACATTAGGATTTTCCACATTCATTTTGACTGAAATGCTAGATTGGAAGAATATATGTGGTAGGTTGCATCACATAAGTAATTACATTAATTTAAAAGTTTAATACTATGAAAAAGAAGAACACTGAAAAAATAGAAGCGCCGTAGTCATTAATGAAGTAACTATGTTGCTCTTATCAGTTCTTTCCTAATGCTCACTCTTTTGAGATTTCTTTTCTTTAGAAAGCTGTGGAGAGCAAGATACAGCAGAGTCAGTTTTTGGATTACCTAAAAGTTAAAGGAGTAAATTGCATGTTGCCGATCACAAAAGCACTACAGCACTTCACATTCCATAGGGTCTATTTATATAACTGTTACAGCTCTGAAGCCCAAAAGGTATAGGTAGAAAGATTATATTTCCTGAGCTGTCAACTAAATGAAAGTTGTTCTAGCAGCAGCAAAGCAAAATATGGAGGTAGTAGCAGTAGATATTAACATTTTATGATGGAGAAAGTTAGCAATAAAAAAGGGCACAGAGTGGGAATAAGAATAAGAAGCAACAACAACAACAAACAGTTTTACTACCAGTATTTCTGAAATACATTGTTTCATATTGCTTTAAATTACAGTGAAAGAATCAAATATATCTACCAGTAGATAGGGAAATGCATGTTAAAAAGTGTATAGTTCTTCTGAATTAACACAAAGAACTTGTGCAGTAGCTGAAAATTTATAATGTGCTACTCTGTGAGGAATATTTTGGTTCTCTCTCATGTTCAACCAAACATTACCTTATCTGTGGAAACATCAAA
Source organism: Perdix hodgsoniae (assembly GCA_035772895.1). Lineage (NCBI taxonomy): Eukaryota > Metazoa > Chordata > Aves > Galliformes > Phasianidae > Perdix > Perdix hodgsoniae. The sequence continues at coordinate 15,700,644 of JAPSGF010000006.1, forward strand.
GTTAGTATAGAGACAACTGTAAAATAAAAATAACGTAATGACATATTTTTTCTTCATCCTAATGTCATTCTATAAAGTGCAATTTTGAATAAACATTCACTGCTAGGATCAAACAGCTTACAGATTTTATCTAAATTATATAAAATATTCTATATGAAGGCAGTATGAATCAGGGTGTAGAGAGAAGGTTATTTGTAGCCATAATTGTCAGACACCTACTCATAAATTTCTGGATATTTTCTCTTTAATTTCTGGAATGTATTTGTATATTTGGAATTGTTTCCTGCATTTCATTAGAAATAAAATAGTTCATAAAGGAAATGCAGTTTTTAATAGTTTCTATCTCTGTTCCATGTTTGATTTTAATTAAAACTGTCAAGTAATTCTTGCTGTGGAAAAGTCCTGAAGGGTATTGGCTGTCATTTTCTTTCTAACAAACAACCTTCGGTCTGTTATGCTGTAAAATCTTAATTTCAGCCCTGCTTTAGTTGGCTTGTGGCTGTTGCTAAAAATTGTTAAAAACAAAAGAAATCAGTTTAACACTGAATTTGAAGACAGGAAGTACTCTTTTATAGGAGAAATAGGAGGAATAGGAACTTTAACATTTTTTCGTGGTGTATAATAGTCTAACACTGAAAATCCAGATAGGATAGGCAGAAATAATCTTAAAGATTGTATTTAACTCATCATGATGTTTTGTCGATACGTCTTTATTTCTTCTCAATAATTTTATATAGAGAACACTGAAAAAGTTTAGGACATGCAGAGCAGAGCATGCTAAGGTTTTGATCTTGGATTGAGAGCAGGATTAGAACCTTTTAACTGCAAAAAACTGAAAAATAAGTTTAGAAATCTTGAAACTTACAGCAAGATTCCTGATTTAATTTTTAGGCCTAATATTAAGCCTGTATTCCTCAGAAGTTTTTTTCTTTCCCATTCTCACATAAATATGCAGTAGCTTGTAAATATTTGCAGGAAAAAGTAAAATTACTCATAAAACCTAGTGCTGATAATTTGAGTGGTAACGCTGCATGATTCATTTCAATGATAAGCAATGTATCACTAACAAAATTTTTGTTAACTGTCACCTTATGCCACTTAGTAAGAGTATGGATCTTACTTAGGAAAGGTGTATGTTTCTGTGATTTAGATCACACAGTGCAATGGGCATAATTCTCACAATACAGTTATTGAAAAAAACGTATGTTTATCATGCTGTGATTTGGACACTGATCTTGCATTCATTGAAACTGATGGTAAAACTCAGTGAGTCAGAGATGGAAGGCGAGGCTTTCAGTGGAGTTGTGAAAGTGACTTACAAAAGCAGATGGTCCTGTATTGAAATGTTATTTTTTTCCTATTCTTTTTTTTTGTACTCTTTTGAATATGTTACTTGATAATCTCAAACAGAAGGAGAAAGAAAAAATTGCCACAAATCATGTCTGATTTCTTCTCAGCATTTCATTTTATTGAAACACTGAAACATAGTATTTACTAAGATGAATTTCCTAGAAATGGAAACAGAAGAGAAGATGAAATAATGTGTTGACAATGTGAAAGTGTAAGAATGAATTTGGGATATCTCTGGAGCCAAAGGATTTACTTATGTTCTTCCTAGTTTTACTTCATTAACAAATTTTCATCTGAAATCATATTAAAGCTCAAAATAATCAAATTTAGAATTATGATTGCAACTCAGATAATGACTATATTTCATACACAAAAATTATGTACATTACAATAGAATTACTTTTTCAGATTGAATCTGAAAATAGATAAACTGAATCAATCTCTCTAAAAATTATAATCTGCCACATTAATACATCTGACTGTCTGAGCTGTTGGTACTGCATGTACAGTTTGATCAGTTCATATGATAATGAAAAACATTTCACTAGATATCTTGACTCGATCAATTTTCATACATACTTTTCAGATAGCCCAGTACTCTTTCATCAGCAATCAATATCCATTAGTCTTTTCAATTGCAATGAGTCCTGTTCTGTGCATTGCATGTAAATTTTGCTGTCATCTCATGTTGCTGTTCAAAGAAGATGAAGACTCACTTGCCATCTGAGTAGGATTAGCTCCTTGAGAATTTTCAAATGAAAGTGTGCATTCTATTTTTTTTTTTAATTTCTTTTTTTTTTTTCCATTATGTTCTGTACAGTGTACCTACTTAATGAAGATTCTTAGGATGCACACACTTACGTGCAAAGAATGTGAAAATTAACTTAACAGCATCATAATGCAGGAAATAGAGAATTCCTCTAGTGTAAACATATTTCCTTGAGTAGAATCAGAGTTTTCATGTTTTATCATAATTTGATTTTGTTTGAACTCATTCCTCAAAGCAAGCTTGAATATAAGCATATATATGTATATACATACACATAGACATATATATGTATGCATGTATGCATACTTGTTATCATGAAAATTTATATGTCTATTCACTCTTCATAAAAAGGTTAAGGGCAAGCAAGCCTGAGAAGCAAGACTAAATGATTAGTCATAGAAACATAATATTGTTTCTATATTCTATATATTCTATATAAGACCTTTAGGACCATCAAGTCCAGCCAACCACCTAACACTAGAAGTCCATCACTAAACCATGTCCTGAAGTACCACATCCACACATCTCTCAAATACCTCCAGGTATGGAACAGACTGCACAGCAATGGCTATTCCACCGTTTCACTATGCAGTCTGTTCTGAATCTTGACCCATTTTTCCATGAAGAAGTTCTTCCTGACATCCAGTCTAAGCATCCACTGGCGCAACATGCAGCTGTTGTCATTTGTCACCTTAGAAAATAGACCTATAATCTCCTCATTGAAAACTTCTTTCAGATTTCTATGGAGAGCAATGAGATCTCCCCTCATTCATCCTCTTGTCTAGATCATCGATAAAAATGTTAAACAAAATCAAACCCAGTACTGAACCCCGCAGAGCACTACTTGTAACAAACTGTAAACTGGGTTTGTGCTCATAAAGAATACATCCATTTTTTGCTGGTGTTGAGTTCCTAATATTTGATATTCCCAGAATTCAGTTAGATTTATACTGTCATTATATTCAATGGGATGTTTGTGTCATTGGCTACTGGGCTAATGTAATGTCACCAGGTTAAACTTCCCTAATCATAATTTATTTACTAAATTATTTATATATTTATTTACTAAATTTACATAATTTATTTACTAAATACTAATCCTATAATAACAACTGTACAATGAAATAATTCTGGGTAAATGCACTTTTAATATGGATAATGTGCGCTACCCTGGTGCTAGATATCCTATTGGATCTACACAAATTCCAAATTTTAAATGTAGAAGAATAACTTTACACTTTTTTTTTTCCCCCAAGTGTTTTGAAATATTAATTATCATGAAATGAAAATGTTAAAATAAGATGTTATAAGAAAGCATTTTTAGGAACTGGAATCTCAGTGATGAAAGGAGTTCCCATTCTTACATGGGAAGAAAAAGGCTGTATTTCATTGCTTTGCTGAACTAACATCTACAGTACAAGTGAGGATTAAACAACTTTGGTGGCAAGTGTCTCTGTTAACATATGAGCCTCATTACTTTGACAGAACTGAGAGTATTTTCTTTGCTACACAGCAAAATACAGGAACTTGTGTTTTTCAGAGCTACAAGTAAAGCTATATCCAGTTATGGTGGATTTCCTGATTGTTAACTTCTTCAATGGAGTATCTTGACTGAAAAATAATGTGTCCAATTCTTTACTTTCTCCATTTCTTTTTGCTCTTCTTATTATTTTTCCCCTATATGCTCTCCTGAGCGAAGTCTTTTTTTCTTTCATATTTGAAGACGTATTACTTGCAAAGTTTTCTGCTGTCTGCATAGTCCTGGTGGGCATTCATGAATCAATGACGTTTCTTGTTTTTATTTATTTTTCACTTTTAACAAGCTTAAAATCACTCTGTTGTCAAAGCTTCAGAAAGTAAATGCAGCCTATACCAATATTGTCTACATATACATTTGTAAATGGCTGTTTTTCAGTTTTAACTTTTGATTTTGCTGTGAGGTTTGTAACAAAATATTTTCTATCATTACATGCTATTTTTGAGTTCCCACTTTGATCAGTGTATATCATTTAGATAACTGTTAATAAATATTTTAATTGTGTTAATGTGATCACTGGGGAGAATGCTTATTAACACTCATGGTCTACAGACACTTAAGAATGTTTAGTTTGTACTCAAAGTAATAGGACTATACTTGTAAATATCCATTACACATTTGGTAATCATTCTGTTCAATGTTAATAAAATAGACATCAATTTAAACATGATACATGATTCTCTTCATTTCATACTTAACCTTCAGAAGAGTTGTGCAGAGTTGGCACAAAATATTTATACTATTCTCTGTAGTTCCATTATCTATTAAGATGTTTAATAACTTAAGCATATAGTGGACAGTTACAGGAGCAGTGAACTTGAACTGGACCAATGAACCTTTTCATTAGGTTAGCTTAATCAAATTAATTATATTTTCACCCTTATATTTTTCACTTTTTTTTTCTTATTCTGATAAGCTTTCTATTTCCAATGGTGCTTTCACACTTCTGGAAAGTTGAGTTAGGCTAGAGGCCTCTGTCATAACCACTGTCAACCACACATGTAGCACTGAGAAATTTTAGTGACATGAAGTTATGTTTTCTGGGTCTTACTGTACAATCAGGAAGCATAAAGGCCTTAGTGGATTTTATTTTCTAGCAAGCTTGTTGACAGAATTTGGTGATCCATCACCAAATTATATCCTGAAGTGTTAAAAATCCTCACTGATTCCTCATATCCTTATACACATATTCCACATATATGTCCTTTCACTAAGACAAGGTCAGGGACAGATTGGAAGTATTTCACAATTTTGTCTGTAAGGAAAGGAATGAAGTATTACCTTTTAACTGAATAAAGACTGTGACTTTTGTACTACTGCCTTCTACCACAAGATGAACTTGTAAGTAAAATACAAAATATTGTGAAATTCAAGAATAAGTCAGTGAACAGTAAAGCAGGAAAAATTGGTGCCATAGTGTCAAATTTGTGGATGGGTTTCAAACAAATGGAAGAAAGCTTATGATTGATGTGTAGATTTAAAAATGCATTTTAACGAGGTTAAATTGTGACCAAAATAACTACCAAGAGGAAAAAAGTGAGAAATTAATTTGGTCAACATGATAAAATGTATTCTGCAAGTAAAGTATACCATAAACCAACGTGAGTGGGGGTCATTTCACATTGCTGCCACTACTTAAGAGAGAGCTATTTAGTCAAAATCAGTAAACTGGGGCCCTTCAGTACCAGAAAAAAAACAAGCCAGACCAAAACAAAACAAAACCCACAAAGAACCAAAGATTAGAAAAGCAATTCACTCTGTTTATCTTGAATACCTTTCTTACGATGCACTGAATAATCTTTTGCAAGTGTTAATCTTTCTCTTCTGAGGACAGACATATCTTCCAGCCAGCTGTGACTTGCTCTCAGCATAAATGTATGAAATCAGCTAGAATCATAATCACACTAAGACTTATCTCACTTTAAAATTATACATTTTATAGAAATTTCTACTACTCTAATAGTGGCTTTGTATTTTGAATGATGGATGAAGTAATGAATTTCAAATATTCATCCGGGTTTATTGCCAAAGAAGATTGTGAAGATGTTGTTCCTGCAACTGTGGAAATGGTTAGAAACTGGTACTGTGTGGTATCTGTAAGCACAAAAAAACTTTTCATAGGAAAAGAGAATGTAAACGAAATACTGAATTATGAAACAATGATTTAGAAATTCATTATCATATCAGGTAAGCACTCAGGGTTTGATTAGTTATAACCTCAGGACTCTGATTCCAGTCTATCAGTTCATTTGCCACGGGGTGCTGTTGTTAGCTGTATACATGCTATTAATATCTACCTTCTCTATTAAAAATACAATGTACCCCATATAAATAAGCACAATTTCCAAAATTATTTTCTTGAATGAGTTTGATGATTACAGTTGAGGAAGTATTTTGGGTAAACAGTTGCAAACCATTTTAAAGTAAAAATCAGTTCTGTAATGTCATATTCTCTCTTGCAACAAGATTCTCTCTTGTCTGCATGTTGCAAATTGATAAAAAAGAAGGAGAAATTAACAATATTCCAAAGACCTGAAAACTATCAGAGAAATGTGAACAGAGTCAATAGTGTCATACTGTATCTTTTCTGTACATTCATTTTTTAGTCCATTTCAGATTGATTATTTTTATGCTGACTAAAGAATGGATGTCTTTGAAGGAAGAGCCACATTTTAAGAAGGTATTTTAGATTGTAATCTTTTTCAATTCCTAGGTGTGGGTAGCACTATTTTGTTCTAGAATGAATTCTGATGGCAAGTCTTTAAGTCACTGGGTTACCCAGTAGTGCCTTCCATCATGCAACATAATCTCATTATGCAGCCATCAAGGAAAACCTGTAGCAATGATGTACCTGCACTGGTTTCTATTATCTGGGGCATCTAACTTAAATTCTAATCCTTTAAAATCAACTGTTCTTACAAAAAAATTTTAACAGATATCTAATGAATTCTACCTAAACAATAACAAAAACCTCTTCCCTCCCCACTGATATCTAATCTTGTTAGATAGACATTACAATCCTGAGACATAGACAAGCCACATATCTCCTCTTTACTGTATATGCACATTTAATCCAATTTGCTGTGAGTGGTTTTATTATCCTTAGCTTTCCTTTACAATTACAGAGCTTTCCTACATGCTTCTTGTTAAAGGATGTAAGATTCTCTGCAAAGCAGGCACTCAGCTGCTCATCTCATCTCTCAAGGGTGCCTTTCTTTGTGCTGTACAAAACAGTGTACCAGCATTTATATCCTGACAACATTATTTACCCTACACTGACCATGAAATCTGTCCTCAAATGAGAATTTAAATTGCAGTAATGAAACATGAAACCAAAGATATAACCAACATTCTTAACAAAGTCCAAGAAATCATGAAAGTCATAATGCAGCACAGGCTTGTAAATAAACTTCTGAATATTGCACCTCTGTTCTTAAGTAAGGTCATTATCTAATGTTCTTTCTGCACTGCGTATGCTTTATCATTACTTTGTAGACTGCAGTAATACACCGAAAGGGCTGAACACATGCTAGACACATTTCAGATGAAATAGGAGCCAACATCTTAGTCCAGAAGAAAATAGTCAAAGGCTTCCTCAGATATTTCAAAGCAGAATTAAAAATGCAGCCATATTTTTATGTAGCGGCCTTGCAGCCAGATATGCCTAGCTTCCATCTTTTGGTTTATCTACAACCTCTGCCCATTTTCACATCTAGGCTTTTCTTATAAATACTTCAGTACAAAATGATCAGCAATTAGGAAGAAAGAATTAAAATTATTTCTAAATTGTTTTACATGACTGATATGTGTCTGATATCACAGAACTATATTGCAAAGTTTAATTCTGGAACTCATTATCTGGTTTGGATGATTTGGTATAAGTGACTAAAGACCTATGAGAATTTTAGATAATAAGCTAATGATTCAGAAAGTTCAGCAAATTTCTGTATAGTATCTCATCATAAACATAAGCACTCTTAAGTCATCAGATTTGAATTACACTTTTAGCTTTGAACATGTATTCAACTGCTACTCTCAAAGTCCAAAAGAAAAATTTTGAAAACACAGGAAAGGAGCTTCTTGAATTGGGTCCTTCTGTGTATCTGAATAAAACATTCCAGTTCTGCTTATTAGAATTTGATTAACTTCTTTGCCATTGCAATTTAAAAAGTCAAAATATGAATGTACTTGTTTTGTAGAAACACAGGTTTTGGTCCTGACTTTATAATGTTGATAAACTGTGCAATGTACAACCTACAAAACACAAACGAAAATAAAAAAAATTATTCTACTTTTGAGTTTAAAGATATGATAAAAGATTTATAACATGTTTATAATGATAATATTTCAATAAATCTGCTATTTCAAAATTCTATGTATTTTTAATTAATTTCAAACTCTGATTTTGGTAGATACGTGTCATGGTTTAATACTTTTGTAATTTTGCTATCAGTATTCCACATCATAACATCATGTAAAGTATGGATAATTCACAGAGGTTCAGCTCGCAGATGAAGACTACGTTTCCCAGAGGACATCACGGGCATGAGATAAGTCACGGGACAAGGACAGTATATAATCTCACTCCCGTGACTGAAATCTCACACTCTCTCGGATCCTCAGAGCGTGGGGTGCATTCCAGCCGTTTCGCCTAGAGCTTACAGTAGGCCTTTCGGTTTTTGGGACTCACTCACTCTCTCTCTCTCTCTTTTTTTTGCTTAATTACAATTATATTGTATTATATTGTATTATCCTGTATTCTGATATAGCATTTAGTAAATAAGTGTGCCTCCTTAGATCGCTGCCGCTGTTTTCTTTTCCCATTCCCTTTTCCCCTTCCCTTTTTGGGCCAGCGGCCCTTTTGGGCCAGCTGCCCCCC
>JAPSGF010000006.1:15709188-15788147 GCA_035772895.1 Perdix hodgsoniae
TCTTGCTTAACCCGCGACAATATGTAAGATAAAAGCTTCATTTAATAAAACCAAGAGAAGGAAGTGGATGCAGCCTTTCATATGGCCTAAGTGATCAAAAGCAGTGAAAAAGTATGAGGACTAAACTAGAAAAAAAAAAAACTGGGAAAACTACAAATAATTTTCTAAAAACTCAGCTCTTTTCCCTTTTGAGTCTTTCAATATTTGGACATTTTTTCTTTCCCTGTCCACACTAAAAGTAACAGAGATGTTTTTGGTATATTGTCTGTGCATTCTAGGATAATTACATATATAATAAAGAATAAAAAAATATCGTACTTGGATTTCAGGAGGGAGGCCTATATATTTGAAGACTCATTCCAAGTGGTCATACGGAGATGCAAATATGGAATTTTACAGAATTAAGAAAGAAAAAAAAATGGAAAAAAAAAAGAAACAAAGAAAGAAATGAATCTCCAATATTTTGGTAAAATATTTGGAAAAATATTCAAGATTCTGTGAAGACATTAGGAGAGCAGGAAAATAAAACCTGTTTTTTAAAGTCTGAATTGCATACAAAGCACAGAGAAAGAAAATGAGATAGAAAGGAATAAGACTTCCTACAAGTAAGGTCAGAAGAAAGAAAGACTAAAGGAAAGTGATCTAAATATGTATTTAAAGATGAGATCAAGAAACTTGCATGAAGTATGTAATGCAAAGGAAAATTAATGAATATATTAAAATAGGTAACTGTTATAATAAGAGATAATAAGAGCAGAGGGTGAAATGCTATTTTTGATGCAATCTTCTTGGGTGACTGGAGGGAGAGAATTAAATGAGGTGCTAGTAAAATGAATTAAATCAGATGCTAATGTAAAAGTTTAATTTTCTGTAACTCATCTAAAATTGTACTTAAACACCTGTTGCCTTTGCCATTTCTTAAATGACCTTAAATATATCACTGAATCAAATTCTTGAACAGAAATCATTAAAAACCATGTTCTGACAAATTCTGAACCTCTTATCACTACATTCGTGGCTAATATGAGTGCCATCTTGCTTTTATTTTTCTTATTGTATGTGATAAATAAAATAAGGGTAAAAAAACATGTCTAAATGTTATGTGTTCCCATCTGATTTCAAGAAGAGGTAAGATCTCAAAGTGGAAGACATACATACTAGTTGATTTTTTAAATATATACTGGTTATAGCATACTAGTCTTTGTAAATTTAAGCTGTTCCTATAGTGTCTTTTAAAACAATTCTCTTGTTTCTAATTCCTGAAAAAAAAAACACCACCACCACCACCACCAACATATTTATTTATTCCCTTTGAAGATAAACTCTTAACATTTTCAGAAACAAAGAATGTAACTGTGATGAAAAAATTAGCTCGTAATTATGTCTATTTCAATATTTGGCTCCTCAAGTGAACTTCACAAAGGACAACTGCCAGATTGAATGCATTTTTCCAGGAGCTGTTATAATAATGTTACCGATTTGTAGAGTACTGGACAGTCATGAAAAAATAAGTAATTTTATTAGTTCTTGCATAACCTATGTTGGTGCCATGAATCTTATATGAACTGCTTTAATGTCCATCAATTCTCTCAGACAACCTGTCATCATGTGCTGTCTCCTCCCTGCTTTCTAGTCATTTCTCAAATTGATAAGCATCCAAGAAATCCTTTAATTTATTTGCAAATAATTTTCTTCATGTCTTGCAATGATTTGTTTATATATTTCTACAGATGAGTCACTTTTGATATATCACATTTTGAATGTTTATACTTTAAAAATGTCAGATCTTGTAGGGAAAACTCCCTAAGGAAATTTAAAAAAAATGGCATCTGATTTTTTTCCTAGCTTCCATTCCTCTAGATATTCAATTTTAGGGAAGAGATAAACAATTCTCCTTTCCATATATTCTCAGAGTATATAACCACTACACTGACAGGAATTTTGATCACATTGTCAATCAGATCAAAGAAATACATGCAAAATTGTACATCACTTACAGGATTTTTCCTTGCCTTTGTGATATACCCCTGGGAAGACATTGCCTTCCTGGGCCAAGAAAACACACTCAGCCCAGTTCAAGAGCATTATAGGAAGAGTATTATAAAGGGACAACAACCTTCAGGACGATTTTCTATTCTCCTCCAAACTTCCAGTCTTTCATACAGGTTAAAAGGTACAGTGGATCTAATATCTTATGCAAACAAACAACCAAAAACCAAAAACCAAAAACCAAACCAAACCAAAAAAAACCCAAAAAAGATAACTTTGACACTGTTGAATTAATATTGAGGTTCTTATCCCACTTTCTCTTTCTCTTCATGTTACAAGAAGAAGCTCAGTTCTCTGGCTCAATAGCCTCATCTATATGACCTGTTGGAGGCTTCCAGTACTAGATACAGCTGCTGAAATTTATAGGATGCTATCACTCATGTCAGAAGATAGCACTCATAGACTTGCAGAATGGTTGAGGCTGGAATGAACCACTGGAGACCATCTAGTTTAGCCTGTAATTTCAAACAGCAGAGTCAGCAACCAGATCCCTTCCACATCAATCATTTTATGATGCTATGATTCCGTGATTCAAGCAGGGTCACCTGTGGTAGGCTCCCATGATTGTACCCAGATGTCTTTTGAATATCTACAGGGATAGAGACTACACAGTCTCTCTGGGCAACTGTACTGATGCTTACTCAGTGAAGCGGAATTTCCAGATGTTCAGCGGGAATCTCTCGTGTTTCAATTTGCACTCATTACCTCTTATCCTGTGATTGGGCACCACTCACAAAAATCTGTTCAACTTCCTTATATCCTCACTTCAGATACTGATATACATGAAAGGATCCAACCACCAACAAGAAGTGCTCAGAACTTTAAGTTCTGTGAAGATGGTAGAAAATCTTCAACATCAAGCTACCTCTCATACAGCAGGCAGGAATATGTGTCCTTATTTTGGAAGACAAAGCATATGTAGAGTTATGAAAGTAGAAGCATCACAGAACCACTATGAAACAAAGCTCATTTGGCAAATTAATCATAGTAGGTTTTGTTTTGCTCTCCTGTCTCTTTACATAAAGTACAACTATATCTATCTTTATAGTCATAAAGCATTTCTTGACATGTCTTGACTGTGGTGCTTATAAAGTCTTGAATTCCTTCCATTGCTAAGTATATAACAAGACTAGAACAAAATTGTAATGTAATTTATGCTTCTAAATAATACTTACAATCTGTGGTGTTTTGCTATAAACAACATATATGTATGTAAAATATTTATTCTTATCTTCGTTTGTCTTGAGCCCGTTGTAAACTCAGCTATTGTTATAAAATACGTTTTCCAAATATTTCATGGTATTTACTCACACAGTTACAGTTACCATAAAATTGATTTGTTTTAATTTTATTTAGATTTAAATTTTTTTTCATTCTAGCATCTTCTCTTAAAACCAGTATTTATTTTGTTTTATATTACTTCTTTCCTTCTGAATGAAATTCTGATCTTAGCTAAATTAGAAAATTTTCAAGGAAATCAGTGAATATTTCCATTTTCTAATGTGTACCATAGTCACTCAGATAAGATTATTTTTCCTCTCTCTTCTTAGCTACTTATACAATATATGTAATTTCTTATCTTGTTCTTCTACAGAAGTTTGAAATGAAGAGAAATGAGTCTTAAACAGTACATCAGACTCCTATTCCTACAGAAACATCTTAATGAAAACATTGTGCAATGGGTTTAATTGTTTTGTAATTTGAAAAGATTAACTAAAACATTAAGTAGCATTAAGCAAAAATTATAATTTCATTTTTGTAAAGAAATTTTCACAGATATGTCAGTGATTACAGTCTCCAAAACAATCACTGGATTTAATTCCTTTTGTATCTAAAGATAAAATTTGAAAAGTTATCTTCCACCTACTGGCCTGTACTTCCTATCTGTAGAGCCATATGAGACTTTACTCAATAGAATTGGCAGGGGAAGATTTCTGTAACTGTAGATGATCAACGCAGATTAAGTGAAAGTTAAAGGAACTCATTTTGCTTGCTTTCACTGACTTTCTCCTGGTCTTAGAATAAAGAAATGACCTAAATTAAGTTTTTAAATGTGAAAACTTAAGATGGAGTATTAAAATGTACTGCTACAATGCAGTCATTTTGCTAATAATAACCTCTACACAGCAGTAATATTTTACACAGCTTAATATATGTTTACCTCTAAAGTAATGTTTGTAGAGCCTTCCTTAACTTAAAAATATAATACTATACATACTTTACTAGAGCAATTTTATTACTGTTAATTTAAATGTATAGTTTAATGATTAATTGTTAATTATGAAGAATGCTTATACATTATCCACAATGCTTTTTTTTATATTACTTGATACAGTTTCTTATCCTTTAATGCAATAGCAAGTATGCCTTAATTTTCACTCAGCAGATGCTTTAATTTCTTGATATAAGAACTAAGTCGTTATATTATTGTAAGATTAGAAGACTTACTGCATTTAAGTAATGAATATTAATCTATATTTTCAAACTAGTGAAACAAATCAATTATAGAGGTAAAGCTACTATTCTGAAGCCCAAGTTCCTGGTTTTACTCTTAGATGAAAATGGGGGGTGCATGCAGAAAAATGACAAATTCAGAAAGTACAGACAGAATAGAGTTCTTTCCAGTTCATCTTTCAGGAGAGAGGGAACAAAACAATTTCTCATCCTGAAGTGACGTGTCTTTTCCAGATGCATCTATGAATGCCTTTTTTATGTTTTTCTTCTTTTTTTTTTTTTTTGGCTTGCTTGCTTGCTTGCTTGGTTGTTTGATGAATTGCACTGCAGTTTATCAAGAGACCATGTTGACTGTGCAAATTACTTGTGTACTCTCCCAAAGCTAGGAGCCTATATTAATTTCTGAAGGCTCAATATACAGACATTTCTTGCCTCACAACAGATTTGTAAGGGTAACATTACTGCTTACAACTCCAGAAAAAAAAATAACAAAATGAAATCTTTGGTTTATCTTTCTCCACCTACAAGAACAGTGGTCGACTCCATTTGGGCACACTTTAAAGTACAGAAATCCCAGTGGGTATTCTTTAGAGTCTCTGGGACTAAAAATTGCCTTTTCTTAGAGGCTGGTTTTTGATGGAACATCCTGATAAGTAAAGACAACACAGAAGAAGATTGACTTGGCTTTTTTATGGATGCATTTTTAAGGAATGACTTCTTAGCAAATCAGTGTCAATTAAGCATTGCATTACTACATCTGGTTTTATAAAATGAAGTCTCTTTGTATCCTGGTAAGAAATAAATTAATTGTAACAAAGCCATTATTAGCACAAGTGTCACCATTTCAGCTAGCCACTTACACTTACTTTATAGTAATATAGAGAATTTTAAAAAATCAGCAAGACGAGCCATTCTATAAAATTACTTTTTCTTTCATTCTCAGAAAAAGACTCTGACTGACTTCAATAATTTTCATTGGATAAATCCTCTGTATCGATTTTCTCACAGTTCAAGCAAATACAGAAGTCTTAATTTTAAAGTATTAATTAAAGTATTTATTTACTTGCAATATTTACCATATTTCTTAATGCATATATTTTTTTTTATTCTCCTTCAGATTAGTGAATACTTTTTTTCTACTTTTTTGTTAGATGCATGGTAGATGTAGCAAGACTGCCGTTAAACTGAAGCATCTGAAAAAAGGACCTCACATTCTATTTCTCATGTTACATTCTAATGGAGAAAAACTACACTTGTACTACTCGTTCATTTCACATCTCCAACATTTCTTTGTAGATTTTGCAAAATTATACATTCAGAGGAGAGAAGAAAAAACACCTTGCTGTTAAGTGCAAGGTCTACGATATTAGTCTTAATAATCTTATCTAAATTGATATAATTATTTAAATTAAATATTTTCATAAAGTATCTACAAATATTTCAACTTCTTGTTCTGCATATGAAACAAAATTTACTAGAATCAGGTTGGCATGTGAAATATTATATCTATTAAAATGAGAGCTATAAAAATAAATAATCAAATATATGATTTAAAATGTTGACAACTTATATTACAAGCCACTAAAAGCAAAGCCTTAAGGAGTGGAAACACCTTATCTAGAACTAGTATATTTGTGACTGAAAATTAATGCATTCCTACAAGTCAGGACAAACTGAATATTGTATTAAGTTTTGGTGTCCTTGTTAGAAGAAGGATGCTGAGTTTCTCAAGCATGTAGAAAGATCAGTGAAGCTGATGAAGGGACTAGAAAGCAAGACTTACAAGGAACAACTGGGGGAATTGGGATTGTTTAGTCTGGAAGTTCAGAAAGCTGAAGGGAGACCACATTACTCTCTAAACCTACCTGAAAAGAGGTTGCATCCAGGAGGATGGTTTCTTTCTCAGGTAACAAGTGATAAGGTGTAAGGCAAAAGCCTTGTTGTAACACTGGAGTTTAGGTTGGATATTAGGAAGTATTTATTCACAGAGAGGGTAGTCAAGTGTTGGAATGGACAGTGCATGGAAGTGGTGAGGTCCTCACTGGAGGGATTTAAGAATTGTGTGAAGATGGGATTAAAGGATTTGGATTAGTGACAGAACTCAGTAGATGAGGCTGACTGTTGGACTTCATGGTCTTGAAGTTCTTTTCCAACCTAAATTATTTCATGATTCTGTGAACATAAGGCCAGTAAAATTTTGTTGTCTACACTAGTTGTGTAAGCATCCTTTATAAGAAACTTTAAATTCTAAGTACTAATGCATTCATAAGGCATGTTTAGAATATCTTCTAGTTTTTAGTCAGATGAAGTTTAGTGAGATGAATTTCACTTAGAGGTCATGAAGTGGCAGCTGGGAAGGGTGTGGTGTACTCAAATACTTTAATTTCTCATTCCTTGTTTCTGTCTTCTATGTTTGTTCAAGAAATAATTTGTTACTTTTTATACCAATTTTTAATTTTCTTTCTCCCTGTTTAAGCTAGGATGTGAAGCATGATGTTATATTCCCTAATTTTAAACATCTTCTTATGAGAGGTACTGGAAGAATTGATCTAAAACTTACTTCTGCTGTTCTGGTGCTGACAAAATAATATGGAAAAAGACAGAAAACTCCAACTCTTGCAGACCTTAAATTAAATGATGATGAAGTTATCTTTATGCTGGGATCTCTTGTATTCCTTTCAACATATGTGAATTGTTTTTGCTCTTGGAAACTCTTCTTGAAACTAACTGGTAATATTTAAAACTAATATCAAAGAAAAGACTAATATGGCACTGTGTCAAAAAAAGATACATTTTATTTTTCTAGAACCACACATATAGATATAAACAAGCAAATGCTTGCTACAGTCTATCAAAATTGTCCTGAAAGTCTTATGACTGTGTATTAAGTCAATCCATTATATGAAGCTATTAAAAAGAATACAGATAAAACTTCTACACCAGCATGTGCAGAGAAAACCTGTGGAGGCAAAGCAACTAATTTTAAAATGTTAACTCAAATATTACTGCTGGCAAAATTTTATTAAATACATAAATAAGGCTGGACAGTGCAATCATATCAATGAACGCTATTGTTCACTCATGTAAATAAACCATTTTTTATCACAATTTCATCACCAGAGCAACAGCAAACAATTCTGGAGCAAAATAAATATTAAGATAAATATGTTTCAACTTGATTTTGTAATCAGGTTTCCACTAGAGCAATACAGTCAGCAAAATTACAAGATTGAGAAGGCTGCACTCATATTTGAGGCCTTCTACTACATTTTTTCTATACAAAAAACTAGTTCAGCACCTGAACACACAATATGTCAATAGAGAAGATAAGGGTTAGATGAGTCACATTTTGCACAAAATCATTTTTCTGTAATATTGACAATGACATGGGTAAATACTCATATCTCTATTCCAATGGGTACCCAAGAGTCTTTTAAAAATGACTCTTTTAAAAATGACTCTCTATCTATATCAATCTACAAGAGCCACTCCAAAAGTAATGCCTCATACTTTATTATGTTGGCCCACAACACCAGAGGTGGGTGTTGGTTGTATGGCAGTGGATGTTGAACCTTCCCACCAATGTTTTGCTAGATTTTGTTGCAGTGTCAGAGTATAGTAGAGAAGAAGTCTTACAAAATGGCTTCTGACATAGAAATATTTATGAAGCAAAGATGTGCCATTTCATTCCTCCATATGAAAAAAATGGCACTCATTGACATTCTTTAACATTTGTTGAAGGTTTCTTGAGACTGAAGAGTGGATGTAAGAACAGTGAGGCAATGGGTGGTGCATTACAGTACTGGTGATAGCAACAGGAAAGCCAAGAGATGTTCCAGATGGCCATGCAGCTTTTTATGAGCATGGCATGTAAGCTCTTATTCACTGCTAATGAATATGCATAGCTAATGGTGGTTACTATGCTGAAAAATAGTGTTTTGTAGTTGAGAATTTGCTCTGTCATGTAATGCTGTTGCGCTCTTTGTAGCTGTTATACTTTCCATCAAAATAAATAGGAGGCATTACTTCGGGAGCAGTTTAGCAGTAAGGTGTTCCTAGGTTTTAGTTTCAGGTGACATCAAAGTTCTGTCAAAGATTTTTGTTAAGGAGAACAAGATTATTAAATAAAAATAAATACATAATTCTATCAAAAGAGAAGTGTCCACAAAAACAAATATATTATAAGGGAATGTTTGTAAGGAAACATTTGAGCTTTTAAGTACCTCTGCAGTCCATTCATCAAGGTGGGAAATAATGCTTAATAATATAGGTAGTTTATTTTCTCCAAATATAGATTGGTACTTCCAAATACACAAGTAAGAACCCTCTGAAACCTAAATATTCAGACACAGGAATAATTTTCATTCACATAGGTTACCATGGTTGAATGAATATCACTGTGACAAAAAGGCAGTCAAACTCCACTGTTATTATTGCATTCCTAAATAATGTTCTAGTCATGATCAAGTGTGAGAAATACTCCAGAAATATGTAAAAAAAAAATTAAAATGTATCATATATAGTTCATCCATTCATGAGTAGTTTGTATACTTTAATGGGTGTTTTGTCACAAATATGCATAACTAAATATTTTACACTTAAAATCTCTTCCAGTCATTTTTACAGAATGTATAATACTGAGGAAGGACGCGAGAAAATCTCAGTACATGATCCTGTGAAACTGTGTACAGATCTGAATATTCATTATTCCCAATGGAAATATGACTGTAGAATAAAATGCTGAACTGTAAATGCAACAAGACTCAGACTAAGAAAGGAATTTGACAGATTTGTCAGGTATGCTGATCTTCAAAATCGCACAGTGCACTCACTGTTAGTCTGATTGGGCTGAGATATGAAGATTTGTCATTTCATATTTGTTAGTTTACAATATTCTATATTAGAATAAGAAAAAGTGAAGGTTGTTCACTTTCTTGGATGGTGAAGACAGCAGGTAGGCTTGAGTGTAGAGCAGAGTGAGACAATCCCTTCCCTGCTCACCGCTCCCTTCCCTGCTGTCTTCTCCTCTTTTAATGCAGCCCAAGATACATTTGGACTTCCATGATGCAAGCACATTCTCCTGACTCATGTTCAGCTTTTCATCTACCAGTATCCCAAGTCCTTCTCAAGGATTATTCTCAATGAGTTATTCTCCCAGTCTGTACACATATCTTGGATTGACCTGACCCAGGTGCAACACCTTGCACTTGGCATTATTGAATCTCATAAGGTTTACATGGGCCCATATTTCAAGCTTGAGATTCTTCCACTTTAGGATATTTTATTGACTTAGAGACATGATGAAACCTGGAAAGTAGTCAGTGACAGAAGAGAATTCTGTTTTTCAGATGGGCACCATAACTCAACCTAGGATTTTTCTCTATATCCTGTTGCTGTGCGTAACAGTGCTAGGGTTTGGAAGAAACTGAATGTGAGGTACAGCCTTATCAAGCTGTCATGATTCTTCAGAATTGTAAATAACATTTTCTATTGGTTTAAGAAGTAAATGGACAACATCTTTAAGCTTTGTTGAATGTTTTGTTTGAATAAGATGAAGGGAAGGAGAGATTCAAATAGACTAAGTTTTCTTGTAGTAAAAAATTGTTATGGTTAACCAGATTCATTGCTTTCACTCACGTGAAGATAGTGGATCATAAAGCAAAAATAGTGGAACATAATTCTGTATCTCAGCAGCATCTTCTGTAAGACAAAATTCTTATTTACTTTCCTGCAGGCATAATCTGTACAGCGACTCCAGAAAAAGCACTGCATTCTTGAATCATTATTTTGGTCTAAAAACCTACATTATTTTGCTCTAAAGATGTACTATTTATTCCATCTTCCCTAGAAAGTGCTTACTGATGAAAGAAATTCTGCTCTGTTGAGACATTTAGGAATTTTGCTATGTGATATCAGATCATTTTGTGTGATTACTTGACATTTTCAATTGAATTGTAGAAAGTAAGAGAAAACAGTAATTTCAGTTACAGAAGAAATAGTTCCCTAGTGGATGATAAAAGTTTAATGTCTTAAAAGGTTCATTTTTGATTGTAGTGTGTGTGATTGTATCAAATCAACACTTATGGCAATGAAGAACAGTCAAACTGCATTTTTTCCGAGTGTAGCGCTATTTTGAGTGAAGTTTTCTGTAGGAAGCTTTTTTTTTTTTTTTTTTTTTTTTTTTTTTAATGGGAGATGAGAGCACTTAAAAAGGGAAAAAAAAAACAGTATTTTTATAATATTTTTCATTGAATGTATGACAAATATCAAGTGGAGAATACAATATTCAAATGAAATTTACCAAATTTTAAATCATGGGACACACATTCTACTTGAGAAATACAATGTCCTTGAGATATAGGGGTCATTACCAAAACTCACTCTTTGCAAGTAGAGTAGGGAAAAAGGTTGTCACTACAGCTTGGAATCCCTGGATGCTACCCAGATGATCTAACACCAAGTGATTCAGTACATCAATTATGGGCTTCAAATGTCCCAGCACTGCACCTAGATATTTTCTGACTAGAAAACATTTGACCACAAGATGATGAGAAGAGAAAAGAGAAAAAGAAACCTGGTGGATGGAAATGGATGGATGGATGGATGGATGGGTGGACGTGGATGGAAACAATTAAACTTTTCCTGAGACTTCAGACTAGCGTTTCTGTTCAAAAATATTTTTACTCACATCTTTTCTCCCACCACCCATTTCCCACCCTTCCTCCATTTTGATTTCACTTTGCCTAGGAGTCTGAGGTTTCCTTAGTATTCTGGGGGAGTGAGAATACTCCAATGTATCTGCAGACCAATTCTTGATGACAGTCATGACATTTACACCAGATTATCACTTGCTCTCATTACAGAAGAAAGTTTCTGCTCCTATTTTTCTTCATTTATTAGTGCCTGTCCTTAGAAACTGTACTTCCATGAGTCATACTTACTCTCCTTCGTGAGGATTCCTCTTGGCCAGTAGTTGACAGATAATCAGAGCTGATAACCATAATTGCTTTGTGACGTGATCAGTCTTCAGAGAGGTTACACTTATACTCAGCAAGGGTGAAATTTTGTAATATATTAAGATAGACTTAGTTAGGGTTACTTTAAAGACATAATCATACACAGAAGCAAACAGCCATGGTAAGTAAAGCTTTGTAGACTCCAGATGCTCATTCTGATGCTCAGCTGAAAGTTATGGCTGTCATAGAAGGAGCTGACAGAAGTGGATCTAAACAACAGGTGCCATTCACAGGCTGACTTGTTAGACCAAACTCCACAGCTGAGGTATGAATTGACATTTTGAGTAGCTAAGGTATTGGCTTTTGGGATCAGCAACCCCTGAAACCATTGCAGCACAGGAGTGACTTAACTTCATAAAGCTTATATCTATTATTTTGAAATTTATTACACACTGTGCCCCTGAAATTGTCTTATGAAAGTAGAATAATGTGAAACTAGGCATTCATACAATGTCAGGTTTCCAAATTAAAAGGATTTCAACTTTCTAAATTAATCATCTTAACATTGTATCACTATAACACAGTGCTTAAAAGAGAAATTACAGAAAAGAACAAGAAAAATGAGCAGAGTTCTTGAAAACATGACCTCTGAAAAAAGGATAAGGTTTGAAGAAAAAATGACTGGAAGGGATATAAAATAGCACTCTTTGATATGCACAAGGTAGTTACAAAGACGAAAGGAATAATCTGTTCTTTGTGTCAGCCTTGGATTGAAGAAGAAGTAATGGTCTTAAATTAGAACAGGGGAAATTTAGAATATGTATTAGGAGAAGATTTTGAACCATAAATCACAAGAAAGGACTGTCTATGCAGAATGTGGAATTATCATTACTGGAAGTTTGTGAAAACAGACTGGGCAGAAAAGTTTAAAGCCTGAGTAAGGTGGAAGTTTTCCTGCCCTGGGATGAAACAACAAACCCTTACAATTCTCTGGGATTTATTTCATGCTGAAATGTCTAATCCTTCACTGGAAAAGTAAAATTTAACTGGAAAACAGACAAACCTGTTACAAATTTGTGAAAACGAAGACCATATTAGTTTACTGACTAACATTATGCTGGAATTGGAGTACTTCTGTGCTGTGAAATGAATGGCATTCTAATAGATTTAGCCAGATTTAATTATTTTTTAACTGCTTTCTTTTCTTCCTGCTCAGGCCTTAAGTATCACAAGTCTATATACAAGCGATATCCTTGGTATCTGAATAATATTTGAATGGTGTGTAATAGCATACATGTGTTATGTAAATGAGCAATCTAGCATAGAGCCATTATCTCATCTATCAAGGCAGATATTACTTAAGCAAATCAAGAATTTGAGGTTTCAGTAAAAAGAAAAATGAACCTAAGAATACTTTAAAATTCTATATACATTTTTTCAGATCAGTCTTTTTGGAAGGGAGTGGTCATTAACCTCATGAAAACTTGCTCTGAGAGAGGTCTTTCTCTGTAGGATTTTGTCATTTTATAGCAACCTTTTGCTGCATGCTGGATCTATCTGATAATGTGAAGTCTCTGATGTGACTGAGGCCTGCAATAATAGCTGCTGTTTACCAGCAATTCCAGAAGAGACTTTTCTTGTGGTCATACTTAATGCTACATATTTCACTATAAGGTTATAAACATTACTGAAAAATCTATACTGTAATTTAGCTCAAAAACTCTAAAAGTTAATGTCTCCACAAACTATTGTATCAGGTAAATATAGAAAAGCAAACATCTTTAAAAATGATGACAGAATCACTGGAAAGTTTTGGTCAGAAGCCTTTGAGGGTCTAGTTCAGCCGCCTTGAAGGACCAGTCAGAGCAGGTGACTTAACGGTGTATCCATTCAAGTTTTGAATATTTTTATGGGTAGAGTTTCCACAGCCACTGTGGGCAACTATTCCTACGCTTTGTGCTCAACTAGAGTACAAAGAAATTTTCTCATCTTTTATGTCTCACAGGATTTTAGTTTACAGGAGAATGAGACAGACTATTTAGGTGGGTCTTTTCTAATAAGACAAAGGAAAATGGTTTCAAACTAAAACAGGGGAGATTTAGACTTGAAATAAGGAAAAAGTTTGTTAAGATAAAGATGGTAATGCACTGGAACAGGTCCCCCAGAGAGCTACTGGACGTCTTGTTCTTGGAGAATTCAAGGTTAGACTGGAGGGGGCTTTGAGCACCCCAATCAATCTGTAGATGTCCTTATTCATTTCAGGGGAGTTGGACTTGATGACCTTTAACAGTCCCTTTCCAACAAAAGTGAGTTTATGATTCTATGATTCAGGTAAAAAGGAGGAAGGGGACATATCTGAGGTTATTTCATTTATCTTCTCAATAAACCATTATGTGTGATGAGCCTGGCTTTCCTGGAAGAATATCTGCCTGTCGATGGGAAGTAGTTAATTAATTTCTTGTTTTGCTTTGCTTGTGTGTGCAGCTTTTGCTTTGCCTGATAAATTGTCTTTATCTCTCAAACCATGAGTTCTTGCATTTTGCCTTCCTGATTTTCTCCTATATACTGCTAGGGGAAACTGAGTGAGTGTCTAAGTATTGCTGAGCTACCTGTTTTCGCTGAGCCATCACGTGACAAACAGCTGTCATCATATATTCCAGAGCTGCGTACAGTTCTGTCATTAAAACCTTTACTGTATGATTGCTGTCTCTCTTGTATTTTAGCAAGTAGCAATCACCAAAATGTAATTTTTCTTATGTCCTATTTACTTATGTGCAACCTGAAATGAGGCGTTGGTGGCCAACCTTAAAGAGTTGCTAAGACAATGACACTATATCAGGGTACATGGAGACAGATGATGAAGATAATAAAAAAAGATATTTGATGTTTTATTTCATGCAAATAGTAATGGACAATATTGCTAACAAATGTAGTTAGACTATTGGAACAATCTGACTCTTGAATACTTATGTAAATCCCTTTGCTATACATGCCTCTCAGTAAAAGGAATCAACCTTGATACAAAAACCAAGGAAATTTCTGATGCAATAATGTAATAGATCTAGAATAAGTATTTTACCAGAATCAAATATGATTTAGTACTGCAAACAAGAAAGATATTTTAAATATTAAATAATGTTCAAAATTATGCCATTTTAAAAAGTTCCCTTAGAGTTTGTTAATGATTTTACCAAATGCAGGAGCAGTTTTCATTACCATTGCAAGGCAGACAGTGAAGCTTTACAGAAAATATCAAACATTAAGAAAACATCTTGTCGGTTCTGTACTTTTTGGAAGCTTGTTTCCCAACAGTGTTTGCAAACCTATGTCCAAATTCACTGGGCTAAGAAAGAGGCAGATAGAGTGTCAGCTTAAACTGCTGACATGAATTATTTCACAGAATCACACAGGATGGAATGGACCTCTGGGAATATTTCCTTTTCTTCTCTCCTATAATACAAAAACATTAGCCTTCTGCAAGTGATGTGTTGGGGTAAATGGAGATTATTTCTTCCCTACTGCAGGATTGTGAAGTGTCACTTACAGTTTCTATTCAAGTGAAAAAAAACAACAAAACAGACAAAAACAGAAAAATTCCCCAAAATCACAAAAAGCACACTGAACTTGGAAAATAATCCAACATGTTACTTCTGTATAGGAAGCACTTCCAGATGTCTATCTTCAGCTATTATTATCTTCTGGATCTGCCAAAATCAATCACAACTGTTCGTTTGTCGCCTATTGCATTCTTCAAGGATCCCATATATTTAAAAGTAATCAATAAAATGTGTAATAAGTACTAGGACCAGTCTGTACCGCCTCTGTAGAAAATTACTTTCTTGCTTAGATAGAGAGATCCTTTGAACTTTTCCCCTTTTTCCATCTTCTGAGTGATCCATTTTTAACAAAGAGACTGGAAAGTGTCTCAAACTATTCTGCAAGCTACACTGATGCTACACTCACCTGGAAAGCAGGTAAATATCTTTAAACTACTCAGAGCTTTTTAAAAAACCAAACTAAGCAATCAACCAATCAAAAATTGTTGATATTATCTTCTGTATTACAGTCAAGGCATTTCATCAGAGATTGCAGTCTCAGATGTGAGCTGAAAACATGTGTGACAGCTATTGCCTGCTAGGCCTGGCATCAGCAGGGCTGTAGCCAGCAGCAGGAATAGCTGCAGACACTGCCTGGGAAAAGAAAAGGTGAACAGGAAAGCCAGTTTTGTAATTAGGATGATTGATATAGGCTATTGAATCAGCTTAAGGATATAACACCAGAAACTTTTGTAGTTGATGATTTTGAGTGCAGGGAGACAAGTTTCTTTCTCTGTTCTAAGCTCCCCTTTTCCTCTCTTAGTCCATGTCATTTATGGATAATTTAAACAGCTTTCTCTCAGATTCTCTATCATGAAAAGTTCTCCTTCTACCTTTTTCCCTCTAGGGTAAAGATGTAAATCTAATGGTGAATCCCTCTGAAAAGTAAGCTGTTTATAGAGCCTTCATTGCAATGCTTATCAAGGGCAATGCATGGCTATTTTTGAGGCTGAAGACCTTTGAGACTATTGTATTTGTACCTTTTCACTTACCTTTTGTAATCTTCACTTACTGTGCAAATATCCCATAAGCAAATATTTCCTCCCTTCCTCTGCTTTCATCCCCTTATGCTCTTTAATCAGCCGTATAAGAAGGCAACATAATTTAGTGTTTCTTATTGGTAGCAACAGAACAGCTAATGAGTTTCTGCTACCAGCAACCTCAGGTGATTATCCTTTAAGTATCTGTGGGCAGGCAAGGGGAAGTGGAAAAATATAGCCTGTGTAGTTTTGTCCCTGGGTAAGTTCTCTGCACAGCACGTTCAGCCATGGAACACCTTTGAGCTTGCA
Source organism: Perdix hodgsoniae (assembly GCA_035772895.1). Taxonomy (NCBI): domain Eukaryota; kingdom Metazoa; phylum Chordata; class Aves; order Galliformes; family Phasianidae; genus Perdix; species Perdix hodgsoniae. The sequence continues at coordinate 15,725,533 of JAPSGF010000006.1, forward strand.
GTACAAATAAAATACAGGTAAACAAAGAAAGTATGTGAGGTAACAGTGTGCTACACTGTCTTGGGTGTGAAATACAATGAAGAGCCTGTACAAGTAGTCAAATCATTACAATGATATTTCTCCACTACTAACAATATCTCCACTTTCTCTTTCCTTTTCCTTTTCTTTTTCTTTTCTTTTTGTTTGTACCTGTTTTTCAGACCTGGTTAAGCTCTAACTATAAAGAAAAATCCTCATGCTAACTATTCTTGCCTGAAAAGCAGCTATTGCATGTACGTAATCATCTAAAAAATTGCAAGGAACTTAGAACATGGATTCTGTGTGTCTATATGACAGCATAATAACATGATAGATTGTAATGGTTCTATTGTAAATAATGCAGTATAAAATTAGACTTTAGAAACAATGTAGCTGTCTCAGTTCACTGTTTAAAATTATCTCATGTCTCATTTACTTTTATCAAATACATTTTTCCTTATTTTTTGGAATTCAGCATTCAGAGGCAAGGAAATCCAGAATTATTTCACAGTAAAATAACATTAAGAGTCTTCTTGAAAGTGACACATCAGTTTATTTATACTCTGCTCATCAATATGATTCCTGAATACTTAATTGTAATTACATAAATTTACAAAGAAGTCCAGCCTTAGATTTTTCTTTTGATACTCATGGAAAGCAATCTTAAACAAAAGATTATATTTATAATCAATAATTCCAACTACTGTGCCTGTCTGTAGTATCACAATGGAGACTAGTGGGACAGAAAGTGCTGGACAATATTTGAGAGACTTTAAATTTGGGGATGCTTTACATTTAGTACCCTTATATACTTTGTACAACAAAATATCTGCTGCAATTACTGACTTACCTCCTGAATGCTCTATTTGAAAACTGGTTCCTTTGCCAAAAAAAAAAAAGAAAAAAGAAAAAAGGCTTAAAAATGTTATATAAGGGTGAAATCACAAACCTGACAAGACCTAAAAAAAGTAGAGAAAAGAACTAACTGTTTATCATAGCCCTTATCAACAATATAGGAATAGGAAATCTTCAAGTTCTTGGTCTACTTGAGTTAGATCTATAAATTAGATCTTTGTTTTCTACATCAGAGTCTTAGGTTGTCAAAATGATACTTATGAAATTTTTTATGAAAGCCGTAAATTCTGTATGGAACTGTAAAAAAAGCAGAAAAAAAGCAACAAACACTTCATTTTTTATAATTTAGTTAGCTTGATTACATTCCGTATTGGTGTATGATACTTGCCATGCATGATTTTCGCCTGAAATTCTATTCTGAATCTGTAAAATCTTTCCTGATATTCAGTTCATGAATATGTATGTAAAACTGAAGATTTGGAAAAATTACAGAAGAATTTTCTGTTCAAAAAAGAAATAATCAGAAAATTTGAACCTATCACTGTTTATTGTTAATTTGTGACTTCAGTTCTACCTATTAGATGGAATTAAGGTACTTACTGTGACAATGAGAAAAACAGTATATGAAGTCATGGAAGACATGGAAAGCTTTGAAAATGTTCCATGGAGTACTGCGTCCCATCTACTTACTTCACTCCTAGAAGTGAAGTCTTACTTCTACACCTGTTCATACAGCTGATGGGCTGGTCCTACTTATGTTGTTGCCCAGCTGTACATGTCAGTGTGTCCCATAATGCTGCCAAAAAGATCTCAGGAATGAACTTTTATCTGTCTGGATTCCTTGCAGATAAATAATAAAGACTATTCATATTCAAGACAAAAAAAAAGTGGAACATTTACAGAAACTATTACTTATTAAAGAGAAGTTGTAGAGCACCTGCTGGAATCAAGAGGTATAGGGTATGCTGTCCTGATGAAAGTCCCCTCTCAGATTCATACTTTTTCTTCATAAAAGAATGTGTGTGATTGCCATCTTCCACCATTTATATTTTTATTTATTGTAATTTGCAATGCTTAATAAGAACAATTCTCTCTTTGCGAGTTTTTATTTTTTTTTTTTTTCAAAAGGTATTTCAATGTTTACTGTTTTTATGCGTGTTTGTGTATGTTGTAGAGTCAAAGGACCATAGAATGTAATGCCGGTCAAGGGTAAAATGCAAGTTGAATTTACAGGTTTTATTTTTTTTAATTTTTTTTATATACATATAATACTCTTGCTAATTAGAAATTGTTTATGGTTAAAACCAATCACATTAACACTAAGACTAATTCAAACAATAAAATCAGTCTCTACTTTTATGGTAAATCAATACTTGCAATAGTAAATAAAAACAAATCACATGCCATAGGAAAGCCTGTTCTTTTAAAAATCCATTCTTCCTCTTTATCATGAATCTTTAGAATTAAAACTCTCTTCTATTTGTTAAAAATTTATATTCATAATCAATTCATTTTGCTTTTTACAACTTTCACTTTCAATTTTTATATCATGACTAAAGAAGTGTATTAGCCCAGCATATTCACCAACAAGAAAGCTGAGCTCAAAATAACATACTGGAGTAGAACTGCTGTAATAAGTATATTTTGTAGAATCAAGATGCATTTATTATTAGTATACTCACAATTGCTACTATCATAGAATCATAGAATCACAAGGTTGGAAACGACCTATAAGATCATCCAGTCCAACTGTCTTCACATTACCACTGCTACCACAAGCACTAAACCAGATCTTGCAGCTCCTCATTCAGATGCCTCTTGAACACTGCCAGAGACAGTGACTCCACCACCTCCCTTGGCAGGCCATTCCAGTGCCTGACCGCTGTCCAAGAGAAAAAGTTCTTCCTTATGTCTAACCTAAACCTCCTCTGGTAATATACTATACTCCAGGCTCTGTGATTATTTCTGCTACAAATGTAGTTTTGCAAGGTTTTATAGCTCAGCTATAGAAATCTACTCCGGTCTAAAAGTGAATGAAAAAGTCTTAGACCAACTATGATTTAGAAAGAGTTCACATTAAAAATTTAGATCAATGTAATCTTAAAAGAAGTGTTTTGGTTGGTTTGGTTTAAGAAGTTCTGGTTTTATTTTTGTTTGGAAGACAAAATAGTGCAATCAGAAAAATTTCCATGGTGAGAAATATTTGGCTTCTTTAAAGCATTAGAAGAAGATTGACATGAACAAATGAAAGTTAACATTGAGTTCCCAATAGAGATATGGAACTGTAAATGGGATAAACTCTAAGTTAATGTCTCAGCCTCTCCTATCTCTGTTATCATATTCTGCCATTCTTCAACCTGTACAAAGAAAAGTTTTTGCTTCTACATCTTGTTTTTTTTTTTTTTTTTTTTTTTTTTTTAGTCAGGTCTGAACAACATTGACATGAGACAATTTCTAATGCTGTTATATTTCATGTTAGATCTTGTGTTTTTCACTTTCTTCTCAAAAGAGAAACTGGAGAAAGAGAAAATTCACAACCCATATTTTAGTTTGTTGATCACACAGTACTTATACTTCCTGGTTATTTCACTTTTCATCTCTTTACTTTTTTGATTTTTCCCAGTTCTTTTTTATTCAGTGTGTTTTCTATAGCACAACTGACAGCATCAGTAAAAGCTGCTGCCTAGCCTGCTAACTAGCACACAACTTTTTTTTAGGTTGGGATTTGCTGTCAGTTTGGTCTTTCATTTATCCTTGAGACATGTTTTTCTCTCACAATCCCTTCTTCTCAGTAGGCACATTTTTTCTGGAACTGTTACTAAGTGATGCATCCTTTCTTATAAACTGGTAAATCTCCTCTTTTCCTCTGAATGCTGAGGTATTGTCTTTCATCCAGAACCAGTGAGATAAAGGCTGCAGAGGAATATGACGGGCAGATAAGTTTTAGTACACTTAACACTATTTTTCTATATGCCCTGTAGGTCTCATTTGTAAGAGAGGGCATCCACATAGGAGTAACATGGGATTCATTGTTTTTCTGTTGAAAAATAGTATTTTTCTGTATTCAAAAAGCTGGGATAAAATGGTATATCCATACTTCCCTAAACATGAAATGACTAAACTAAGAGGTATTACATTATTTTATTTGATTAGAAAAAAATTATATTCTACATAGTAAAAGGTGAGATGTATTCAGTTTGATATATTTCACACTAAACATAATAAACCCGTAAGTGTTGAGAAAAGAAGCAGATGCATGCAGATCTGTGGATTTCTTTTCGTATCTGAAAATATTCTCTGCCGAAAAAATAATGAAAGTTTGTAGTTTGATCAAAACCAGAATGAAATCAACAGAGTTTCCATTTACTTCACAGATAAATAATTTTGTAATATCCTTTTTCTGAAAGATGAATACAGCTAGCCACAGCTAATGAGAATCTGAAATTGCCACTTGGTAACTAGGTTGGAATGGGTTAGAAACAGATGCAGAAATAGGGGCTAAAAATTGGCTGTGAAGATACAGGCACTGCACAGGTTTGCAGAAATCAATCAAGAAAAGGCTTAATTGGATGTCAACTAAGTTTTCACATACTGAGATTCAGATTTTTGATTCTGTGTTGAAAAATTTCAGTCCATCTTTAAAGAGCTGGTACACTCACACGTCATTTCTGCTAAGGGTGAATCCTGAATTGAATGTTAATAACTGCCACTGGAAGATTCAGGTCTTTCCACAGCTTCTCTTATCCCAAGAGTTGCATATACATCCTTAGTCTGAAGGCAGCCCCTCCTCCTTATGCTACACCTGGGCCCACTGCCATACCACTGCATATGTGGTCATTGCTACTCATCCTCATCATAGCTACTTCAGAGAGAATGATCTTAGGAAGCCTCCTTACATAGAAGGTATTAACAAAAACAAGGTTCCTTCTTGAAAAAAAATTATTTGGGAGAACCCTTAAGCCAAAGGAGCTTAGAAGGGAAATATATACCTAGAGAGTTCAGACTCATTATATACAGGAATCTTTGCATACAGAATTTTATTTTAAATTGATGCATAAAAAGTGTGCACACATGTAGATGTTTGCAAGGAACATATTCCCTAATAAGCTGCAGAAAAGTGAATATTTTTGTCCATATTTTTTCCTTATTTCTTTTCATTCACCTATTTTATGGATGATCTTGCACACTAACAAGAAATACAGTATAAATTATTATAAGATTATATAAGAAAAGCTTGAATGGTAGACTCTGACCTTGTAAGGTTTTGTCAAGCTCTCAGGCTATATATTTGTTTGACAGGCTATCTATCAAATTACATTTCATATGGAGGGGGATTGAATGGAGGCTCTTCAAGATAAAACTTTTTTTTTTTTTTTTTTTTTTTTCTTAAATTAAGGAAAAAAAAAAAAAAAAAAAAAAAAAAAAAAAAGGACTAAAATCCGAAGTAATTTTTTAGTAGACTTTTAATTTTAAAGGGTTTTTATAAAATAAATAAATAAATAAATAAATAAACTAGGTACTTATATGAAAATACCTTTTCTTTAGCATTTTTTGTTATGCTATGAAACTACGAAACTGCATGAGAAAATACCTTAAACATTAGAGGGAACAAGCACTGAATAACCAAATTTGAAAATTTCTGAAGAAAACTGAACCTAGAGAACTTCAATTGAAAGAAAAAGTATAATTGATGTTTAGAAGTCAGTCAGTACATTTTTACTGAGAACTCTAGTAAAATCTAAGAGCACTAGTTCATTCAGAAAAACTAAAAAGAGTAATTTGATTTTATTTTTTTTATATTTTTCCTCATTTTGCTGAGAGAATTGCAGTGACAGTATTGCAGGACTTAATAGGAATAGGACCTTCAGTAAATTAGGTAATGATAAAAATGGAGTTATGAATGTATATACTGGGGCATTAGATGGCATCCAAGAAAATCAGACATTCTCCCTGTGGTTAGTTCCATCTATGAAACAAACTATCTCAAGGATTTGCCCACCTTGCTCTGTGGATCAGTTACTGATCAGGATAAGAGGCATGATTCTGTATGTCCTGATGCCTGACTGCCATGCTCCAAGATAAAAATTAACCAGCTCTGACGAGAGGGGAATATAGTGATTATGATGTGCAGGAAAGATTGAGTCTGGAACATTAATACTTTACAATCCAGTGTATAGAACTGATATGCACAGCAGAGAGGTAGAGTATTTTCACTTCATCCCATTACCAGCTAAAAGAAGTGCCTCTTTCAAGAGTACTTCAGAAATGCATTCAGAAAAAAAGAACTAAATACACGAAACTCAGCTACATACTGAACAGGTTTAGATGATTTCTATGAAATATTAACTCTCACATCCAACAGTTCAGCCTCACACTATGTGTAATCAGTATACTGCTCTCTCTTGCAAATCAAACTGCAGTGCCTAATCCGCTCACCTCCCTACATTTTGCTTAACAACACATCTTCCTCAATAGCCTGCTGACAGCTCTGCTTGTCTCTCGCTGCAGCTTTTCACACTGTTGGAGAACTGACTTGATAAAATGTCTTCTTCCACCAGGAACAGCCTTTCTGTGGGTCATTATATCATAACTTTAATAAAATAGTTTTCACTGCATTATGTAAAGACCTGAACTTGTTCTTGATTTAACTATCTTCCATCTTCTGGGTCATACCTTAAAAAAAAATAACATTAATTTACGTGTTAAAATGGGTACATAGTTCTGCATAAAGAAAGTGACTATTTTCACGGAGGTGAAGAGATTGAAGTTTGTGAGCAAATACTTGCTCTTTTGAGTACTTTTAATGCAGGAGTCTCTTTGTATTTACACTAGTCAATTAACAAAGTTTAGTTGACAAAGCTTTGTGAACCCAATTAAAAATAGATAAATTAAACCTCATGGCTCAATTTTTAAACCACAGCTTTCACTCTAAGGATGGCAATTCCAAGGGGTGACCTTAATCACATGACAGTGATGTACTGTATCATGTTCAGTTGTTTACTTATCTGTTTCTGAAACTGATGGATCAGATACAGGAGCTTGTTTATCATGTTCAACTCCTTGTCTGTTTGATTCAGTAAAAGTTTTATCAGATTTAACATGCTAGGTATTTATCAGGTGATATGTGTGTTTAATGTGCAATGCAATAGATAACGATAGTGCTGTGAGGGCAGGGAATCTGTCAACATTTCCATTACAAACCCCATTTGCCGAGGTTTATCACTGAGCCACAGCTCACTGGTTGTCAGCCTAAATGTGTTCCTTTAAATAAAATCATATTTATATTGGCTTGACTATTTTGTATTCAGAGAGCTGGATCTAGGCATTCCTGTTGTTTGAAAGGCTTTGCACTTAATACAGAAAAAATGACTTCCTAATGCAAGCAGAAATGTTTTCTTTCACACTTTTGTGCACAGAGCTTACATTATCATTAATGGGCGTTACATCTATTTCTCATTTCATAGACCTACATCTCTATTCTTTCACTAATGGGCTATACTGCTCTCTTAGCTTAAACATAAGTAAGCAAAATGTTCTGAGAATTCTTCTGAGATATTTCATGCTTTTAGGGTAATCTGAGGTTCAGATTCAAAATATATATATATTTTTAAAAAGCTGTATTTAAATTAAGTGAATAGGATCAACAGGAAATTCTTACAGTGAAAGAGAAGTGTTTGTGTGTCCATGTGAGTGCCTGTGGCAGCTTTCTTCACCTTTCCTAGGAAGGTACTGTTCCTACTTATTTGAACCCTGCTAAGGAAGAACACACATTTCTGTAGAAGCTGTTCACTGGAGCAACCTCTGGCTACAGCTCGCTGTGTGAGTCTGCGAGAGAGTAATCAATGCACCCAGCCTCACACAAAAGCAGGTGACATTCCAGATTCACACCAGAATAGGATTCAGCATAGGATTCAGAGAATACTGATAAGGGCAAAATTTTATCTATAAGCCAGCTATGATTTTCATACACATTTATATAAAGGGATTCATAGGGTTACATATACGTATATATATATAAAGCATCATATAGCTGCATAAAATGTTACTAGCTTGACAGTCCAAAGTGTTCACAGAAATTGTTTCAATAAACAATCAAAACAACTGAAATATACCAGCAACAGAATAAATGGTTTAATTGTCACAATTTCCACAGTACAAGGTGCAGAATGTCTTCCCTAGCAATGGAATATGTACAGTGGTACCAATGGTTACATTTCCTGACAGTGAAAAATAATATGGCAGGTTTTATTTACAATACTCTCAAGCCTTTTTACATGAAATATGAGCCTTAGCATAAAAATATGCATGAAATGGAAGGAAGACTGGGGTTGCATCCTCATTTCTACTTCTGAACTGCAGGTTTTTTTTTTTTTCCCCGTTTGCTTTTTTTTTTTTTTTTTAAAGTTAGTAAGCAAGGAGGGAAACAAGTAAGTAAATGCTGTAGTTCAAGGGTCTGTCTCCTAAGCTTGGAAAAGATGTCATGATTGATCAGGTATTACCGTTATTCAGGATTGTTTGGAGTCTGGACATCTTTCCTTAACCAGTGCTTTTGTATTTCACATTATCTTAGTTTCCCTGATGCAAAAGTCAAGTTGGCATCAGTCTTCTGTCTCTGACTAAGAGTGAAGAAGTCTTGCAGCATGCCTAGCAGCACAGACTTGTAGCAGCCTACAAACAAATCTGTGCACGTGAGATTTTAAAAAGAAAGAACTGATCAACTCATTTACAAATGTTGTTTGTGCAACCTGTGTTGTACCACACTGCACCTCAGTGTGATGCTAACCTTGAATTTTATGCTTACAAAAATATTGTGAGGAAGTAGTAGATGTGAAGAAGTACTTGGTTTATTTTTCCATTTTGGAAAGATTTCTGGATCAAATTGTCTTCACTGAAGACAAGAATAGATCCTCATTAAACTCTCGCTTTTATTGACTAAGTTTAAAAAAAATACATCTTTTGTACTACTTGCTGATCTCTAGAATGTCTACAATTGTAAAATGTATTAAATTTAAGAAGGCTCATTTCTCTGTCAAATATAAAAGGATGCTTTACCTTCAACTTCAGTGATATCAGGATTTAAGCCTAAGAGACTTGTCCATTCAGGAACAAAATAATTGGTATCTAGTTCAAGTCTTGTTCTAATGTCTTTATTACAAAATATCCTCGCAAAAATTTTCTACTTAGTTCTCCTTTGCCCTGTGTCATGTGATTGTTTATGTCTTTGTAAACCTTCCCATTGCAGTTTTGTAGCCTTGCTTTCGTGGCATGGCATGCATTGCTCAACAAAGTTCACAGAAGAAGGGAATCAGGCCATTTAAGTGAAGACTGCTACTGCATTTGAATGTGGTTTCACTAAATGAATGGCTTTGACACATCTTTAGTGTTTTGATGAAAGTTCTTTTTTAGAGTTAATGTCTGCCATTTCATACAATGTTATAAATATTTATTGTGAGCAAAACATCTCTTCAGCATTCACAGCAAGTATTCACAAACAGCATCCATATGGTATTTTCAATATTTTATGTTAATATTTGAGTTAGTGTTATAATGTCAGCAGGAGCTCAGAGGCTGGTATGATGGAAATCGAAAACTTCTATCAACATTAGCACTGTGTTCCTGCTGTCTCCTCAATAGCTCATGACAAATGTCAATGCTAATCTTACCCTGCTGATATGAAAAATGCCCCCCAAACAAACTGTAATACAGAAGCCATTTGAAAACAAAAATAAAATGGTAGAAGTCTTGAGTATTTAAATTGGAAGAACATATTCATGAATAATGCCATTTCAAAGGAAGGCACAGTGCCTTATGTCTGCATAGTCACAGGATGTCAGAAAAGAAAACAAAAAATTGTGTTTCTTCTGCTGTTGTAGTCAGTTACTAGTTGAAACACTAGAAGTATTTTTCATGGAATGGAGAAGCTGATGGGAATGGAAATCAGAATCCTTGCTCTGGGAAAAAAAAAAAAAAAAAAAGCTCATTGTGAAATGCTAGGTCAGTAGAAAAAAAACATTGCACTCTTGTTGATAGAAAATGTGTTCTTTCAAAGAGTTATGTAAGGATTTTTCAGCTTTCTTCACAGGAGTCCAGGTACCAGATGTGAAACTGAGAGGAAAATAGTGCTTTGATGAATTCAGTCTCTCTTGTTGAAAAATTTAAACTTACAGTTTCCTAAAGCTGCCTGCATCTTTTCAAGTATAAATAAACCAAGCCCAATTCTGTTCTCCATCACTATACTCTGTGCTTGACTCTAGACAGTGGATACGGCAGAACAAAACGCAAAGACTTCAGAATGGCTTAAAAGCATCTTCATGTCACTTTTCTGCGTGGCACTTTTGTAGTACTTTGCACAGCCGACTCATCTGAAACTTAGTCTAACTTGTGAAAAATATATCTCACAGCAGGAACTTGGTTGCTGTTGCAGCTAATATATGCCCACGTGACATTTGGAGCCACAAGTGATCCCAGACAAACTTGGATCCAGAGTCAGTGCTGGGCTTAACTGCAATCTTATCTATCCTGGCTCTGGGAGCTTCTTCGTGGGAATGCTTTGTACTTGCAAACACATCAGATTACATATCAGATCATGTCTGTGTTGTAAAATAATAAGATAAGGAAGTAATTAAGAAGGTTCATCATTTGTACTGTCATCAACCTGGTCCCTTTCTATGTAATAGAAAGCATCTTGTCCCTCAGTTTTCAAGGCTACCTCCTGACAAAACTGGCTGGCCTCATCCACAAAAGATAAATTCTATGATATAATTTTTGATTTTTAAATTTCATTTTCTTTGTAATTGTCGTCTTCACATACACGCAATAGTAAGAAATCTGTTATGAAGTTAACTGGATTGGAATATGTGAGATATGTATAGATATGTTTTCCTTTCCTTACAAACATTGGAATATGTGAGATATGTATAGATATATTTTCCTTTCCTTACAAACTAAGAAGTTCAGCTGAGGTAGAAAATGAGTATGAGCTTTGTACTGGGTAAAGTAGAGAAGAAAAAATCAGCTGCTTTTTGATAATTTCTTTCTACGGTTACATCAGTTACCTGCATCCTCTTAAGAATGAATATGGCTGCAATACTACAACAGTGGCTCTTAAACTACGAACTTTGGACAAGGTAATTCCACACCTATACATTTCTGAGACAGTACTTTTCAGACACTTTCCAGTGATAATGACAATTTTGCTCGTCCTAGTGAAAGGCCACAGGCTTTCCACTTGACTGTATATAAATCCCTTTTTTTCTCAGAGAAGATACTGAGTTCAGCAGAGCTTAGGAGAAAAGAACTGAACAAGTGAATAAGTGATTTTTTTCCCTTCTCTGAGGTACTCATCCTTCATAATAGCCAGATTAATCTCAGTGAATCATGTACAAGGAAGGAAGGAAGGAAAGAAGGAAAGAAGAAATGAAGAAAGGAGGAAAGGAAAAAAAAAAGAGAAAGGAAGATAGAAACAAAAGAAGAGAGAAAGAAATAAGAAGAAAGAAAAGAAAAGGAAGAAAGAAAAAACAAAACAAAACAAAAAAGATGAAAATTCATTATAGCCATAGCTACCTTTTGGGTAGTTCTTTATATCAAAGTTTGCTGCATCATTTTTTGGCCATTACTCCTAGTTGCTATTCTGTTTACAAGAGGTCGTTGTGACAAAGATGATAACTGACATGCCTAGGAAAGAAATAGAACCCATCGTTACATTGGCCAGCTGAAATTCATATTGCAATTAATTGTAGTAACCAGTTTGTATGAGATCTCAGATTAAACTATTTGAGTGCAGATAGTTCTGCCATGTTTGCTAGATCTAGGAATCTTCAGTGGTCATGGGTAAAGCTGGAGTCTACTCTAGATGAATATCTAAATCTGTATTGTGGCACTGAGAAGAGTTTTGGTATATGCCTGATGATATCTGGAGGTTGGCTGGCTGTTCATACTACATTTCATAGTAAATGCACATCTGAAGGCATTATGGCTTACTTACATGCCTTTAAAATATGTTTGCCTCCCTCTTCTAATGACAGGGGCTTCAAGCTATACAGTTGACTAACACTCATCTGCAGTGAATTGTTATATCTGTGTAAAACTATTTACTTTATCAGTTGCTTCCCTTGTGTTACACAAAAGTGCCAGCACTTCTGCACAAGGTTTACTGAACCCGAAGAAAGTATGTGGAGGTGAGCAAAAATTTGTCACTTTAATAGAGGTACTCCCATTACTGGGGCAGCCTGCTGGTAGAGTCACCACCAAGGCCTTGGTACTTGTGGCGGCCAACCACTATAGTGTCCACCTCGGGATTGCCCCCCACAGGTAACAGAGGTGATTGGTCTGCAAGGTGTCCTAACATTTTTAGTATTGTGGCCATATATATGTAATGGTGGGAGACAGTAAAGCAGGGCATATCAGTATAAGCAAGGTTCTTCATTCCCAGAAAGAAAGGAAATTTATTTACAGTTATAGAGCAATTTCTCATAAACAAGTTTCTCACAAACAAGTTTCTTATAGCCATATGAAGAAGCTAGATGCAGCTTACTTGTATTCCCAAGCTAACACAAACCCTTTCTCATGGGCTACTCTCCTGTTCAGGCCATGATCCATAATTTTCCACACAACCAGCTATCAGATTTTGTGAAGGAAGAGGGGATTTTTCCCTAAATGAAGTGACCAAACCTTTACAATTTAATTCTGAGATATAGATATTTTCATGATATGTAATAATTGCAGCATCTCATACTTAGCCCCTGTGTCCACTGAAAATCTGCAAGAACAGTGTAGGAGGCTGGAGCCCAAATAATTTTATCCAATTTAGGCAAGTTGGGAACTTGAGGCTTGCTATCTCCACTGGGACAATCAGAAGTTATTGGATCATAGATCTTATAAAGTTTTGAACTCAGTAGAGGCTGGATGTTTTTTCTCCTCCAGAAGGGAAGATTTCAGTTTACTGCCTTTGAAATTCGGCTGAGCTCCGCTTGAGCTCGGAACTTCCCTAGAGTTGCTGTGATGTGCTGGCATTCAAGGACCCATTACCTACAAGCCATACTCACAGGCCATAAAACACATATAAATTGTCCGCAAGACTGTGATGCAGTTGATTAGATCTCAGCACCCTCTATAAAATTTGTTTTCTCCTATTATACTGTCATCACAGTATTCTCCTCAAAGACACACATTCTCATGAATTCAGCATGTAGAGTATGCTCTCTCTCTTTTAGCTTCTAGCTGCACGAGCATTCTTGTTGCTACTGCTTTTGGAATCACACATCTATAATTTCCTTCCATTTTGAATTCTGCACCTATAGGCAGTTATGGTGTCTCTCTAGTTCCTTCTGGGTTAGTTGAGGTATGCTCTTTCATTTTAGTGCTATGGTACAGCATTGTGACCAGAGAGTAGAAACTCCAATGCAATGATGCAGAATAGTGTCACTGGTTGTTGCTAGGAAGTGATATTATATTTTTGTATTTTTGAGAGACAGGAGATTAATTTGTACATTGCAGTTTCACCTCAATTATTTTTCTTGTCAAGAAACTAATCTGTAATTGTTGACACAATATGTATTTCATTTACTCTGTTTGACATGGCATGAATAATGTTGTACAGTATGAATAGGATAAATATTGTTGAACTTTATAAAAATGTGGATATAAGAACTATTTGTGTGGATCAGCACGTAGAGAAAATCGGGAATTATTTGTTGGGAACATCATTTTCTTGAGAGATATCCATTCAAAGATTATATGCTTTCTTCAGGTTGAAAATAGAAAGGAAAGCCTTTCCTGATATTTTCCAGTTGACAGTCAGAGTTGTTTAGCTCCAGTTAAATGAAAATATTGTAGAGAGCTTGAATTTGCATAGTGTCTTTAATAGGAGCTAATTTATAAGTGATTATGTGTATCTTGGAAACTAGATATTTATCAGCTTTTATGAACAGTAATGAATTAAGCTGGAACCACCTCTATCGCCGACAAGTACTATTATTTCTCTTCTGGGGGGTGAACGAAAGGCCTGGGGAGATTGTTTGCCCAAGGCCACACTTGAAATAGCAGAAGAGTCCAGTATTGTTAGATCCAAGAGCCTTTTAATTACTACTTATTTCAAAAACAGTTCATGCACAGAAGAATTTTATTTCTACTATTTATCAAATTAACAAGAATACTAATAGAAAATAAAGATATTGAGATATTTACTTACATGATAAAAAATTTAGATAAAATTTCTCCCATTATACATGTTTCACACAAGAAATAACAATTCAGTCAAATTCAAAGTTTAACAATAATCTGATGTGATCCAGAATTAAATTGTTTTCTGAGCTAGCACAAATTATGTAATATTGTAATATAGAAATAAGGAAATAATTTCATGGACTATGCTGAAGAGAAAATATTTAATGTTTTGAAATGATGCAACCTAGGATACATTTGGCTTTCTGGGCTGCAAGTGCACACTGCCAGCTCATGCTGAGTCCTTCCTCAAGACAAACTCCCAAATCCTTCTCTTCAGGGATGCTCTCAAGCCGTTCCCTTCCCAACCTGTATCTCTGCTTGAGGTTGCCCCTGCCAATGTACAGGATCTTGCACTAGGTCTTCTTGAACTTCATGAGGTTGGCATGGGCCCATCTCTCAAACTTGTCCAGATCTCTCTGGATAGCAACTCTTCCCTCTAGTATGTCAACTCAGTTTAGTGTCATCAGGTACAAAGACCACTACTCATTACAACCGTGTCCACTGTACAGCAATTTGCATTAACACTGGAAGAATATGCAAGTGCCATTCTCCGGTATTTATTTCAAGCACAAGTTCATACTAAGTTCATTTTCTGCATTCTCTTTTCTTCATTTTCCCTCCTCAACTACCTTCTTCTGATACTATTCCTCTCACTCTTAATAATTGACTAAACATAAGTTTAGATCAAATTTCAGATTTTTACAGTATTAGTGCTGAAGTCAGTTGAAATCTAAAGGCAGTGTTCTTCCTAGGGCAGACTACCATGTCAGTGCATTTTTTCCAGTAATACAAAAGCACATCAAATCTGACAAGGTAATGGGTATGTGCACACAACTTGTAAACAAATGAAAACTGTAAGCTGCATAAGCATGGCAGACATAATTACCTGAATTGATCTCTTTTAATCTATCAAAAATATAAATTTATATGGCTTTAGGAAGTCTTTAGAATGTGTTGGTTCTCTTATGTATAGTATTTTGGTGGTTTCATGCTAAAAAATTCTTCCCAAACTGTGCAGCATGGCTTCTTTTATAAAGGCAAGAAGTGCCCAGAAGGGACACCAAAACCAGCCATATGATGGCTGATACTGACTTTGTTCATTTCATTTAGCACGTGGTGTTGGGTTGGTCTTAACTGACTAGGGACCCAAATAGACTTTTTTTTTTTGTCTGAGCTGGAAATTCTGAAGAAGGTGAGAGAATTTTTTTTTCTACCTCAAAAGGTTCCATAAAATAATATAGTATTATCAGCTGCATCAAAATATTTTGTGTGTTAAGTATAAAGAAATTCTGGAGGTTTGGTCTTTATGGTTAGATTTTCTTAAATGCATTGTATTTAAATGTAAATCCTCTTACTAACTGTATAATCAACAGAAAATTCCTGGAAATATACTGTGACAAATACACTCATACATTTTTTTGATAGTCAGTCATGGATGAACTTTTCAAGTCATCCTATATGAAGATCAACTGAATAACATCACATTCTCATAAGCTTGAATTCACAGAATCAAAGAATGCCATGGATTGGAGGGACTTCAAAAGATCATTACTGTTGTGGTTTCATTTATAAAATTGTGAAATCAATCATACAACCAGTTTTACTGAGTTAGTCTATTGTGAAAGACAAACTGTTTTTCTTTTTTGTCTCAAAGCTTGCTTCGTGAGGCTTTTTGGTGATAAGACTCTAACTGATAACTGCTAATCATCTAGGAGGGTGAATGGTGGATGTCACCATGCCACTGTACCTCTGCTTATGACTGCAAAGATAAGCAGAAGCGGGACAAGCAGTCTTTTTCAGGGGTGCTGCTTGAAGGAGCTGACCACTGCAAAAAGCGATAATGCTTCTGCATGGCGATGAAGGCACCACTCCCTACTGGCTTATCTGTTGGGCCAGGTATGTCACACCTAAACTGAGAGAAAAGAAGAAAAAAAACCCACAGAAATGGGGATAAAAGGCCCTCACTAAACTAGGGACTTTGGAGACAAACTCCCAAAGACACCTTTGACAGTGAATTCCCTGAGGGGAGAACCTCTTCGAAAGAACCCCTGAGGCCTACTTGCTGTGGAGCTCCCTGGCTTTCTCCCATCCCCCGCGGTGATCAGACAAGTTCCTGAGATCAGGAACCTGCTGACCTGCTATGTATCTCGCTGGACCCACGGTGGTGACTATCTCTTTTGCTCTCTACAGAGACTGCTTGCTTATATTTCCTATCTTTCCTATCACTCACCTTCCCTTCCCCATTTCCCTAAAATGGCTGGGACTTGTAATAAACTGATTGGACCAACATTTGAACCGTTGTTTCTTAATCTCACGCCGGGTATACATATTTCAAAGAACCTCTTCTCCCTCCTGTAAATTGGAGTGAGATATCTATATGCCAGCCTTTATATATAATGTATCTACACCAATAATGACAAAAAGGTTTTGCAACTCCAGACCACCCATGTCACACTGAAAAATGGAATTTTGATATTCCTAAAACATCAGTCTTGCAAGTTACTAACTTATAATAATTTAATCTAAATGACTGTGAGAGAGAGGGAGATAGATGACACCCAGTCATCTTCATCCTACTCTTTTCCATTTTACCATTGTTATTACAAGTCATGGGCCTTTATTGTTGGCAACCTCTACTTTAAACTTGTCAAAATTATACCAACAAAGGCACTGTCTGCATGCTGTACTTTCTCTCTCTTTTTTTTTTCCTTTTTCTAAGAAAACCTGCAAAACGTAAATGTGGCAACCTTTTCTAAGGAATGTTCTGTGGGAGCTTTCCAAAGGAATACAGCACTGCCAGGCGTAGAGGAGTTAGAGGATGATTGTCTGTCACAGAAGTTGCACAACATATTCTTATGTCATATGAATTTCTGGCACTCTCACTAGTCCCGTGTTACACTAATGCCTTGCTCCATATTTTCACCCCAAGATCTTCCATCCTTCTTAGTAAGTGATATTAGAATGCATGTGTGTTCAGTATCTTCTCAGTTCACAGAACATTTAAATTGTTTTTTATATTGCACAACATATTACCCTAGGGGGTGGATAGAAAATTCAGGCAAATATCTTGAGCATAGAGCCTCTGCCTCTGTATGCAATCCACACACCTGGATCAGTGACGATCCTCAGCTGTACTAGAACATTCTCTTTGGACTTCCCCCTGTGACCCTGAGGTAGCCTTAATAGTTCAGTCATGTCTTTCTGGCCCTGGAGCCTCTTCCATCTCCTCAAGCAGATAAATCTGAAACTTCTTTTACATATTTGGCATTCAAAAATCATACTTGCAACTCAGTAAGCAAATGTCTTTTTGACTTTTTTTTTTCTTTCTTTTTTTTTTTTTCTGTCATTTTTCATTGCCTGCTGAGATCTCGATGGCAATCTGGTATAACTTTTCCCTCCAGCTGCAGCCATCCTGTTGGTGCTTCCATTTGAATGACTCTCAATAATACTGTGCCTGAGAGATACAGATAACTATCCTTAGGCCATGCTACTGTTTTTGGCAGCAGTGCCGGCATACTCAGATACTGTTTCCTAAACCTGAATTTCTAGTTCTTACTGCTTTTTTGTTTTCGATAGTACAGTGTCTTCTGATGTTGTGGGGTGGACAAAACCGGGTATTGGACCAAAGTTAATTATTATATAAAATGTTTATTTTTAAGCAAGTGATGTCTAAAATTGCCCTTTCATACCTCACCCACTTCCCCCCACTGCTTTGCAAACAGTTTTATCATCATGTCTCAGGAGTCAGGAAAGAAGATCAAAAAAACAAGTGCAGTTAAATGCTCTAAATTTTATAAAAATATAATAATAGCTACGAGATTATTAAGCATTGAGTATAATAAATATAAGCTTAACAATATAACTGATGCAGAAAACCAAACAAATCTCAAAACTCTCACAAAAAGATAATATTTTTACATAGGATTGAAAAGATACTGAAAAGGAAATGGATAAAAGCATTAATGGTATGAAGTACTGTCACTAGAAGGACTTATTTATTAATAGGTTCTTACAAGACATGATGAGTTTAAAGAATCCTCCTGATACTCATTCCTCTGAATCCATGCATTTCACATGCCCAAGTACTCTGAGCATCTGAAGGAAAAGGATTATCTCTCTGTGCTTTATACAATGAAGGTTAGAATTTGTTGCAGTTGAAAGGTAGAATGAAAGGCATCTGATATCTTCTGTAGTAAAGTATTTATAACACCATGAAGATCTGTCTATCTGAATAAGTTTATATCAAAACAAATACAAAGTGAAAAAATAAATGCTACTAACCCCATTATTTTTTCTTGATTTAGTTACCGCGTCTTTAAAGTTAGTTTTGAAATGCTATTTGTTCAGTTCGTATATGTCCAACTAGAGGTATCTGAAACTCTGCTAAAATATTTATTTATACCATATTAAAGGTTACTCTTCACCTTGCCGAGTAGTGCTGAGCTTACTGTCAACAAGCACCCCAGATCACTTTCTGCAGAGTTGTTCTCCAGCCACTTATCTCCTTATCTGTATCAGTGTCCAGCATTACCCAATTCCAGGTTAACTTCTGTTGAACTTCATGTAATTGATGATTATATGGTTCTCCAATTTATCTGGATCCCACAGCAAGACCTATCATCTCTTCAAAATCAGATTCCAGTTTAGTATTATCAGCAGACTTGCTAGGATACATTCCATTCATGCATCCAGATCATTGATACACACTTCATGCATGACTGGCCCCGGAACTGAGCCCAGGAGAACACTGCTAGTGACCAGCTGCCAGCCAGATGTAGCTGCATTCACTACATGACTTTGAGCACCAGTATAATTTCAACCTGTTTATCTCAAAGTTGGATAATTCTTCCAGAAGGGTGCCATGAGGGACAGTATGAAAGGCCAAAATCTCCCCACCTCTTCTTGAAGCTTGACCATCATGGGCGTAACTCACATATATGCTTGCTCTTATCCTGCATTTCAGGGAGTAACGATAGGCACATCTCACATGCTGAGAGTTGGGTATCACATAATCTACATGGATCTCTGTTTGGATGGCTGCATTAGAGCTAGTAGATGCTGAAGGAACAGAAGCAATGAGTGGTTTCCTGTTGAGTAGTCACTGGGTCTGTGTCTCCTCACTGCCAGACACCTACAGAATATTGTTTAACATGATGAATTGGTTGGAGAGACCAATGGGAAGATTTTGCATGTGGATACATCGCTTTTCAGCATATTTCTATACAGCCTATTATCTGTAATCATTCAGTGGACTTACTGATTCCTATTCCTATTCCTGAATACTCTAGCATCCGGAGATGCTTTTTAGTACACAGTATCAGAAAGGAGAACTAAAAAACCATTAGATTTGTAATTATTAAACTGTATGGGAGAGGAAAACACTCATGCATCTACCACATTGTCTGTTCCCCTCTTCAGTTTCAAAGGATATTTTCACAGAAGAATAATGAGGGAGGAAAAAGAACACAGCATCATATCTGTTTGGTTAAACAATTTCATTAAGCGTTTGTTCATAACTACATCAAAAATAAATAAAAGGCGATGTGGAGACAAAAGATAAAATGGTGATGTAAAGTAGACCTTACTATATTTTTGTAGAACATTTCCTATAATTAATTCATTAAAGTATTATTCCTGCTGTTTGCTGAATAGATAAATATGGATTTTTTTTCCTGACTAACATTAATCCAGTCCAATCCTGCTAGCAGTTAGAGTGTTTTAGATGCATTCCTAAAGAGCATCTGTACTTTCTAAGACTTCTGCACAAAACAAATCAAAATGTGTTGATTTCAGCAATGAGGAAAACAACTTCTAAAGTACATTCCAAACTAAATGATAAATTTTATTGAACTCATTCAGATAACTTACAATACAACGACTGATATCCCTCCAGCCATCCTTATTAACTGTAGGAAAATCTCAAATATCTAGGTGTTTTACTAGGCAGGTAGTTCTGAAAGTAATGGCTCCTTCTTGTTTCAGAGGAAACTGTAACAGATCATAGAATCATAGAATCACTCAGGTTGGAAAAGACCTTCAAGATCATCAAGTCCAACTACAACCTAATCATACTACCCTAACTCTAACAACCCTCTGCTAAATCATGTCCCTGAGCACCACATCCAAACGGTTTTTAAACACATCCAGGGATGGTGACTCAACCAACTCCCTGGGCAGCCTATTCCAGTGCTTAACCACCCTTTCTGTGAAGAAGGGTTTCCTGATATCCAACCTAAACTTACCCTGGCACAACTTAAGGCCATTTCCCCTTGCTCTGTCAACTGTCACCAGTAAGAAGAGACCAACCCCGCTCTTGCTGTAAGCACCTTTCTGATATTGGAAGACAGCAAGAAGGTCTCCCCTCAGCCTCTTTTTCCCCAGACTAAACAGCCCCATTTCCTTCAGTCTCTCCTCGTAGGGCATATTCTCCAAGCCCTTCACAAGCCTTGTTGCCCTTCTTTGGACTTGCTCCAGCACCACAATGTCCTTTCTGTACTGAGGTGCCCAAATCTGAACGTAGTACTTGAGGTGAGGCCTCACCAATGCCAAGTACAGGGGCAGGATTACTTCCCTAGTCCCGCTCACCACACCATTCCTGATACAAGCCAGGATACCATTGGCCTTGTTGGCAATCTGGGCACACTGCTAGCTCATATTCAGCTGACTGTTCATGAGTACACCAAGGTCCCTTTCCATCAGGCAGTTTTCCAGCCACTCGTCCCCAAGCCTGCAGCATTGCCTGGGGTTGTTATGACCAAAATGGAGGACCTGACACTTGGCCCTAAGTAACTAGATACAAAGAGCTCAATAACACTATCTGATAGAGCAAATTCTGAGCCACAAAAGAAAACTTTTCAACATAGTTGACACCTTTAACTGTACATTTTTGTCAGCAATAAGCATGAGCCTTCATGCTTGTGAAATTCTGCATTAAAGGAGGTTACCAACTGTTGCAGTCACCACTGCTGAAATGCACCACCTACCTCCTCACTGTGCTCACATCCACTTTTCAGTCTCCATAAGTATTCAGCAAACAACAGTGAATGCCAATGAATGCAACTTTTTTCCAAATGGAGTAATTCAATGAATTGCTTTTGCTTTGTTTGCACTTCTGAGTTAGCTGCCATTCTGACAGATTCCCCCTCTGCTTCTGTCATACAGTAACAAAATGTCATGGAATATTGATGGGAAGGTTCAGTCTCTACTGCTATATCACCAACATCATGGGCCAACATAATAAAATAGGAGGTTTTATTTTTGGAGTAGCCCTTGTAGTACCACAAAGGGAAAAATTAAGTCATTGGCTTTATTTGTGACTAAAAAATTGTGAAAGTTGTTAGTATTACACAGAGTTATGAACTGTCTTATTAATTTGCACTTATCCCAGAATTATAAAACAGAACAACTGATCTTTCCTGTAAAGCAAAGGGGTAGAAGGAAAAAGACTGCACACAGAATGTTTGCAATAGTGAAATCTAGAGAGTGAGAAGAGTGAACGCTTGGTGTTTTAAACCCTTTTTCCACTTTCCTTAAGCCACTATGATGATTATTTCAGGTTATATCACCAGTGTAATCCAGCCAAAATGAGAAAGGAGAAAAAAAAGTTTTCTTCTGAACAGTACTCTCCATGACCAATAATATCAGTGCCTGCAGTTTTCTACAGTAATTTTTGCTTCTTCTGTTTTCCTTGTGAATGGAACATCAATTTCAGCTTGAAACGTTAAAGTGAAGTGACTTGGTCAGACAAAGACTTTTTTTCATGGTCACTTAGACACAAGTGCAGTAAGTGGATTCACTGTTTGTGTTGTTTGCCTTTTCTTTTTTCTTTTTTCTTTTTTTTTCAGATAAAAAGGATGGGTTATCTGTAATTTAAAAACTTGAAAGCATGAAAATGAATACCTGAAAAAAATCATTGTATCATCCTTATATAAACACTCAGACATTTTAGGACCAAAATTGTTTGAAAATACATAATCCAGAATGCTAATGCATCGATTTAAGACTCACTTGAAAACACTTTCGTGGCTTTCTTCAAATAGTCCTGTTCTGGTTGTATTCCTTGCTGACTCCACTTTGGCTCAGTACAGCAACATGTTTTCACCCAAGTATTGCTCTGCTCAGTACGGTGGTTAGCACTGTAAGGGAAAAGAATGGCTGTCAAATATACTAAAAATATCGACTACAAAAAGCAGAAATTTAATTATTTATAAAAAGAAGTGCATGTATTCTTTAATATGGGTTTAAAATTTTATATTTGTGCTTCTGTTTGTGAGAGTTTTCTTTAGTGCAGGGAATTGATGGGGAACAGACTGAGAGTATAGACTGCAGTATACATAGCATTTCTGAAGGACAAGTCATGTTTAGCAGAGTAAACAAGGCAGAGTGGATAGGATTTAAGCTTTTCTTTTTGAAAATCTTTTGTACAACAGAAAAAACAATGGTAGATGACAGGTAAGTAGATAGGAGGGATATTAATACTGGAGTTTGGACTTTTCTGCAGTAGGTTTATACTCCTCTCTAATCATATGAGGAAAATAAATGACTACTGACTAAGAGAATTATCAGGTTAGGTCTCTTTAAAGAGAAATTAAAACTTACATCTTATTATTTTGGAAAACAACAAAATAACAAAACAAAGCAACCAAATAAACAAATGTAAGGATCATAACATTCAGACAAACACAAACATACATATCTGGCAGATTTCTTCAGCTTACTGATTACTAAGGACTGAAAAGTTTAATTTGCTGTTGAGTTGCTTTTGTTACACCTCAGATTTGATTGTTATAATTTGCCTTTCATATCACTGTAATATTTTAAGAATGTTCAAATAATTGTTTATTTTAAATTCCACCTTTTTTCCTTGATTTTATTTTAGTAGTAATAATTCTAAATAAGTTGAAAACAAGTCTGTCTTCATATTCTGATATTATGTTATTGAAAATCATAAAATTTTAGTTATTTCCCATATCTTCTTTCAGTTGACAATGACAAGAACAAAAGGTTGTAGTATGACACATTCTCAGTTCTGAGCCGTCATTTTCTGCATGAAAAAGTCAATAGAAAAAGATAGCTCTTGGATGCTGAATTGTCTGTAAGCTTCCTAATTAGTTCCAGGATTAATTTAAGATGTCAGTGATAAATTTTAAAGCCCTGCATAGTTTTCTTGCAAGATTCAAGCATGACATTTCAAGTTCAGTGAGCCATCCTGTGAATGTAAAACCAGTTTGTAAAGGCAGGCACAATGGTTTTAGGCTCTGTGGCCATCTGTCCTTGACTGACTTTGGATGAAATCCATAATGTGAAGTTAAAAACTGTAAAATTATAACTTTTTCTTTTTTTTTTCTTTCCCCAGAACACATTCACTATTATACTTTTCTTAATGGTAATAAATAAAACTATTTCTTCATGATAATTATGTGTGGAAAAACACTTGCATACATGCACACACATTTATTTTTAAGCATATTCTTATATACAAGTACAGTATTGTGGGGAAAACCAAAACTTTTGCTTTTCTTCATGTTTATAATATTTTAATACATATAGTATATGCAAAACATATAATAAAACATATAATAATGTTTTCATACAATAATACAAAAACTCTTCAAGTTTATAATATTTTTCTCTCCAAAAAGTATCAGTTCCTGAAATAGTAAACAGTCTCTGAAATTGTATGACTTTACTGCAGGAAATGGGATCCCACAGAAACTACAAGTGGGTAGAGATGGCCAAAACTAGAATAAAAAATAAATTGCTGGAAAAAGGATGAAAAGAACCATCACACCTGAAGTTTCTCCAGTCATTTTCCAACTGCGGTGTTAGGAAGGTGGTAATGTTCATAGTACAAATTTTTGCTTCTGCTGAATTAAGCATTTATAACACACTAATCACACTTTTGACAATTATTCTTGTAATTTGTTTGTATCAAAAGTTAGAAAAAGACAAAATGTAAACAAAACAAAATCTACATTATGATTTTAATTACTTCAGTGATACAAAACTCAGGTGCACTCCCTAGAAATTTTTGAAGCAAAATAAAATATTGCTCAAAACCACAAACTCCTGTGCCCTGGAGTTAAGATGAATCGTTAGAAGTCTGGGACATCCTCAATATAAATACAGTGATCTGCACATGCAAATAATTTTAAGAGAATTTCTAAAGAAAATGGAAGTACATTGATCACATTGCTGTGAATTATTTTCAATTATAGTAGTGAAAGTAGATATCATATTTGAATGCTCTCCTTCTGCATCCTCTGAAAATAAATCCTACCTATCTTGTAAGGTCTAAATATAACGTTTTGATAAGAACGTATATGGGGAAGTTCTTTGTCATCCATGCCTGTATTTTAAGCTGTAATTTTTATGCAAACTTATTCTTTCAAAAATGTTATGAACCATTGGGATCCCTTCAAGAATTGTTAAAGATCAATAAACCTCCTGTGGAGCATGCATTTTATTACTTTCAAAGTCATTTGATTTTGTATAGTGATGCTTTCATTCCAGGACTTGCATATATGAAGTGTGTAAAAATTGAAAATAGCCATTCTTATATTGCCATTTCCACCCTTTTATAGGAAAAAAAACCCCATAAAATGAAATCAAATGTGTCATTAAGCAATAACATTAAAATGCCATCTAACACTAAGAGCATATGGATCGTAACTTGTTTCATCATAAGTATGTGAATTTAAATGTTGTCATTGGCTTCATAACTTTGGAAGATTTTTTTTTTAATTTCTATCATTGCTAGTCTACCATAACTTAAAGATATTCTATCTTGAATTTTTTATCACACTTAGCTGTTCCTATGAACCAGACATTTGGAGCTTCTTATCTATAAAATTAGCTATATTTTTTCAAGAATATATATTTTTTCATTGTCCTTTTTGAATTTAGTTTATTCATCAAGAACCATATCTTTTTAAACACCTTTAAACTTAGATAGTCAACAGACAAAACCTAATACTTTTGAGGAACTTTTTGAAAAACATGAAAATGTGTGTACTTTTTGAAAGCAGATGAAAAAACACAATTTGTTTTATGATCAAAATGACTCCAAAAAATATCTTACTAACCAGACAGAAGCAGAACTGAGGATAATTTGCAGATCCAATTATTTCTATATGAAAAGTTTTTATTTGGATTTGTTGTTGGTTACTGAAACTATGAATCATTTTATAACTGACTGACTAAAATACCAGTATTTTCATGCAAGTCATAGTAGCCTCCCAAAACACACTTGTATTTGCATGAAACAAATTTATTTAAGTATTTTTGTAGTCATTCAGCAAATAAAATATGAGGGAATATGTGCATATAGAAAAGCAAATATAAGTAAAACATGAAGGACCAAATTGAAGCCCATATTCTCACTGCATTTGTTTTGCACGTTATTTTCTGTTTTTCCTACCTTAAGTGACTTTTACTGTTAAGATCAATACTTCAGAAAACCTCTCCGCATCAGTACACAAAGCAGTTATCAAAAACATTATTTTCGGAACAGCTACCTTATGTTTTGCTTTAGTTAGACCATTTTAATCATTCTTGCTATGTATAACTGGTATAGAATACTTCAAATTTCTTCTGCTTTTTGATATATAATAACTGGTTGAAATTTGATTTATATATTGAGACAATTTGTCAAAAGTTATTATAAATTCTTCCACAGCCTGTGGTTAGGAGAGGTATACAAATAATATCTTTCTTATATAGTTTCAGTTCATGTGCGAATCAAATAGATTTATGTATGTGTTCAAGGGCAGTGTATTATAGACTTTTTGTTGAACTTGAAAAGACCAAAAGACTAGACAATCAATAAAGGCTGATTAATAGGAATGAGAGCAATCTAGACAAAGATAATCCTCTGAAATCCTTTTAGGCTTTTAAGATATATGGAAAAAGCTCTGCAAGCAAAGTTGAGTTCTTCACCTTTTTGTTCTCTCTCCTTTTGGTGATTTCATTGCATTAGTTCATAATTTTAGAACATGAATTTGTTCTTATCAATGATTTAAGTTTAAAATGTATTGATAATAAGATCAACTTTTAGAAATATATATTATATTGATATATAAGTACATATATTTCTGCTATCCTCTGCCTTACATCTGAGCATTTCTTTACAATCTGGCAATACATACGCTGAGAAGCAGTGTTTCTAAGAGCAAGGAAAGAAGAAAGAGGGATACATTAACTGAAGATGAGAAATTTTGGTTAAAATAGGAGTCAGCTGTTGATGGTTTTAATTTTATGTTTTTACACCCCAAGTGAATGCATTTAATCACTTTCAAGAAGACTCGAAACAAGGTTTTTTGTTAAAACACATAAAGAAGTAAGATTAATTTATTCTATTTACATTCTATCTATGTGCACTGAGTATTTCATTTGCCAAATTCTGAACGGGCACTTTTCGCTTCCTGGACATGCATGTTTGCTTACAGTCACGGTAAAAAATAGGGAGAATGCATAAACAATTTACTTTGCTTGGCACCATGTTATCCATGCAGATTAATTGTAGTTTTGTACTTAAAGTATGATTTTTCTGTAACTTAAAGAAATGTTTTTTTGAACAAGTCAGAACATGTTATTTCTTAATTATGCATCCAGGGAATGAATTCAAACGAGGACTTAGGTTTTGAAGAAAGATCATTTTTATTTTTGACCTCAAGATTGAAAATAAGCTTTATATTTATTTATTTATTTATTGAAAAGGTTGCATTATTTACCAGAGCTGCAGGGCAACAGTAACTTTTGCTTCAACAAATTATTCAATATTTGATCATCTATTTGGCAGAACATTTCATCCGTCTGTGTTGTACTAATGGCAAGGGCTTTGAAATAGTGTTTTTGCTATGGTCAGTGAATCCCAGTGAAATCTGCTTGCTTTCTCCTGGCCTTCTGGTACCTCTGTTTTTCCAATCTAAAGCAAAGCATTGCTCAGAGCTATAGAGATACCTCTCTGTAAATTGATTCCTTTCTGTCTTACTGGGATCTAGCAATGATTTTTAAACATGAGCATTTTTTATCATTGAATTCCTCCATTTGGAAAAAAGTTGCACTGACTACTTTCATTGATGTTTGCTCAATGCTTATGGAGACCAAACAGTGGATGTGAGCAGAGTGAGGAAGGTAGGTGTTGCATTTTAGCAGTGGTGATCGCGACAATTGGTAACCCCTTTTAATGAGAATTTTACAAGCATGGCATGAAGGCTCATGCTTATTGCTGATAAAAATGCACAGCTAAAGGTGCCGACTATGTTGAAAAGCAGTGTTTTGTGACCAAGAATTTGCTCTATTAGGTAGTGCTACTGTGTTCTTTGTATCTGTTGTAATTTCCTTGCAAATAAACAGGAGGCATCACTTTCAGAGTTATTTATGTATACAGGTTAACTTGACTCTATTTTGAGCCTTCTTTTTTCTGGACTGAAGAGTCTCAGCTGTCTCAGCTTTTCCTCATAAGAAAGGTTCCCCAGTCTTTTTATCATCTTCACAGTCTTTTGTTGAACTTTCTTCATTATGTCCAAGTTTCTCTAGTATTGGGAACCCAGAATAGAACAGAACACTTCAAGAGTACTTCACCAGTGCTGAACAGAGAGGAAGTATCATGTCACAGAATCACAGAATCACAGAATCACAGAATGGCCAGGGTTGGAAGGGACCTCGAGGATCATGAATCTCCAACCCCCCTGCCACATGCAGGGACACCAACTTCCCCATGTAATGCTAGACCAGGCTGCCCAGGGCCACATCCAATCTGGCCATGAACACCTCCAGGGACAGATACAACCTCTCTGGGCAGCCTGTTCCAGTACCTCACTACTCTCTCTGTAAAGAGTTTCCCCCTGACGTCCAACCTAAATCTCCCCTCCCTCAACTTCAAGCCATTTCCCCTCATCCTGCAGTTATCTACCCTTTCAAAGACTTGATTCCCCTCCCTCTGTAGTCTCCCTTTAGGTATTAAAAGGCTGCAATGAGGTCACCCCGCAGCCTTGTTTCCTCCAGGCTGAACAAGCCCAGCTCCCTCAGCCTGTCTTCATATGGGAGGTGCTCCAGTCCCCTGATCATACTCATGGATCTCCTCTGGACCCTCTGCAACAGCTCTTTTTTTTAATGGGGCTCCACACTTGGACGCAGTATTCCAGATGGGGCCTCACAAGAGCAGAGTAGAGGGGGACAATCACCTCCCTGTCCCTGCTGGCCACCCCTCTTTTGATGGAGCCCACGATATCATTGGCCTCCTGAGCTGCAAGGGCACACTGCTGGCTCATATTAAGTTTTTCATCCATCAAGACCCCCCAGGTCCTTCTCCACAGGGCTGCTCTCAAGGACAGCTCCTTCCAGTCCGTATGGATGCCTGGGATTCCTCTGGCCCAGGTGCAAAACTCTGCACTTTGCCATTTTGAACCTCATCAGGTTCACCCAGGCCCACCTTTCAAGTCTGTTGAGGTCCCTCTGAATGGCATCCCTTCCTTCAACAGTGTCAACTGCACCACTCAGCTTGGTGTCACCAGCAAACTTGCTGAGGGTGCACTTGATTCCGTCATTGATGTCATTGAGAAAGATGTTAAAGAGCACCAGTCCCAAGACAGACCCCTGGGGGACGCCTCCACCTGGACATAGAGCCATTGATGACCATGCTCTGTCTGCAGCCTTTCAAACAACTTCTTATCCATCGAGTGGTCCACCCATCAAATCCAAATCCCTCCAATTTGGAGATGAGGATGTGGTGGGGGATCATGTCAAAAGCCTTGCTCAAGTCCAGGTAAATGACACTGGTCACCTTCCCCTTGTCCACCAATGCTGTCACTCCATCATAGAAGGCCACCAGATTGGTCAAGCATGACCTTCCCCTGGTGAAGCCGTGCTGGGTGTCACGTATCACACAGTCATTCCTCATGTGATCAAGCATGTCATCCAGGATGATCTGTTCCATGATCTTCCCAGTCACAGAGGTGAGACTCACTGGCCTGTAGTTCCCTGGGTCCTCCTTGCTCCCTTTCTTGTAAATTGGAGTGATGTGACCCTTCCACCAGTCATCCGGGACCTCACCTGACAATCATGACTTTTCAAATATGATGGAGAGCGGCTTGGCAACCACCTCAGCCAGTTCCTTCAGAACCCTGGGCTGCACTCCATCTGGCTTCATAGACTTGTACATAATCAGTCTCATGAGGTGGTCTTGGACCTGATCTGTCCTCAGAGCCGGGGGGATTTACCACCCAGGTCCCCACCCAGAGGTTTAGGGATGCAGGGCTCAGAGATGTGAGAAGTACTGGAATCCTGGCTGCCAGTGAAGATTGAGGCAAATAACTCATTCAGTACCTCAGCCTTCTCTTTGTCCATTGAAGCCAGTTCTCCTTTTACATTTACCAAAGGAGGTACACTTGCTTTGGCCTGTCTCTTCTTGACAATGTACCTGCAGAAAGTCTTCCTATTATTTTTCATGTCCCTCACCAAGTTCAGTTCCGCCTACACCTTGGCTTTCCTGATCCCACATCTGCAAGTCCAGACGGCATCCCTGTATTCTTCCCAGGTGACATGCCCTTGTTTCCAGAGCTTGTAAGCACATTTCTTCACCCTCATCACACCCAGCAGGTCCTTAACGAGCCACGTTGGCTACCTCCTCCGTCTGCTTTCTTGTTCAGAGGGAAGATGTCCTCTGGACTTCAGGCAACATGCCTTGTGATGCAGCCTGGGATACCATTAGCTCTCTTTCACACTACTTGCTTATGTTCCACTTGTAGTTCATTAGAATGTCCAGGTCCTTCTTTGTGAATCTGCTTTCCATCTGAATAGTGCTCACCAGATACTGGATACTGGTGCCTAATGTTGTTCTATGCCCAGTGCAAGACTTTACACTTAAATTTATTGAAGATTTTTTTTTTTCCTTTCTGTAAAGCATTACTTTACAGTGATAATTTAAACCTCAAAAAGAAAATGAAACATAATTTGGTTTTATTTTTGTCACTTTCTTAATTATAAAAAACAAGAAAATAATCTTTTGCAACTGATCTAAAGTATACCTTTTTTTCATTCTCCTTTGTAATTCCCCTGGTAAATAAAATATCAGAAAGAGATGATGCATTTTTAGAAAATTGAACAGCACTTTTATTGACCTGCTAGTAGAGAACTGTCAGAAAAAATATTTCATCTACTTTTAAGCAGCCTAACCTATTGGTAGCATATAATTTTCCTTAAATTTGATGAAGAGAACACCTAAGCCTGTAAGATGGTTCTTAATTAGAGAGCTGCCACTCACTGCACCACCTCTTGCCTATGTATGTTTATTTCATTTAGAAATATCCTGACAACTACTTTTACGAATTTACTGTATACTGTTGATATTATGCTTACATAGATGTGCCCTGACTGGGAATCTAAGAGCAGGTATGAAGTTATAAAGCAACCTTAAATTCAGTAGTGAGATATTTTCTTACACATCTAAGTTTTTGCCAAATTTGCTTGAGTAAAATTTCAACCAAAAGAATAATGACGGAGAGTATAGGTGGCATTATTCCAACAAAAGAAAGATAAAGTACAACTATGTATATATACAAACATATATGTATATGTGATAACATTTTTAAAAGATATTATCTAAGGAATAGAAGATTAACAGAGATCTGCAAAAAAATAGAAATTTTATCATCAAATAAAATAGGGACTATTTTCTCTCCCAGTTATTAATCTTTCTGCAAAATCAGTTATGATTTACAGTAGAGGTTTTGAATTATAAGATTGTCCATTAAACTTGTTGCTTTTAATAGTCTAGAACTTTTCCATGTAAGTATGGTAATAAAACTAGTATGATAATCTAAGACAGGCTTAGAATTATAAAGATTATTTAGATCTTTATGAAATGTGATATTTTATTTTTGAATATTTATTATCTGAGAAGATGAAATTACACAAAATCCTGCCTGCATTTGTTTTTGTTTCTTTCAGTTCCATTATGGTAGCATTTTGCCCTTACAAGCAAAGGGAAATTATTTGTCTAAAGAGCTCTTCCCATCTGAATAAATGAAATATTTAATAGTAATTGGTTTTGTGCTCAGAGTCCACAGCCACCAATAAAACAAATGGCTGTAAATTAGCTTGTTTCTCTGAATAGAGAGTAGAATACTACATTAGGCTTTAATTTTAAGGAGACAGTAACAACTCTCTATCTCCAGAACACATTTATTCCTTCTTCAATTCTATAGTGCCTACATGAAGAACTTTGTTATTTGATATAATTAGCTGTTCTTACTAATGTATATACATCTAAGGACAGGAGTGTGGCTGGCAACCATTTTCACTGAACGTGGAATTAATTGGTACTGCACATGTATCGATTTTGTATTGATCATAGATTGCTTTATAGTCACAGTTCCATGACATGCCTGTCTAATATAAATAAATATTACTTGACCTTTCCTACTAATGATGGAGGAACATACAATGGATGGAACTATAAAACAACCCAGGTTTCAATGCAACACAAGAATCTCTGCTCATGTTTAAATTTATGGTTTCTGTTTGTCTTACTCTGAAGAATATAAACTGATTAAAAGAAGCCATTCAAGCTGTAGAGAGAATTACAAAGGTGAAGATAGAGAGAATGCAAATCAGCAGACCTAATGGAAGACTGTGTAGGTAACAAATTGGTGTTTTCCAATTCATTCCAATGAATTTTCAAAAAAATTATATCAGAAAACAAACAAACAAACAAAAAAAACCCCCTCAGGCTTGCTAGGGGAAATTAGCTGTTTCTTCAAACTGAAAATCTGGAGTTAATGTTTGATGCAAAATGCACTTTTTGATCCAGAAGGAAAAAAAAAATAGTACTGGGGCTTTGTAAAAGGAAAGAAAATGCAGTGCAGTTTTACCAATCTGTCAATAGCAAGCAGAACCACAGTCTATTTCACATGATACATAAAGAATTAACATTCTTGCTTGAATCTTGTTAATTTTCTTTTAATATATTTAAAACTTGTACCTCCTAGCTCATTGTCTCAATGTTAATATGAAAGGGCTCCAATAGGATCCAGAAAGCAGTATACAGGGGAATGGAAGATCTTTGTTCCAGTTTCTTTTCTAGTAAATATTTTGTGTCTACCTCCAGAAGGACAAACTAATTATACACAAAGAATATAAACCCTGGTATGATCTATTGATGTAAACTTAATTTACTAGGCTGTTTATCCCAGATCACTTATTTATTCCTTCAGAGATCAATATTCTTGAAGTGTGAATTTAAAGACAACACAATCAAGGAAAGAACTGAATTCAGGTATCTCATTTTCTGACTAACAATGATGTGGAAAAGGCTGAAATAATGCCTCCTTCCTGGGAAATATTTCCACAATATGGCCATAAAATATATATATATATTTCAATCATCAGGAATAATAATCAGGAATTTTGGTTAAATTTGGAAATATATTCAGAGCAACAAAATTGTTACTGCTCGTAAGATGTATTCTTTCCCAAATAAATGTGTTTGGTCTAATTTTAATCTGTTCTAGTTGAGATCAATATAAAGCTTTTCTCATAATTTAAATATTTCTTTGCAGGAAGATTTCTTTTGTCTTTATTTTCATATTATGAGCAATTTTACTGGAAGCAAACATCTTCTAAATAGGTTCAGTTTGCAATGAGAATATGCTCTTACTCTCTGAAGGCAATGGCTTCTCTGGAAATAAGGCTGGTATGTTTAATATAGGTATTCCCTGGAAAATGTGTGATAGAATAAAACTGCTTTATTACAAAGTCTTATGTTTGATTCAAATTGTATTTTCTACTGACCTCAGTTACCTAGATTAATAATACCTGAAGTTAGTTATGGATTATTGCGGTTACTTTCCAATATCATTTTGTTGTAACATATTTTTATTCTGATATTTATTAATTAGAATATTATAGAATGTATAATAATAAGAATAAATAGTATATATTTATTATTTGTATTTATTTATATATATGTATATATTTACTATATACTTATTAGAATATATATGATTAATATCTAGTACAAATGAGTACTACTGCAAACAAGAATGGAACTGCAGCTCCCCAGTAGACAGTTCTAAGGATCTTAAAATTGGTGCAGTAGTTTCTTCCCACTAATGTATATGGATATTATCTCTGCTTATATGTGTTTGTATGCACACACAAACACATACAAACGTATCTATAATATATATATATATATATATATCAAGAGGATGAACAGTGAAAAATAGGTGTAAAGAATAAACTTGAGAACATGCCAGATCAGAGAAGACCCCACTAATCCTGGAGCTTTTTATAACATCCAAATCTACTGCTACTACCATTTATTTATTTATTTATTTGAGGAAGATACTACTGTATTCTTATTGTTTATTCAAATTAAAGTAGTTCCTAACTATCAGTTTTATACCAACATAGATTTTTCTTTTATTGTTTGATGATATAAAAGTTTCTTGTAATTTTTTTCTGTTTTTTGTTTGTTATTAAAAAACTGATGGGAACCCAGAATCTACTCTTTTGTTATATAGTTGTGAGCTTAGAACATGTTTATGTCACATCCTTTACCTTGTAAAATCATGGTAACTAAAATTCTTTGTGTTTCAGACTCTCTTAGAGTTGCTAATGTATCAGAAGACATTTAGATAGTATTGTACTCATAATTTTTCCTTCCTATTCATCACTGACTTTATTATTTTTGTTGTTGTTGTTTTTGCTACCATAGAGGTAAAAATCCCACCAAGCCCTCATCCTCACTGTAGTAACTTAGTTGCTTTCAAAAACATAGCAATCTACACGTCAGAAACTTCTTCATGCTAATGCATAATATTAATTAAAGATTGAGGAATTACTTAATAATTCACTCTGTCTTTTACCTGCCAAAAGAAAAAGCTTTCCTACATATGTAACCTTCCCAAAGGAACTCAATATTTTGTTTTTTTCCAAACATACTTGAAAAGGAATCAATTTAGAAAGATGTTTCTTTATCATGATTTTTTTTTTCTTGTTGAAAAGCATATTTAGCTGAAAATTCTATCTGACTGTACAGTTATTTCTGTGTTGCCCTAGGCTCCTTAAGTCATAAGTGGAAATGGGCCTCTAGACATGATTCAGAGCAGTAGCCAATTTAGACATTCTGGATTGCCTTCTGGAGAAATCACTCTCCCACGATGACTACAGATGGAGTTAAGAGAAATGAAATACTCCAAGATATGCACTGATACTCCCTAAGGAACTTTTGAAAATGTTACCTCATGATTTTTATGCAATTTGTATTTCCTTCTCAGCAACATATCTGTAATCTTTTGAATTTGTACTGTAACAGGTACAATACTTTTGTGAGTATTCCCTGCGTACTGACTGTAACAGCTTCTACCCCTAAATTTATTTAGCACTTCTTTGTCTTGTTTTGTAATTTTTACCTCTTTGACAGAAAGCTTTACAAAATCTAGAGAATTTTAATGACTTGAAAAGTTTTCTGAATCATGACACTTATAATCCATCTTTCTAACATCGTTACTATATAAGAATTTGTAACTTGGACTTCTAGAATCTATAACAGAGCATGTCCAAAGACTAGACTCTTTACAACTCTTGTCATATGAAATCACAGTTGTGAATTGATAATGAATACAGTGTATTCCTAACCCAGTGAAGATCTTGAAACTCCATTCAGTTAGCTAACTGCTGTTACATAGCCACTGAAAAAGACATTTTCATAGAAGAGACGCAGTGGTGTGGAACACCTTACACTGTGTTTGCAGGAAAGACTTCTACTCTGAGACCTCTGTCTGCCTAAGGAAGTACTGGTGTTTTATACTTTTTTCAGTGATTAAAAGTATATCACTCTATTGTCATATATGAAATTGTTTTGCCTTCAGTTGCAGGACTATGCCTGTATGCTATTATTTTACAAAATTCAGTATGTCGTAGGGATGAGCATTTACTAATCAGTGTTGATAATGTGCCGTATTTTTCTTTCATTCCTTAGAACTAGAAAAGGCCAGTGGCTAGCTGGTGTTTTTAGATTACAAGCAACAAAATAAGATTCTTTCTTTCCTTCTTTCTTTCTTTTATTTTATTTTTCTCTTTTTTCTTTTCCTTAGTTTTTATTTTTTATATTTGTCAAATTCTTTCTTTGAGTTCATGGCCTGGTAAAATGCATGGAGAACTTTGCTTAAAAATATTATTAATTAGATGATAAGAAAAAATATATTTTTTGTACCATCTATTCTTTTTTTTACCTTTTCTAATATAAAATGCAGCTTAATAAAAATGTATATACATATATACAGATAGATTTAGCAATGGTTATTTCTTATAGGGACACTCACATTTATTAAAAAGATAAAAAAATCAGAATTAGGAAAATGATGATTCATTTCCATCATAAAGAGTCATTAAGTAGACCTTCATGAAAAAAAGAAAAAAAAAACACAAAGAAAACAAAACAAACACAGAAACTCTCATCTTAACATACTACCAAATGTTGATTTTCATACAGAATACTAAAATAATTTTGTCAGGTTTTAAACTTAAAATACATTTATAGTCCTTACATTTTGAAAAGAATAGTCCTTAGATTTATTTTAAAACACTATATTTTAACAATCTTATATGACTTGCTGAATTTCAATTCAGCTCTGCACATCTATGTTGAATTGCAGCAGAATCCTGTCACTTAAAATAAAATGAAAAACAAACACAAAACAAAAGAAGTAGATAAAAATATTTCTTTTCCACATCCTGTTCCTGTTCCTGGCAGTAAAGAATAATTATTGCCATCAAGTCTTATACTCTGTAAGTATATTTTTTAGAGCTTTCAAGAAATGACCTTAACCTGAAATTCAAGCTCGCCTACAGAAAACCAGGTTTTGACTCTCACATTTTAAGGGTTTGACCAAAAGTATTTATTTTTAAATTCTCCCTCTCTTTCTCTCTCTTTCTCTCTTGAAAAAAAAAAAAAAAAAAAGATATTGTACAGCCTGTCACAGGATCCCTTGGTCTGCTTTCTGAAATTTAATTTACGGAAAGGTGAAGGACAAACTTCCATCAGGAGGAGAAAGGAATGTAGGCCTGAAAGGGTTTGTGTGCTTAAAAGTTCATCTAGTTGATTTAATGAGAATATGTCATCCTGCAATGCAATTTTGCCATATGAATTCTAAACACATGAGCAGGTAAATCAAACTAGAATGCAAAATGCCAAAAATCTCTGAAGAAATTGGCTTTGTTTTCGTTCATGTAATTAAAGAGATAATAGCTATTTTAGCACAAACAGGAAAAGTTTATACGTAGCTTTAAAATTTGAATTACACAACTGAACAGATTCTTCATTTGATAAGTGCATGCATTTAACAAATAAAAACCTGTGTTCTCCATGTCACGTTCTGGAAAATGTGAGTTACTGTCAACAACATTGTTTAATTTCTCAGCAAAGATGTATGAAAGAGACTCAGATTGGAACCTCTCCAACCCAGGAGTCAGGACACAAGGAGTCAGCTGGCATCTGTTCTGTGTTGCACACCCAGAGCAGAAAGGACAGATAATGGAAATTTTAAAACTTCCGTGGGGACATATTTGGGGTCACAAAAGGGAACATATGACACAACATATTCAACTCACAGACATATGATGTTGTGTGTTTGCTGACAAACTGATCTGAGTGTTTGATCAAAGAGATACTAAGTATTTTTTTTCTCATTAAAACACAGAAAGAATGCAAATCACAGAAGTTAAAACTATTCAGCTACTACATGTTTTTATTCATTTATTGTCTCATTGCAGTTGTGTGTCACAGAAGTTCTTTTCCATGGCTATATCTGCAAAAGGATTGGGTACGTGAACACCTCCTTAGCATGTTGAGTATGTAAAGTCAGATTTATGTATTGTCAGATTGTCTAGCTCTGTTTTTTCTGTTTTTTTTTCCTTCTTTTTTTTTTTTCCCCTGTCATTTCTTTTGTGACAATAATGAATGCAGCTTCAAAGAAGGCTAACGATTAACTTTCACGGATGAGAACTACTTAATTCTTTCTGTTGCCACTGGTTGCCTTTACTTCTGTGGGAGCATGAGCAGTGAGTGTTAAGAGGCTACTGATCTCTGATGGATCTTTGTGATTTGTGATGGATCATGGTAGTATAGCTTGCATTGTACTGCCCAGTTTCTATATTTGTCTTTT
Organism: Perdix hodgsoniae; assembly: GCA_035772895.1. NCBI lineage: Eukaryota > Metazoa > Chordata > Aves > Galliformes > Phasianidae > Perdix > Perdix hodgsoniae. Next base: position 15,762,801 of record JAPSGF010000006.1, read on the forward strand.
ATCTATGTTAATGTGAATAAATTATGTGATGTATCCAGAGTTCTGTCTTCTCAAAAGAATGGAAAGTTTCCTGGAAGGGTAAAAAGGGACATTTCTTAGGAACAAGTAGAGATCTAGAGAAATAAGGGCTTACCAAGAAAAGTATGTAAATACCCTTGATGCCAGACTTGAACATAATTTTCAGTATTTTTAATGATTCTGTGATCTACATTGATTACTCGAGAAGAGAAAAATTTGCAATAGCCCTTTGGAATATTTGCATAGTAACACAGAATTTTAAAGCTTAATCTCATGCAACCTTGAAACAGCTTATTTCTTTTTCTTCCCAAATTTCAGACACCTCTGGAAAAGGTCATGGTATCTCTGAATTCTCAGAGTGGCTTCCAACCCTGAAAATTGTTATCCTTGGAAAATGTATAGCTCAAAATTTACCAAAAGCATACAGTATCAAAGTGTTAGGATTAGAAGGATTCCACCGAAGTTCTACTTGTAGCTTGCAACTTGAGTTACTAGAGATCGAATCTATTTGCAATAAGTAATTTATTTATTTATTGAAATAAATTTTAAAGAAGCAAAATTCTACAACATAAAACTATTTTTTATACAATATTTCCAAGAAATGTTGGTTGCAGTCATCCCATATTCTAGTTTAACGCAGCTGCTGTGAAACAGTGTTTTGAATCATGCTTTATTTAGAACTGAACATGGGCCCATCTATACATATGATCAGGTTAGATCCCTTTCATAAATCTCAAATCATTATTAGCAGTTATCCAAACTGTTATGGAAGCATAGTAGAGATATAGATTGCCATAGGACTTGATATGAGTTCCAAAAGGCTAAGTTAATGTACTTTAATTTTTATTCAGAGATCCATACTTAAAACAATTTTCACTAAAAGCACTGCATGAATTAGAGTTTTACATAGAAAAATCATATTTTGTTTTTTAACATCAAATAAACAGTGGTCCATAGAGTATATCTTACTGTCAAAGCTGGTTAGCTTTAAAACGTAGCATTACTAACCAAGAAGTAACAGAGGTAGCTGGTGGAAAAGAGCTTGATGTTGGTAATTATTGAAAGCTGAGAATTTTGAGAAGTGTCAGTGCTGAGTTTAAGGCAATCATGACGTTTCACATCATGATCACTATAGCTAAACGTTCATCTACAACCACAGTTCTGGACACTGTCAAAACTTTCAGCATCACCTTCATCATTTTTATTTGTAAGCCAAATTTGATTGTTATTATTATTTTTAATTGTCTTTTCCTATAGTCTTTCCTCCTGCCAAAACAGATGGAAAATGTGGAGAAAGATAGTAATTGGGTTACCCAATTGAAGAACCCTGAACTCGTCAAAAGTAATATCCAGCTCTGTCTTCATGCTATGAGTTCATAGGCTTTTTACTATGATGAAAAATCTATGAACAGAAAATAGCTAGACATGAAACTGATCACTACACTCACAACAATATAGGTTTGAGATATTCTGACAAGTCAACTTTCCTGTCCTTCTGTAGTGAGTTTTACTTGCTTAGGTAGCCAATGAACAACATTCTCTAAGATGGTGGTGGTGATTCTTCTCCTCACTACTAAGCAGAATGAGTACGCTTTTGTTTTGATTGCTTCTGGGAACCACATTCTTAGAACAGGGACATCCCTCACCTTAGCAGTTGCCTCATTAATTTCAACTGTTACATTGGAGTTGGCATAATAGGCAGTATTTGTCCTTGCAGATTTAACGGCTGAGTAAAGAATTACACATATATGGGTTAATGATGTGTTGAGACGACTGCTTACTGACAGCAAACATTATGTCCTTCAGTAAGGTGGGGTTCACAGGTCTCTGAGTCTATAGCCACATCTCTATTATCAGTGCTCTGTAATCTGATCAATGCTCTGTTACCTCCATATTTTAACAGTCAACACTGTGATTTTTAATTAAAGTTAGCCATTTGTGTGAAATGATTACTCTGTTCATTATCTTGACAATTTCATTACTGTATCAGGTAAAATAAAACATTTATAGCAAGGGAAAAATATATGAGCTAATGTAAGGTTCAAGGAGGTTCATCACGGCAGTTGGCTGAGGCTGTTATCATTAACAGCAATGGAACAGGTCACAGATCCTGGTATGCTACATGTCAGTTATCTCCTTTTAAATGAATTATACATGTATTCATTAAAATTCCCAAAGTACTATGGGAATATGAAAGTTAAAAGGACTGGTACCCTACTTGCATATTCATAGTCGTGATATGCATGTTGCAGTGGCAACTAGAAGGATTTGACTATACAAGACTTTAATGTACAATAATGCTGCCAGGAGCTCTGTTAAGTGCTCCACACTCCATATGCAGAAGTTGTTTGTATGACTTTGACCTCACATCAGCTGAGAATTCTCTCTTTCTTTTTGGAGGTGTATTTATATGTAATTCCATATGAATCCCCGGGAGGAAAGATGTGAGTGGCCTGAGTAGAAACCAAAACTTTTGTTCATGCTTGTATCCAGGAGCTTGGATGAGAGGACAAAAGAGAGGAAAGTATAGTGCTGGAGCACTAAAACAATAGATGGCCATACTAATGACTATGTTATCTATATGCCATCTTATTCTATACAGTGAAGAAATTTATCATCAGGGACTTTCAGAGAGGAGTGATGACTGTTCTCCTAATGCTGATCTATCAACAGCATTTTCCATTTCAAAGTCAGTCACAAAGGTATTGAGCTGAAGGAGACACTGACACATGGCCTCTCTGTCACCTGAGAATACCCAAAGGCTGCTTCTGCCACATACACTGGTCTGACACTTAATTTTAAGATATCTTGACTGTTGGCAGAGGCCATGCACAGTAGTTCAGTTGTCATTTTTTCTTTTTCTGTAACTGAAAAGACAAATTCCCTAGTAAAGCAAAATGTGGGATATGTGGATTATAGCCTAGTCTAAGAAACCTTGTACTTTAAGGACTTTCCTTAACAGTTCTGGCATAAATGTTGCAATGTGACAGTAGGAACTGCTAGAAATTTGAGTGTCATATATTTTGGTGTTATTTTCCATGCTCTGGAGTTCTGTATGATAGTCCTCTTCACAGCTCCCTTCAAAGAAAATCTGTGCTTAACCCCTGATGTGATACTGGTCCTTTGTACTTCTCATTCCAATTGTAATGATCTCACTGTTGTCATGAGTTGTGTGAACTACCCATGGGACATAGATTTTAATTTGCTTTCCTACACACACTTGTTAAAGTACATTTGAGATTCCTTATGCCTTGTGCCAGTGCTCAATTGCCACTTAAGTCTTTGAGATCTTGCACCCTTTTATGTATGTTTTAGGTACCCTGCATAGATGCTAGTAAATAGATACTAATAAATATCTGTATTTAGGATATTGAGTTAAATTCTCTTTGACTTAAGGTCTATGGCAGACTCAAAATTTTCTGGAAGAGAGGGACCTAAGTGTGATGGTGTCAGTCATCACAAAATGTTCTGAAAACCTAAATTTTGACTACCAAACAGGATTCTAAGTTTTTTTAATTTTGGAGTAATGCCACCTCCTGATTCTGTCCTTAAGTTTCCAACCATTTCTGTGTTACCAGGGAACAGATTCGCTGTATTAAAACACTAATGGTGACTTAAACTCGTGTTTCTTGCATCGGATCATAACCATTTTTTGCTCCAGTTATCTGTTTTTCTGACTCAAGACTTAGTCTATTTTGAGATGAAGTAATTGTTTATGTACTAGAGCAAAGCGGTAGAAAACTTGATTTTTAAATTTATATTATTTTGTTGTTTTTTTTTTTTTTGCTCATTAAAAAGGTAAATTAGAGTATTTTTGGATTAATTTTCACAAGGTTTACTGGCTAAGGTTGATATGACAGCATTTTCAGTGTTCTTTTTTTCATAAAAAATAGCAGCAGTTCAACACTGTCTAAAAATATAAAAGAAAGAAAACTATAAAAATAAAAAAGCACAATGTAATCAAACATCTCGCACATATGTCTGTGCTTTGTTTGCAGAGGTGACAGGACATGTAAAATACACAGGATATGATCCAATTCTACCTTGTTATAGTTTATAAACAACTACACTGGAAACATGCAGATACACAGATACAGCATGACACAGTAAAAAACATTCCTGCCATCAGAAAATACTATTTTCAGCAGGGGGGAGCTTTTGCCAATTATAGCAATAACTCTAGGAATGCCATTTGGTTTTAGAAAATCTTGTTATAAAAGAAGGAAAGGAAAAAAGAAAGAAGGAAAGGAAGGAAAGGAAGGAAAGGAAGGAAAGGAAGGAAAGGAAGGAAAGAGAACAAAACAACTCCCAGATAGGTTTTCATGAACACATGCCACTGAGATTATGTCAAGAAGAACATAAACGATTAATGAGGGAAATTATTTGCCAGAGGAGAATTAGAATGTGAAGCTGTGTCTGTACAGTAGAGACTCATCATTTGTAATGATCAGAGGAAAAATCTTATAATAGCTTAACAACATTCCAGAAATGGAAACAACAACAACAAAGAAAATGACAGGACAGAAAAGAAAACCAAGCTGAAGTAAAAACAAATGTGAACTTAATTTTAGAAAATTCTAAATATCAGTTGAAATCACAGGAAAAGCAAAGAATTAACATTTACCAGGAAATTGTGTATCAGTTTTTTAGAATTCTTATTCTCCTGTAACTAAAATGTTGAGAACACAGTAAATGCACAAACATTAAAACTGGATAAACTCCCTGATTCCGTTCCCATAAGTCTCCATTGTTATGTTTTTCTCAGAAGAAAAACATTCATAAAAAATCATAGGACTTTCGCAGGAGAAGAGGTGATGAGGTGGAACTATTACAAGGAAAAAAAAAAAGGAAAAAAAAAAGAAAAATAAAAGGATCCTAATCCTTTCTGTTCCTTTCTCTTCTCTAGATTGTACCTACTTTCTGAGGAACAGAAACCAGGAATAATTACATTTCCTGAGCTTTCTGAACACTGAAACTACATTCTTCCTTTCAGAAGAAACTATTAAAAAAGAGAAATGGGGAGAAAAAAAGAGAAAAGGGAAAGAGTCAATATCAGAATGCTACTGAACAATAATGCAGATGAAGACTCACACGTAGTTAAATTCTTCATCATAGACTCATGGAACAGCTTGAAAGGGATCTTAAAGATTCTTCCCAATCTCTATGTTAGTTCATGACAGCACATTCCCATCATTTGATTTATATGCAAGGCCTACAATAAGCCTCACTGTCCTTTGCAATACACTCTGGTTCTCCCCGACCCTGTTCAAAACCCAAGTCAGACCCTAGAGCTGATCTCTCATGCAAGACCACATCAGGGACAGCCTTCAGGTTTCCCATTTTTGTCCACTCCAGTCATTGTCTCCCAGTCCTGACCCACCAGCAGATCCATGTCCTGGCCTGGCCTCAGCTAGTTTCCCATGCCAGGGAGGTGCCCAGGACAGTGAGGATATAAACCTTCATCTACCAACATATCAAAATTTATCAAGCACCATTCTTACCCAAGAGAGGACAATCAAGTGATATAAGGTTATTGGATTATGGTTAGATATATAAACTGTATGTAAATTTTGGTCTAAATATGTGAGTTTCATTTTGGAAATTGAAGCTTTAGGAACACAGACGTCTTTATTTAAATGGTGGTAAATGCACCAACTAGGGCTTTTCTTAAATCGCTATCTCTATGTTCAGTTTTCACAGAGACAGAATATCAAGTGCAATTTATCACATGCACCATTCAAAGAATCATCTGACAGCACCTTAACTTTAGCACAGTTTTCTAACAAGTCCTCCGCTACTTTTTTCCCTGCACACATCTGAAGCAATGTATACATCGGAAGAATTTGTCACCACTGAAACGAATGCATCTAATGAAGTATGTACTCTACAGATAAAATACTCACTTCAGTTGTGAGTCTGCTATTTAATGCAAGTTGTTAAACTATTCAATGTTAGCAGGATCATACCTGTATAAATAAATAATTGATATACTCCTCTGTATTGATTTCTCTCAGAAAATGGCTTCAGTTTCTTCCTTGCTACATATAACCACATAGCAAATACTCTTATTAGGAAGTTTCCTGCATTAGAATAACCTCATCAGGTAATTAAGATGAACACTTCAGAAGCTGTAGAAACTCATCCCAACCCTTCTATGAACTGCCTGTCATATCCTACACATGAAGGGAAGGAGATGTGACCAGACTCAAATCCCCCTGGTTAGATTACGATACAACAATGCTCAAGATCCATACAAAATGGGAAGAAAAAATAAACTCTAATAGGAATTTCTACAAAATAGTTATTCTCTGTGTCAACTCTCTCACAGTTACACCTACCTAAGCTTTGTGGTTTTATAGGAAATTCAAGTAAACCTTATGTTACTGTTAATTTACTGCCAAGTAATAACAGTATGGACCAGTGAGGACTAAAAGCAAACTAAAACCATCTTCCCTTTCTACATCTTCTGCTTCCACCCCCAAGCAGCACAGGGGAAGGAAGGTATAGTCAGTCCATAATGCTTCATCTCTGCTGATCTTGATAGAAAATGTATCATCCACACCCACCTCCCTTGCTCCAACATGATATTCCTTCTACGACTTGCCCTTCACAAACTGATCCAAAGTGAGTCCTTCCAGCATAGCTACAGTTCTTCAGGAGTTCCTCCAGTATGATTCTGTACCACTGGGTGCAGTGCTTCAGAAACAGACTGCTATGAATTGGATCCCCCAAGGGCTGTAGCTCATGACAGTCTTCCTATTCCGTCTTGGTCTTGTTTCCATTTGCTGGGCAGATTCCTCTAGGATAAATCCACCTCCTCTTCAATGTAGTTGACTGTGTGCTTCAGCACAATACGCAGTGAGCTGCAGAAGAACAAGCTGCATCACCACAGGCCTCTTCAGAGAGTAGGGTAACTTGTATTCCAGAGCCTGAAACACTTTCTCCCCTCTTTCTTCATTGACCATAATGTCTACAGGGCTGATTCTCTCACAGTATCTCACTTCTCTCCTGTATAGTGTTTTTTATCCTTTATTAAATGTTATTGCAGGACCACAATCAATGTCACTTGTGGCTCAGCTCTGGCAGCAGCTGATCCCTTTTAGAGTTGTCTGGAGCTGCTCTAATCTGGTACATGGTACAGCTGACATGGTACATCTGCTGGGGTTTACTCAAAAAGCCCACCCCTGGAGCTTGTATTGTGTGATTAAAATTCAACTAATTAGCGCTTAAACTTTATTACAAATTTCTGTTTAATTCAAATATGCCAGCTATTTTAGCACTATTTCTTAAAGAAGCTCTTAGATGGGCTGGGGGTATAGCTGCTTGATATCATTATAGCCTCTTCACCTCCTAGACAATGAAGAATCCCTGTATTTATTGGGCATCTGGAGCCATATTTAGAGTAAGCAAATTTATAGTTAAATCAAGAAGGAATACAATTCTTTTAGAAATACAAAAAGTTATAAGTTTTCCCTTGATAAGAAGAGTTATTTGGATTATGTCAAATTAATCTCCTTGCACTTTATTAAATTAGATTTTACCTGATTCATATTTAGTGCATGAATGTATATTTAAAGAGTTTGCTATATATTGCCCCTCTTGCCAAAGTGACATCTGCCATGACATCTAGTAAGTGAAATTTTTTCAGAGCACATATGTTGGGTACATATGGATACCAGTAACCTGTGAGTTGATATTAAAAATATTTTTGAGAAATTTGCCCTAAATATTTCTTACTGTTTATAACTTTGAAGTAACAATCTACTTGCAGAATTAAACATTTAATTATAACATAAAAATAAATAAGTAAAACAACTTCTTATAAGTTCCCAAATAACAATTTAATTTTGTTATCTTAATCTTGCGGGGCATTATGAAATTGCACATTTTCATCATGTTTACACCTGCCATCCCTAATGCATTACCAGGTGTGAGATTTATGAGCGCAACACATGAGACCTGCCATAGTTAATCACATTTGTAACCTTTCAGATACACTGCAGATTTTTTCTTGCTGTGAAACATGTTTTACCTTTTAATCTCTGCTGAGTATAGTTCTAAAACAGTACTGTATTTTTTTCTTATGTATTTCAAGTTCAGTCATCAAGTTATCATTTTTCTTTCACATTTTTCTATCAAAGAACTATTTGGATTTCAAGGTAATTCTGAAGTTATCAGAGAAAAAGAAACACATATTGAATTTTTATGTATTGAAATGTACATGTAAATAGATGTGGATGGGGTGGTATACTTGCTATCATTGCATGATAATACTTAAAGATAATCTTTATATTATTATTATTATTATTATTATTATTATTATTATTATTATTATTATTATTATTATTATTATTATTTTGAATAAGAAATAAATTGCTTAGATGTTTAGACTGTGATTTGCAGCTGGCAGAAAACTCAATATTCTCTATTGAAAATTTTCTTTAAATGACAGATTAAAGTTAGTTCAGTGGCATAATACCTGTGTTTGAAACTATTCACGTGCTTGTATATACCACTGAATCTCATCAGAAACTATATGTGATCTTTGAAAATTCACATTAAATAGTTTTTGCTTTGAGAACAGTTCTAAATATATATATATATTTGTGAATAGATACACACATCTCGATAAATTATTTTCTTTTATTGTGCATTCAGAAATGTTGAATTATATTATATTATTAACAGAAGGCAAATTTGGAATGTGTTTAACATTCAAAATAAAGCTTCTAATTATTTCTTTGCTGCTACTGTTGCATTTGGATTGGGGCAATCACAGATATGTTTAGAAACTGAGAGAAGAACTCCTTGAGAGCAGCTCTGTAGGGGAGTGGAAGTAGATGATTTTAAGGCTTTTTCCAGCCTAAGACATTCCATTATTCTATTCTGTTCTATTATACAGGAAGAATTTAGCTGCAATCACTTCTGTAGTCTGCTATGTTTTGCCATTACTAGCAGAAAATGGCTTGTTTTGTCCTAGGCTGATTTTAACTTTGTATAGCTGTGATAACAAACATTTAACAGTCAGGACACTGCTGCCTAAATTGGTTTTAGCATTAGTTTATCTTTTTACCATTTAGAGAAATTTAGCAATACACGGGCTGAGGTTTTTGCTGAGATTTGAATTGCTTAGCTTGCTTAGTGTAAGGGAAATCATTCTGTTAATGATTCTCTCCAGGATGATATATTATAATCTTAGCAGTAAAACATTGAAGGTTGCAATTTTATATCATAGTATACTGACAATAAAATATTATATTTACATAGGAATAATCTAAATAAGATAATGGAATATTTTTCTCTGCATATTAAATATATCAATATAATTTAAAATGATAATGCTTTCCTTCACATTTTTCTTACAATCCCTTTTTATCACAGTATCTATGAGAATTGGAAATCAATATATTTTCTCTTCTAATGAAATACTGATTTTAGTACACAGACAAAATAGATAAATAACATTTTATTTAAGAAGTCGTATACAAACACCTTTTTGAAAATTCACATATTTTAGTATTGTGTTCCATCTAATAATATTTCATTCATGAAAATGAGTATTAGATTTTTATGCAGTAAAGATTAGCTAAGCAAGAAATCTAAAATTACATTTATTCATGGACTTTCACAGATGTACTGTTTGAAACCACGTGACACAGGACAATTGTAAATTTTTTTATTGTCATTATTATTTGTACATAAATGACACTCCACTGGCATAGGACAGTCTTAAAAAGCCTGCACTGCCAAGCACAATTAATTCACGTATAATTAATTGAACATAAATTTATTAAGTTTAAATAATTGTTTTCAAAAATGAAAATTGAGTGAATTCTTACTTTTGATATTTACCCAAAAGTGTTAGTCTTGTATTTGTCCAGGAAAACCACAATTGTATGGTTAACTGCATTGTGAGAACATTGCAAATAGTTACATTTAGTACATGTCATAAACTGATGGTATTGTGGACAGAACTACTCAAGAACAGAGGAAGATAAATCACAGATTAAAAAACATAATTTCCAAACAGATTCAGAAGGCATCAGTTTTAAAATACATAGTAAGCATTTAAATCCAAAGTGGTCATACAGAAAATGTGAGCTCAATTGCTCTCAGGAATTTTTCAGTGATTGTCATTTCAAATCTATTAATTTTTTAGGCTAAGAAAATTAATTCTTTATGCTAAATGCAAGAAAGAATAAGAAGTGACCATGGTAAAAAAAAATTCAAATCTAAGTACTGTTGGGCTATGCGTGGGCTTGGAAATCAGTATTATGAAGTGATTAAAAGAATTATAACATTTGTTTCTAAAAAAAAAAAAGCAGCTAACTTACGGAACACGCATCTCAAAATGTTAGATCGTTGGTATATTAGATACTTTGCATATCTCTTTCCTCCATTCATTTCAGTAGAAGCCAATCAAACTAAAACCAGTTTTAGTTGGCATTAGAAGAGGGAGATCATAAGTGCTTAACTAAAGATCTGATTTACATTTCAAGCAATCACTGGACAGATATAGTTGTCTGAAGTCTTCCAAAGAGTATACAAACCTAGGAGTCAGTTCTCTATACTGACTAAGTGAAAATACAAACTTATTGTTCAGAACCTAGTTCAGAATGTGATGGCAGCTTGTTTGTGTCACAGTGTTAGAAAAATCCACGAGGAAATAAGAGTTAGGGTTTTGAAATTTGCCTTAATCAGGTACAGCTTGAAAAGGGATCTCCCAGATTTAAGCAAGAAGGTAGTAGTTTTTGCGCCATTGGTATGGGTGGGCAATCACTGTGCATCCGTCAGTGGGAATTCTGTGATGTGAGGGAAAAATGTAGCCCAAACCTTGACATGGAGAAGACTGTGGTACCATAGTTTCCATCTTTTCTAGAATAGATGTTAAGTTGGAGTAATATGAATAAAACAGGAGAGAAATAGAGAGGGAGATTGTTCTCAGTCTTTGAAGTAAATTTTTTATATCACACAGATAAATTTGCTAGTCAATGCAGTAAAGAAGTGTGAGAATCTTTTTTTTCTTTTTTGTCTCAAAGCTTGCTTCCTGAGGTATTTCTTGTGATAAGGCTGACTTGTCTAGGAGATGAGTGATGGGTGTTGCCATGTGGCAATCAACATCACTATGTGGACAATTTTAGCTGTTTGCTTTTGGAAGAGAGTGCTCAGGACTGTTTACTGGTGGATGATCTGGCCTGTGACCAAATAACTCCAGCTTGCTATGGGAGACTGGAGGATAATACCATTGTATCCTGTGAAGGCAAGATACAAGTTGGTGCCTCCATGCTCCCTCTTATCTACTGGCAAGGCCAGGAAGATAGGAACAAAGGAGTTTCCGCTGAGATCCCATAACTAGAAGCTGCCACTCCAAGGAGAGGTGACTCAACCACTCTAGATTTGAGTTATCACTCCAAAGAGAGCTGACTTGACCACTATGGACTTGTAAATAAGTTGGTACTATCATTGAGAAGTAGCCATCATTGCCGTGGTCACCGTTGCCGTCAATGAAACAATGTCCGATGACCCACCACTACTGAAGACTAAGCTACAAACCTATGCTGGATCCATGGTGGTGACTATCTCCCTCTTGCTTCCTAACAGGACTCCTTGCTTCTTCTTTCCTATGCTTTCTATTGCCCTCCTTCACTTCCCCATCAGCCTAATTCATAATAGTGTCGTCCTCCCCTGCCCCATCTCCCTGATTAAGATTTGTAATAAACTGGTTGGACCACATATGAACTCTTGTTTCTTAATCTCACACCAGGTATAGAGATATCAAAGAACTTCCTCTTCCTTCTTTAAATTGGAGTAGGACAATGAGCCAGGTTTCTTCTTACATGATCTCTTTCTGTCTGTCTGACTCTGCATTCCTGTCTACACAAAGATCCTATTTAAGAAATCACTGAGGCATAACTGAGGTACATTTGCAGTAAATGAAAAAAATGGTTTTAAATACACATAGGAGCTAGGTCAGTACATGCCATGAGTGCATGCTCTAATTACCTGTGTTTAGTACAGAGAGTGGAACTCGACTTCATTTGCTGGGAACCTGCTAGGAAGAGAAACAGACACCTAGAAAATGAGAGAGAAATGCTGGAAAAGAGACAAGCTTTGTAATTCCAAAATATCAAAATACAATTTCTACCCTTCCTCTGAAAAGCCCAGAGGCTGTGCCTGAAACTGCAAGCACAGGCCTCAGGCTACCTGGGCTTCCCTAGGTCACAGGTGGGCAAAGCTGCCTTCAGTGTCTGCCCCAAGGCCAAATGCTGCTGTCTGCCTGCCTGAGCTGAGCTCTGACAGTGCCTCTTGGGAAAGGTCTGGCAAAGCCTGGAAGTCACTGCCCAGCAGGGAGGAGCCCTTGGAGGCTGAGCCTGGGGGAGGCTGTGGGGCCATTCTTGCCCTGCAGGGAGCAGCAAGAAAACATTCAAAATAAACCATAATGGATCCAAGGCCGTGCAGGAATAAAGTATAATTTTCTTCCTACCACTGACCACCAGGAGGAAATCGCCACTATCATATTTCTTCTGGTAAAAGCTTTGGGATTTACATACTTCACCAAAAACCTCTTATGTTATTCCTCAGGAAAAGTGAATTTTTGGCGTTAATATCTGGGCACTGGAATGATAAATACAAAAACAAATAAAAGAAGTAAAGGCCACAAAGTTATTTTTTCACTTGTGTAATAGTTTCAGTTGTGCCACTGTGACTTCTCATTATTAGTTTGGGCCATCTATTACATGAGCAGTGTATTCTTATCTGCACATATATGGTGTGCTCTCTTTCGCCTGCAGGAAGAATTTGAGAGCAGGGTTCCAAAAGTCAGGAAAATGTATCTTTCTTCTTGAAAGTAGGATTGTGAAACTGCTTTTAGATTCTGTAGAGCTATGCAGCAGCATTAAAATATTTGGGCCTCAATTTCAGGAGCACTGTCCTTTATTTTTCATATCATCTAGACATATAGCAAATATAATGGCAAGTCCTGTTTATTATGGCTTGCAGATACTTTTTAATACTTGTTAACGTTCATTGGTTTGGAAAACCTATGTTTTAACAGTTTTTTCAACATGCCTCCAGGTTACTGCAGTGCTGCTGTACTGTGTATACACCTAACAGTAAAATTTTAACCTTAGTGAGCCTTGGGTGATTTGATCTAGTGGATGGCAACCCTGCCCATGGCAAGGGGATTGGAACTTTAAGGTTGCTACCTAGCCAACCCATTCTATGATGCTATTATATAACTTCAACAGAAAAAATAAAGTGCATATGAATTTAAGAAAATTTAAAATAACTTAAATATCTCTGTCAAGAAAAAATAAATGAGCAAAAGAGAAAATAGTTTTGCAAAATATGTGAAATTCTTTGGAATACAAGGATGATAAAATAGTAATTCCTGTATTCTGTTTTTATCCAAGTTAAGGAAATTAATTATTTTCAAATATTTTCAAAAGATGAAGAAATAAGAAACTTTGGCTCTATTACATGCATTTCACAAAGTGCATGTTATGATATGCATTGCAATTACAGTCCTTCAAACTGATTTTATATCTCTGAATAGAACCACTAATAGTGTCTGGCACAGCATATGTGCTTATTTATATTAACTTGTTCCCAGTATTTATCATATACCATTGATCCAATGAAATAAAAGATAAATGTATTTTATGATTATCTTAGTTAAACCTATTTCTCATCTTGTATTTTTCTATATTATATTCTTATTCAAAGTTCACTGTTCATGTACCTCTTGTGAGTTAAAGCCTGGGCTCTCTGTCAGTACCTATTGCAGTCTATAAGGACACCAGAGACTGAACATTCAGAAGTATCTAAAGTTCATAAGTACACAAAAAATCTGCATTATTTACATTCCATATTTACTTCAGTTTCTAAATCTGAGTAGTTCTGAAACTTTTCTCATCTCATCAAAGCTCGGAAGATTCAGAGCTGTATTATGTATAAGTCCTATCAAGATTCACAAACTATGCATTCCTTCATCTAATTCCCCAGAGTGACCTTGTATATCTGATCATACCTACCAGATGGCTTGGTCTTTATGGAACAAAGTAATTGCAACAGCTTTTAGTAAAACACAGATGGAAAAAAAAAAAAAAAAAAAAAAAAAAGTAAGCAGTGTTCTCCCCTCTGCATAATAGTCTACAAGTCGGAATTCTTTTGCAGTATGGAAAAACTGCTCCATTGTCCTTCTCAGCTACTCTTTAGTTTTCTGTGACTTAACCATCAAGGTGTAGAATGACCCCAGTGTGTTCCAGTGTGGAAAAGAATTTAAATATCACCTTAAAGAAAAGAGATAAAATGAGTGTTGAAGATAATGTAAAGCACACAGGTGAATTTATTATTTTCTTACTTCGGGGAATTATCCCTAGAGAATTTGCGGAACATATACCTCATAGAAGTCATGCTTCATTATGGTGACTTCAGGAATTGCACGAGAGTTGCTCTAATTTTCCCTGGGGTTGGACAAGATGATCTCCAGGGTTCCCCTTCAAGCCTTATGACTCTTTGATTCTCCCTTATTTCATGTATCCATTCTCCTCCTTGAATTGCATCAACTGGATAATACTATGCTACTTCTTACTACAGAATCGTAGAATATCAGGGATTAGAAGGGACCTTGAAAGATCATCTCATACAATCCCCCAACAGAAAATCATTAGCAGTAAGCATTACCCCCTTCTAAAGCAATATAGCAATCTGAAGTGTTATTACCTTTGAAATAAATAGGAACGTAAGGATTAAAATGGAATTAAGAATCTAGCTGCACTTGCTGGATTTGGGAACATCTGCAAAGGTTTGAATCTGCATTGAAACATGCAAAAACTCTGCAGCTATAGATTCTTCAGGAAGTTCACAGCATTCAGATGGCAATTCCATACCCCCAAAAGTGATATTTATAAGTCTTAGTGAATGTCTTAGAATGGGAAGCTTCATAGCTAATCAGGAGAAAAGGAAAAGAAGTCTCATGTATCTAAAGTCAGCTAGATGCGAAAAGTCTTCATCATATATATATATATTTTGTATTGAGGATTTGTTTTTTGGATAAATTAAGTCATTAATATAGCGTTAAAAACACATAGAAATAGTAACATCCAATTATCCTATACCTCTATCATGAGAGGATTAGAGCCCCCTTGCTGCTGACTAGTTATTAAAAGAAATTAAACTCATTACCCTGCCTTCTGAATCTAAGCAAACTTGTAGAATCTTAATCTAAGGTTATTGGAAAGAACATAATATTTCAATATATGAACAGTTTATTAAGGTCTGTGGTTCCAAGTTCAGTATTGTTTCCAGTATCAAGGATCAGTGAGGCAGGTCACACAAATGCCTTACAGGTCAAGGGCTCCCCATGGACTGAATGTTGTACAAGAGAAATGTTCCTGTCTTCCTTGTCATCTGACTGTAAAACATAAACAAGATGAAGAGTTATGAGCAAATTAGCAGGACTTATAACAAAGTATTCAGTGTAATTGTGATGGAAGATCTTCATGATTTTTTTTTTTTGAACCAGACAGAATAGTGCTTAGAATGTATCTTTAACTACAGAATAAAGGGGCAGTTGTACCAGTCAGTTTCCAAAAGGTTTGTTTGTGGCTATATTGTGTGTAATGCTTGATTTAGTAGTGTAAACATACTCAGATCACTTACAAGGTCAAATCTTATTTAGAAGAAAGTACACTGCTCAAAAGCCTTGCTTGAAGCTCAATGAGTGTAAGTTAACATTCATTGTGGCTTGGTAGCCGTAGGTCTGTGCAGCTCTTCGTACTTTTGCTGGTAGAAATGCAGAACCCTGTGGAGTTGGCAGCTCGGCAGAGTTTTGAAGGAGTTGAAGTGATATACTGGAGTATTGATTTATAAACAGAGTAAGACTTGTTATGAATTTATGTTATGTCAGATGATGTCTGGTAAATATGAAGTAATGTGAACTATCCGTTAGTTTTACAGAGTAATAACAGGTATGTGGACAATTGCAGCAAGCCCTAAGATCACGTTTCAATTCCCTTAACAAAGGTCTTAAATTCAGCTTCAATTCCAAATACATACAAAAACTTCTTTGATTCTCTTTTTATTTAAATGTGAATATTTCATAATAGTTATTCAGTCCTGCATTAATCAAGTAACTTTCAAGTAACATTAATCAAGCAACTTTCAGCAAGCCTCATAGGAGTTGCACGAAAGGTGAGGTTAGAATTGTTATCTGTACTCCCTCCACCTTATCTGCAAAGTGGGTCTTGATATACAGACTGTGGAAAAACAAGACCTTGAAGTCAACTGCTGTTGATTTCAGTAGGAACTGCTCAGCCTCCTGCTGCTTAATTTCAGTGGAAGACAACATGGTCTAACTGTGTGACATACATGTCCTCTGTCATCAAGTGGGAAGAAGTAAGAATGGAGTCAAATAAGTCATTGCTTTAAGCTCTTGCAACTGCATCTGTCTTTCTCTTTTTACTTTGTTCCTTTCATTTTAGTTTGCTGATATCCTCCCTTTATTTTTCTAAGTAAATTGGCTATGGTACAACACACAAATATCTCAGACCATATGTCACTTGTAGTCATTGCTGGCAAATGTAAAAATCCATCAACTTCTTATACATTTTTCAACACACTGTGATATAGCTCTATTAGTTATGCAATTTAAGCAAAATACCATTTATGGCTTTGTTTTAAACCTGAATGAAACAGCCTCTTGAATATATTTTCAGTTTTTCTTAAACAAGTAAAAAGTATTAATTGTATAATTTGAGACTTTTCACCTTTCAAAAGTGAGCCTACATACCTGAAATTCATTCAGACAGTCAATAATTGCAAAGAGTTGACTGACTACTTCACTTCCACCCCAGACTGTTACCAATATGTGTTACCTTTGCAATAGATACAACTTATGTAGGCTGAAAGGAACTACCAATATTATTATATTTCTGTCATCACTGAGATGATAGTGTGACATATTAAAACTGGAATAAAGGGTGGCTTTAGCCTTCCAGAGATAGTGGAAGCAAATTCTGAGAGTGAGTCAGGAATGCTTCTATATTAATACCTTCACTCCAAAGCAGTAACAAATTGCTATGGAGTTACAGGAAGCAAAACATCACAAATTCACAGCTTTACTACTGGGAACAGATTCTCACTGGATTTTAAATGCATTCAGATCCAAAGATAACTTATTTTCAGGTAAGGGAAAGACTCTAATTCAGATATTTCCTCCCATGTACAAAAAAGAGGCCACCTCCTATAATTCTGTAAATACACTGTTTAACAGGATATATTGCCATACTTTTTTTTTTTTTTTTTTTTTTTTTTTTCCTTCACTTGCTTTCTTGATTTTCTGCATCTGGATTCCTAATCACAACAATCATACTACTATTATGTAGTACATATTATTGGTTTATGTTTTGCTACCATCTTTATTTAAGAGTACAAGAAAGATTGTACATGTCCAAAATTACTGTCCTGGTCAGAAGACTGTCCATGACAATGGTAAACAGGGTAAATATAAGGAAATTGAGAAACTCTAGCATTTACTCCAATATATGCTCTCAAATTCTGACAATTTGAGCCAGAAATTATCTTCACTTAATGCTTTTAGTAATCATGATCAACGTGTTTTTTATGAATTTATCAGGTTTCTTTTTAAGCTTTTGGGCTCCTTATCAGTCCATGGAACTGGTTTTGAAGCTTAACTGCGGACAGCTTCTTGCTTTTCTTTGGTGCCTGTTTTTCTCAGATGTGGGGAAAAAAAGAGAGCCTGAACTGCATGTAACAGTCAAGATGACAATTTACCATGGATTTAAGCAGAAACCTATTGGCATTTTGTGTTCTGCTCTCTGCTTGTTTTTTAATAGTTCCTTACATCTTATTTACCTTTTTTGACACCTATCGAGACTTGAGCTGATGTCTTGTAATGCCATTCACAGTTTCCAGTAACTCTTTTTTATGGCTGTAATTTAAAGACTCTAAGATAACAGAAACAACTTCCAGATTTTATTTTGTCCAGCCAGAGATAAAGAGCATTTTGGATAAAGAGATAAACTAGCATTTTGGTGACAAACACTATTTTGTTTTAGAGGCTTTATAATATTAGTTAAATTACAAATTTTATTCTACTATTATCACATTTAGATACAGTTCTCTCATGCTCTTTTTTTATTTTTTACCCATAGAATCTTGAATGTAAATTCCCTAAGAAGTCCATGTTTTTTATTTTGCTATGAATGCTATAAATAACTCATTAAACTTCTAGATTGCCTCATCTGTAACTAAAATAAAAGCAAGTGTTATAAATCGAGTATCAATTACCATGCAGAACTTCTGATGTTTAAGCAGTAATGATTCATACGCTATTTTATGCATTCTTAACGTGAATATCTATCTCTTTGTCTTTATATCTTGAAATTGAATGTCTTTTCATTCGTAAGTTTCATTTCAAACTTAACAATTCCTTTTTTAATAGTCTATTCAACTGACTGTACACAGATAAATTCTTTAGTTTGAATATTCAGTAAGGACAGAGAAGCAATATAAAGTTTGTTGAAGAAGAATCTGGATGAAAGGGGATGAGATTATATACAACACCTACAAAGGCTCTGAACTGAAGGAAGGAAACCAAACTGAAGTAGGTTGTTGTTGCTGTTGTTGTTGCTTTTCCCTTTCTTCTCTGTTTTCCATTTCATCCAGACCATATACTAAGGTACTGTCCATACAGCTCCTTTTATGACTGTGATCCTTCATTACATATTTGAAACGTAGTCAATTTAAACTATCAGAAGACACTATCAGGAACAGGGATGGGTGGTAATCACGTGTTTCTGATTACATATGGTTGTTTAGTATCCCAGTGACTATGTATCATGCAGGCTATTATTGTGTAACTGTGGCCCTGTTGAAATCAATGATCTTATTATTAGTCCCTAGGATTTTATACATCTTATTTTCATATATTTACCATACAGATGTGCTGTGTGTTATAGTCCATGCTTTTGATTACATGAGGATAATGTTCTCTGCCATTAACAACCATGAGTCTCAGCAACTTCATATTCTTGTAGAAAATTTCAACTGGTTTAGCTGTGCACTAGCTGCAAGAAGCTAAATACAGATTTGAAGTGATCTTGAATCTATTAGATAATAAAGAAATCTGTTAAGAGGATGTGAAAATCACACTGAATATGAGCAGAAGGTGAGTTTTTCAGCAACAGTTCACCTTCTCCATAGAGAATTGTCATGGAATTATCTAGATCAATCTATGCCAACGACAGAGGGCAGTAGGCCCCTGCCCCTCCATCCCGGCCCCACAGAATGGGAAGGAAGGAAGGGAGGAAAAAAAAACAGTGGCAACAATCTATGGAGGAAAACTTATTTTACTAACTATGATATTGGAATGAAAGACAACCCAATATAATACAATCTCATTGAATTTGAGACTAATAAATCAAATAAGATAGGAGAGAGAGAGTTCCTGAGACCGAGTCAAACCTGAAAAGCTTGGAGTGGCTATGAAAGCACCCTCCAGCACCCACTGCCAGGCAGTAAGAGACCGCCCCACCCTGAAGGGTCAGATCCCATGACTTCCGTCATGTACAGGGATAGGTACATGGAGCTGGAGCATTAACACTTTAGTTCCAGTACACTACATGATGTGTTGATGCGGAATACTGAAAACCAAAAAACATAAAACCATGGCAAGAATCTGGAAATATTTTCTAGATCTACAATACTTATACAGAGTCATCTGTTAGGATCCTAAGAATTTGTAATAACAGAACAAGAAAGAATATTTAAAACAGTTAACAGAGAGCTGACAGCAACATTAATAGATATAGACTCACACAAGCAATTCTATTGCTGAATAATGCAGACTTGTAAAATATTATAAGATGGATACATTTTGAAATAACAAGTTAATGGACAATTCTTAATCTTGGCACAAATCTGTGAAGGTTATGGTGAGGGATCCATTAATGTCCTGAGGAGTAGCACAGAGTAGGCTAAGAACTGTTATCAGTTCTGCTACTCACAATCACTTCCAGGGGGCTGATCCCTGCATTCCATATCTTGAGATCTCTGTAATTGCAGTACTCAGGAATACTCTTTCCTTCAGCATGCCTCTGTTCTTTTAGCTATGAGTGATCTGAAAGATGGGAAAGCACACACCGGGCTCTAAGTGGGACTGAGAAAGTGCAGTGTCTGATGTATCAGCAAGGGACCTATTATATTCTGATTCTGACCTTCAGACAGAAACTTATTTCAGAATTACACATTTGTTTAACTCTCGCAGATAAAAAAGAGCACTCATTTTTATCTGATCAGAAACACAAACTGCGTTGTTAAAAAAAGATATGCTGTCTTTTGCTTGAAATATCTTTCAGTTCTTTGGTATAGAAGTTAAGAAAACACAAAATATCAAGGACAAAGGATAAAAATCAGAATAGTTTCTGATAAGAGGTAGGTTGTTACAAAGACAGCTGTGAAGCAGTTTCTTCATTTAAGGGAATTTATAAACAAATGGCCTGATTCTGGAAGATTTAACTGGCCAGAGTTGCTATATTTTAAGGGTTGCTAGAGCAGTTTTTTCTTCAGTAAATATATAGAGAAAGCAGGTCCAACAGCAATTATAGGTGCACAAGAGCATGACACACATGCCTTTTTTACTGTAATGTACATGCATTCTAAGAAGGAAATGGAACAGAAAGAAAATCTTTTTTTTTGCAGACAGAGGCTGTTGTTCTTTCTTTATGCAGCACAAGCAAAGGTAGAGATATTTTCCTGTCTGTTTTGACTCATAAGTGTTATCTTCATGAATACCTCTTGGAGAATACCTTCACAAGAAGCCTAACAATATACTATGCTACGTAATCGAAATATTAGCAGATTGAGGGAAATAATTACTTGCCTCTATACCTCCGCATGAGGAATATTCCAGTTTTGGGCTTCCTGGTATATATCATCAAAATATCATAGATAATTTCCAGTGCAGCACTAAGACATCTGAGTAATGGAAGAGAATGCACATATGAAGAAACTGACAGAAATTGGTTCGTTCAAGTTCACTAGCTCAGGGGTTTAATAATATTCACATATCTAAAGTTGGGAAGTGAAAGACTTTTATTGATGGTAAACAACAAAAAAAGAAAAGACAATGGTCACAAGCTGCAACAGGGTAATTCCATCTGTATTTGAGAAAACAAATCTCCACAGAGGGTCTGGTTAAGCATTAGAAAAGGAAGGCTGTGGAATCTTCATTCATATGTCCTTTCCTAATTTGTCTGTATTTTTGAGGCTAGCCTATGTTCAGTAGGATGTCAGACTTGATGGCCTCCAAAGACTAGTTTTCGCCTTAAATTTTTGTGATGCTGTGGTTTTTGTTTTTTTTTTGTTTGTTTGTTTGGTTGGTTGGTTGGTTTTTGTTTTTTTTTTCCTATCTCTGGGACACGTTCTGGTTTTAAGTCCAAAATTTTTGATTTACCATAAGTCATTGGGTCTGGTATAAAATTTCTGAATCATTTTTGATGGGTAGGGATATATAGAAATCCTCCTGTAATTAGTCTTCCAGCCCAATTTCTAAAATATTGTGAAAGGGAATGATTAAATGAGACATACCAGTAACTAGCAATAAGGTGAAAATAAAGCAAAGAAACAAACAAACAAAAAAACCAACAACTAAACACACACACCAAAACAAAACCATAGAAATCATGGGTTGGTTGTTCACTTGTAATAGAATACAAAGACTAAAATCCAGGAGAAACTATGACTCCTAATATATTCACTATATAAATTTTTTGGTACTTGAGCTAAAGAGCTAGAGAAACTACATGCCAAACAAAAAATGTCTGAAATTTATTGAAATTAACCCAAATATTCACTTTCAGATAGAAAATGATATGAAGACAGTAATGAACAAACTGTCTCTCCTTACAAAATTTGTGTGTAAACAGGATATTCTCTTCAGAGGAACAGCTGCTAGTTGATTACAGGTTGTTAATTCTTTATATTCCACGAAGACATTCAAGGAAAGTTTTCATAACCACAGACAAATAATTATATTCTTACATGGTTTAAATCAGTCTTTTTGCTTTTTCTTCTAGGATGACAAAAAATTGTATTTCATCATTAAGTCTAGTGAAGGAAATACTCAGCTTCCATTTGAATATCACATTATGTTTGCATTTGTCTTTGAAATGCTGCACTAAATAAAATTTATTTCTGCCATTTAAGCCAGTTCTACAGGTCTGAAGCATTATGTTGAAGACCTGGACTTGTTTCCTGTTGCTCTTATCTCATTTTCCAAGTCTTTGCAAGTACAGCAATAATAACAACAAAAAAAATGTAGCCTGAAGCTATTCCACAACAAACTGTGATCTTGTCAGATCTTATCAGCTCAAAAAAGTTGGTTCTGGTCAGTAGCTGTGAAGATTTCAGTAGGAAAAAAAATGAGCTTAAAGGATGCCTCTATCTTTTGCATTTGTTTGGTATTGCTATAGTAAATGGTTTCAACCTTGACTCCATATTTTCCCGCTTTTTTTTTTTTTCCCCCAATTACAATGATTTCAGTTCATGTTCCTGAATTCCCCGAGTTTCTGACTGACTTATAGATATACTTATTGATATGAACACAGAAAGAAGGACTTCATAATCTAGTTGTTTGAAATACGTAGAGAATGTTAGCTTTGAATGGTTCTATGTTTTACTATGTTTTACTGTGCAGATAGTTTAGCAGACAGGGTTTTTTTAAAATTTTTTTTTAATATTATTTTGTTCATGTTTAAGAATAACTTTTGGGTAAGAATGAAGGAATGGAAAGTAAAAAGAAGACTGAAGACCATGTAGAGAGGAAATAGGGACACATTGTCTGCAATTTTATGAAGACGGGGTGAACAGTTATTTGTGTATTCTTGGTTGCATTACATACATGGTTTGTTGTATAACAAAGGACCTAGTAAAATAGGACATGCTGAAGTAAAAGAATGAAGGAACTTTATATATTGTTGAAGAAAACATGCATCAGAAAAAAAAAAAGAAAAAAGAAATCCAACACAAAAAGATAAATAAATAAATATGTGGAAAAAAAAGAAACAACACAACTGAATCTTGTATTAGAACGCCAATGAATGTCATGTTAGTTTAGAGACTTATCTCATATGTAATCACCTACAAATTGGCATTTAACTTTAAACATCTTAACATCAAACTGAATTCCAGTTGAAGTGCTTAATAGCATCAATAATATGCATTTATTTTCTGTAGCTAGTGTCTAAACATCCTTATGGTTTATCTGCTTACAAATATCTCATTACCTCTGGGTAATGAGACAAACAAACAAACAAACAAACACCAGAATCAGGTACATCTATTCTACTTCCTGGTGTTGGTAGCATCCTGAATTAGATAATTAGGAAACAATATAAAAGCTCTTTATTTTTTGAATTCCAAAATAATATGTTCACCCCTATGCATGATAAAGGAATATTATTTTTTTTCTGTTCCCTCTTGAGGAGAGCTAGGGCAGCTTATTTTATGTGGCAGATGACTACTTCACTGTGTAGTTCAGAAGAAAATGTCTGTCTCCTTGGCACCCCTCTTTATTCATTTCCATCATTTGATGTGTATGAGGGACAGAAACAATATCTGTGATAGTACTAGTTCTCTTCTAAAGCAATGTCTGCAATTTGTCTGGACCATACTGTATAGAAGATATACAAAATTCATCTGCACAAGAATGAGAAATAATATACTCAGAATGTAGATAAGTCAAAAGAACATGTTCAGCTTATGTTAACTTTAGTAACTTAACTCTGAAAAAGATTCCTGTTCAGATTCATTCTAGCGAAGAATGAGAGTAAAGGGAAGAGAAAGAGGAAGACAGTGTCATATAACCATTTTAAAAACCTGGGAAGCCTCCAATGAGTACAGATTATTGTATACTCCAATGAGTACAGATTATTATATATATATTATATATATATTATATATATTATATACAGATATTATTTACGTACAGGCACATGATGTCTGTAAGCAAATTTCAGTGAAAACAAATTAATTTTTAGATGAATCTACAGTACCAAAACAGGTCTGCAAATCCTGGAAAAAAAATACAAGCATTAGAACATATTGAAAGAATCTACATCCCTTTGTCCAGGACTTTCAAGAAACAATGTTGAGAGGGCTACTGAACCTTTGAGTCTGGCTCCACAAGGTGAAGACACAGCATACCATAGAATGCTCTTCTGAGACACACATAGCAGTTTCTTTTTACAGTGCAATACTGAACTTTCTAGATATATTTGTTGATCATGTTCATTGATTTTTGTTGAGGTTTCTATCAAATAGCCTCTTGGAAAGTTTATAAGTATATGTTTGACATATACTGTTGTTACTATTTTTTGAACTGGAAGACCTTTCTCACATCTAGAAAGTAATCTTGAACAGTCTTTTTTCAGTCTGCACTGTGAGGCATGTAAGTCCTTAAAAATGTTTCAGCGGTAACATATCTAATTGGATGCTGCTGCTCAACTCTTTGGGACTTTTTCATTGTTTTGGGTATTTGGCACATATATATCACATCATAATAGCCGCCTGAAATAGCTTTCTTCTGTGAAAGAAAAATATGATTTCTTTAAGAGTTTATCTCTGTGATTACATCTTTAGTACAGACATCACGAGGAATGGAAAAAAGGAATATCTCTTGTATTGTGTCAAAATTTAAGTTCCTTTAGTTTATTGCAACAACCTTCAAGTGTTACAGTATTGATTATTTAAATATCTGTTGCTGTTCTGAGAATTTTCGTGCTGACTGACAGATCCCATTGCTTTATCTGCTGAGGAATTCAGATTTGTTAATGTTATGAAAAACAGCACTATGTATGAATCATCAATCTTACTTCGTTGTTAGTGCTGAGATGTTATGGAGACAGCTGGCATTTCTTTGACATGTTGTACGATGTCCCCCAAATCTCTCATCTTTCCAGAGTTGACAGAAAGAAAATTAATCACGTAGACAGTGATTTGTCATTTTAGGATTATCCAGGCAGCCCAGTAACACTGAGAGTACTAAATGTGCTGCTTGCCATAGTAATTTGTGCACAGATTCTGCAGTGACATAAGGACCAAAGTGGCATTTGGTGGGTTGCACTGTGAGGTTAATTGGTCTATTTAAATAGTGGGCACTTGCAGCATGAGCACTGCACCTCCAGAGCATCCTGCTTGCCTTAAGATGGCAGTAGAGGACTTTGACTACAGGAGAAGCATTGTGGGCTGAAGTCAAACTGACAGAGTGAGAAGGGCTTGGGCATAAAAACTTCTGTAACACGGTAC
>JAPSGF010000006.1:15793147-15893313 GCA_035772895.1 Perdix hodgsoniae
CCCTTCTCCCTTCTCCCTTCTCCCTTCTCCCTTCTCCCTTCTCCCTTCTCCCTTCTCCCTTCTCCCTTCTCCCTTCTCCCTTCTCCCTTCTCCCTTCTCCCTTCTCCCTTCTCCCTTCTCCCTTCTCCCTTCTCCCTTCTCCCTTCTCCTTTGGATACTTGACTTTAAATCAGTATTGTGGAATTAAGATTCGATTAGTGTAGAAAGACCGGTATGTATTCAAAGACATTCATAAGAAATAAAAGGAGGGAACTGGATTCATTAGCATTGTTCACTAAAACGCATTGTTCACTAAAAAGCTGGTGATGTGTTTGTTAGGCAAACAGAGCCTGGCCATCAGTCCAGTAGTAGTTATGAATAGGAAAAATACATATAGGTTCTCTAACACTAAATAATCTTGAAATTTTATGAAAGCTTTAATAAGGACTGTTCTTTTCTGTAACGTGCTCTTTACAGAGAACAAGTTTGTAGTCTCAGTCCTTATCCCTCCATCACAGTCACAACAGGTGGTGTGGCACATAAGAAAAATGGCTTCACTTCTCTTTGCTTCCAGGAGCAATTGGTGATTTAAGACAAAGTCAGTGACTGTTCCTTGAGGGACAGAGAATGATCTCCTACTCTAAGTGGTTCAGTAAGCCACAATATATCCCAGTGAGAAATTTTAAAACATGAACTACAGCCAGCATTTTGTATCTAAAATTGGAAATTTGTTGAGTCTGTATCTGTCACTTATCATTAAAATAAAAATCTCCACAAGTTAGTTTCTTGAAATCTAACTATTTAAGAATAGATGGAAAATCAGATGTAGAACCTGTTGTTCATTTTAATCTCAAACATTTTTGGACGTGAGTGAAAACAGCTATTATCCCTTTTGAATTATCTGCTCTGTAATTTAATCCATGACATTAATCTCATTTGTGTCAAGTCTGAATAACGAAATGCTAGACTTTTACTCTGGTATTTCCATGCTGAATTTATACAGTAAGAATTCAATCTTCCATTCTTAGATAATGAAGTAGGAAGAGGCCTAATAGTACATTACAGATTCAAACAGACAAACAAACAAACAAACAAAAAAAACCATTAAACATGACAAAAACATGAACCAGAGCAATGTTCCTCTGTGCTAATCAGCTGACAAAGGCAAAAGAAGCAGTTTGGAGAGAAACAAACAAACAAAACAAAACAAAACAACAACAACACAGTAAATTATATCTCTGTTTCTCTATAGAGCTGAAAAGGCTGTGTCCTGAAAGATGCGAATTTTTCATTGCTGTCTTCGCTTCCATATTATTCTCTCAAAAATTTGCAATGAAAAATAACTCTTCAGAAAACAGCAAATTGCTATTTTTTTCCCTTAGGTTCCTATCAAAGGAATGTGTTTGTGCACCCAAGTGCACGTACACATTTTCCCGAAAATACATGGTATTCTTAGTTTGAATTAACAGCTGTCTCAGCCTCTCAGAGATTGAGTGCTGAGTGCTTGCATCCTGTCATGTCTAGTAGCTATGAAGATAGGGATGTGGAGAAAAAGCTACAGATATCATAGTTTATGCTAAATCTAAAGTTACGTTTTGCAGATCTACTGCCAAGGATGGGATGGTAGCATAAATGCTCATTTTTCTGTTCCCGTTTTTGGCATCCATAAAGCCAAAGAAAATAGGGGTGCTCAGTATGCTATCTTCTGGAGGCCTTTTACTTTGTAGTAGTAACAAGCCATTAAGAACCAGTGAATCTGCAGGTGATGGTTGCTATTTAGGCACAAAGGCTGAAACTTCCATTAGTTTATTCAAAGTGAATGACTCTGAAAAGGAAAATCAAAAGATTATTCACAAAAACTCAGTGCTGAAAGGGTTTTAATTGAATGTGGGAGCTATTAAACTCCACTTAGTAAGAGAGACTCCTACACCCTCACGTACTAAAGAAATAAGTGCAAATAGAAAATGGTCTTGTAAGTCTACCTCCTTCTTTTCTTAAATAGTCCAAAAACAGAACAAGTCAAGTGAAAGCTATTTGTAGAAAAAAATATATATATTTTTTTCCTTGTTTTCAGTGTGAACAATGTCCTTTTTTGGATTCATATTATTTTAGTTTCCCAGAGACGTTTTATTTCTTAATTTATTTATTTGCATCTTGCTTTTGATGAAACTGTAAAGGCAATAATCTCACTAGCTATTTATTAGAAATAGAGTGCTTTTCCTACAGCCAAAATATATTCAGTATTTTTTTGGAACTGGAGATAGTCACTGACATCACTCATATAAATCAGCAATGCAAAGCCATTTCAGTAGGGCCATGATGATTTACAAGATTTTCATGATATGTGATATTCTTTTGTGTGGAACTGCCAGTGATTCTTAACTTACAGCAAATATGTCAAGCTACTAGCATTCATCAGCATTCACTACAGAATAGAGTAGTTCAGTTGGAAGAAACCTTCAGATATAATTTAGTCCAATGCAAGAGATAGTTTTGAAGGCTTGGGAAGCTTGGGAAATTGAACATAATATAAATATGAGAAAATTCTGTTTCGGGTAAGTTTAACAGTTTTGTCTTATGTTGCACTATCAAAATAATATTAGGTATATTTTTATATGAGACTTTAAAATCAATATTTATTTATATTTTTTTAATAATTCTGAGTGTTTGATAGCCTTAAGTGTGTTTGATAGCTCTACGCCTTGTTA
Source organism: Perdix hodgsoniae (assembly GCA_035772895.1). Classification (NCBI taxonomy): domain Eukaryota; kingdom Metazoa; phylum Chordata; class Aves; order Galliformes; family Phasianidae; genus Perdix; species Perdix hodgsoniae. Next base: position 15,795,835 of record JAPSGF010000006.1, read on the forward strand.
TCTGCTGAGTTACTCCCTGCTTGTGTTTCTAAAATTCAGAATAGTAAGGTGCATTCTGTAAAACAGATGCTTTATTTGTATTGATGAAAAGATTATATGCCACAGACTGTATTAAAATGTGGAGCAAATTATGCCTCATCAAACTTTCAAAAATGCATTAAATATTGAGAAATAAATGGGTGGTATGTATGGAAATTGCACTTATATTTAATGTGACTATTGTATAATAATTCAGTTAGAAAATTGAATATGATTTTTTTTGTGGGATTGATTTAAACGAACTAAAGATATACTACTCAGAATAAATGCTAAAGTATGAATAGAATTGAGAGTACTTTGAGTCATCCTGCTGTTTTGGTATCACAGTGCTACTTACAAGCAAGCTCAAGGGCAAGATACCATACCAAAGACTGAATACAATTTATGTGGGTTAAGCAACACACCTTATATTCAGAACTCAGAATTTATTGTTAGATGAATTGAAGTATAATCAATTTAATCAAGAAGATATTATTAATTCAGTCACAATGAATGATTATTATAGCTTAAAATGACAGATTTAAAGCCGATAAAGGCAAATGCTCTAGTATCTATGTTCTTTCCTGGTACTAGGCAAGCTGCAATTCGCCCAGAGTGATAAGACCAAAGGCATTAGGTTTCCTTTGGAACAAGGTATGCACCTATCATGAATTATCAACATCCCGAATCATTTGGCATATTTACTAACATTCTCCTTATTTCATCTTTCTTCACTGATTCCCAATTCCTTCCTCTATCTGAGTCTATGAATGGTGTTTTGCATACCTTGCATATATATACATTGATTCCTCTGCTTTCCTGAAAAACAGTTTTTCCTAGTTCACAAGGCTGCATTCCTTTAGAGAACTATAACTGATCACTTGTGACATATGTCTGTAGCCCTGAGGTGACCAGTATCATGTGCATTTATTTTCAAGTCCTACGTCAGGATCTTCACTCACAGTGTTGGAGTCTCTGAAACAGGACCTTGATTTTCAACAGCCTTTTTGCTGTGGTTTCCTGATAATAGCTAACATTTTCCCAGCACAAATGAATCATAGAAAAGATCTTTCTGGAGTGATATTGATTAGTTCAATCTACAGATAATAATAATAATAATCCATTTGAGAATATTATCTATCCATCTATGCATAGATACATATAGATACAGAAATTAGTTGCTACTTGTTCTTAATATGTAGCAGTCACAATGACAACAATAGCATGTTACCAGAATTCCTGTGCATCAACTTAATGCTTATTTGGTAACTGTTTCTTTTTATAAGAAATCTGCTACTCTACTGTGGTTTAAGGTCGCAAACGCCTAAGTGTATCCTCATCAGGAACATCACTGTTATCTTTTCACTTACACGTACATTCACCCATAAATTCCTGGGCAGGCAATAGATCTTTGCATATGAGTATGTGGCAGTACACCCTTTCAGAAAATCCTTCCATGAAATGACAATGAAGAGCTGGAGATAATAATATTTGGGGAAAAAAAAAGTACAAAGGTTCTGTTGGTTTGCCAGATTTGTGAAGTAATATCACAGTCAATCAAATTCGAATGCAGAGATGGATATCACTGCTCTTTCCCAGAGGCTCTCCTGCAAGCAGCAGTGTGCCACAACCCTGCCTTTGTGAATCATTCTTAGCTGTTGAAAACATTTATCATTGCTCCACACACAGAGTAAGAAACACATCCTCTCTTGATGTCAAAAGTCAGTAAATCTACTGTTTTCATTCTTCTCATTGACTTTGCTACATCATAGGCTTTTACACTAGCAGGCAAGATCACTGATAATTCACAATCACTGATGACTCAATGAAATCAAATATATATCTTGTGTGTAGTCTGGGAAACTTTAAATGAGTAATGGGATGAATTTTAACAAGAGTAAGGTCCTGCACTTTGGTAAAAGCAGTCCTGTACAATGCTAAAGGCTTGGGGTACACTGTCTGAAAGACTGTGCAGAAGTAAAGGACCTTTGGGTGTTCATTGATACTCAGCTGAACATGAGCCAGCAGTGTGTCCAGGTTGCCTAGGTGGCCAATGGCATTATGTCTTGTAGCAGAAATAATATAGACAGCAGGAGCAAGGAGGTGATCATCCCCTTCTAACTCAGCACTGGTGAGGCTATATCTTGAGTACTGTGCCCAGTTCTCAGGAGCTGATGAACTGGGGCACAACTCTTATGAGGAATATCTGAAGGAGGTGGGATTGTTTCATCTGGAGAAGAGGAGACTCAGTGGAGATGTTACTGCATTCTACAGCTACTTGAAAAGAGGTTGTGGCAAGGTGGGGGTTGGCCTCTTTTTCCAGGTAACAGCAATAGGATAAGAGGGAATGGCCTCAAGTTGCAGCAGGGGAGATTGAGGTTGGATATTAGGAAAAACTCCAAAAGAGTTGTCAGGCGCTGAAAGGTGCTGCACTGCGAGGTGGTTGAGTCATTGTCCCTGGAGGTATTCAAGAAACAATTAGATGTTGTACTAAGGAAAATGGTTTAATGGACAATATTTGTGGTAGGTGGATGGTTGGAACTAGACAATCTTAGAGATCTTTTCCAACCTTGGTGATTATGTTACTGTATGATTGCCAAGTGGGTTTGTTCCTCAACCAGAGAACAAGGTAAATTAAATCTTTTGAGTCTGCATCTCCTGATCTGGAACATGCAGACTACAGGAAGACAAAGACAACATCAGAAGTAATAAAATTATCTCAAATGAAGTAAGAAATTTTCAGTGATTTGGAAAAAAAATAAAATTTTACCAACAATCTCATTGAATCTTCATTTCAGGTTTGTTTGTTTGTTTGTTTGTTTGTTTGTTTCAGAAAAAAAAAAAGCATTTTGTAGCATGTTTTATAATGGAAGACATGGCTTAAATTCAGATGACAAAAGATGGTAAGCTAAATCAAAATTCATGGTGACCTCAGTGGGGGCTTCAGAAAAAAAAGATCATAGGATTAAATACCACAAAGACATAAAAAATAGAGCAGTCAAAGATGAGAGTTTACTGTAAAGAACTGAGAGCTGAAAACCCATACAGTTTACTGCCAGACTTTACTTGGGGTGTTATTGTACCTGTTGTCCAGCATTGTTCAAAGTTTCTATTCTTTGCCATTTTACGTATCTCTCTTAGAAAAGATGTTCCCACTTCTCCCTGATAGAGGGATATTTCATGACGTATTTCATGTGCAAATAGTGTTAAAAATAATTATTATTGGCTAGTATTCATTATACATCCTTCCCTCCTTCCTTCCTTCCTTCCTTCCTTCCTTCCTTCCTTCCATCCTTTTCCTTCCTTCCTTCCTTCCTTTTCCTTCTTTTCCTTCTTTCTCACAAGTAAGAATCTGAAAATTAATTCAGTCATGATTAAGTATGGCAAGTGTTTTATATAATGATGATATTTTATAACTGAAAATAGGAATTATGATTATTGAAAATAGGACCTTATGAAGACAACTTCAAAGAACCTTTCAATCCACTTGTGCTAATAGAATCTGCTAAAACTATTAATAATGCATATAGCACTTCACTATGTTGTCATTTTTCTTTCCTAGTTAATGGATACTACTTTCAGTTTTGTGTTCAATTAAGCTTGATTAATTAAGCTTTTTTTGTCCTCTATTTCTATTATCAAACTAAGTATAATAGATATTTCACTTTGAGGTAATTAAGCATCCTTTAAAAAAGGAAAACTATGAATTTAGTTTGCATTTCAAGTTTGGTGTTATAAATACACCTCCATGCCTTCTGACAATATTTTTTTTCCCCTGGAAATAACCCCAAGAGGGAGAGAAAGTAATGCAGACATTTCAAAATTTACCTCTTCATTTTTCTCTGCATATGGTCTAGAAAAGAAATGAATTCCAACATAAGAGAAGGGATACAGGCATTGGATCTGAATGGGAGTCACAGACTCAGCAGTCCCATCTTATTTTTTCTTCCAGTGGTTAAAAAGGCTGAATATGCACTGTCCTTCTATGCTCCCTTTATAAATGGTTTCCTATTTGAAAGTTCAGTTATCTAGATCCTTACTTAATTGAGTGATGCTTATTGTCAGTGATGCTCATCTAGAGAGGTGTCTACCAAACAGACTCTAGCTGCCCAGATCTCTAGCTTACCTATTGCTAGCTAAGATTCAGCGCACAACTAACAGAGTCTTATTTATCTCTTTGGCTCATATTGCATAGACAGACGGTGTTCAATTTTGTTGCCTAAATATAAGCATCTAGCATCATTTGACATACCCTAAAGTATTCTGCTAACAGCCCTGCTGCTGCTTTAGAAGGGCTTTTTTTTTGTACGTCATTTATAATACATACTGACATTTTGAGAATCTGGCAGACACCTTAAGATGCCTGAACTGGCAATAGTCTACTGTATTTATGCAACTGGATTTCTCCTGTAGTGGCTGGTCAGATGAACAGCCATATAGTTCATATCTGTGTTAGTCATGTGTCCAGGATCTCAAACTAATATGTCTACTAAAGTCACAATCATCTTCTCATTATCAGGCTTGAGTAGCATGTAATGACTCTTAGACTTCTTAGTAGAACAAGAAATGTAAGAAGAAAAAAAGCTACTAATCTATTGTCTGTAAGCCACAATTATTTTAAACAAAATTTGAGGAACAGAACAAAGGTAAAATAAATGGAGATAAGTTTTACAACGAAAGAAAGAAGTGAAACAGTAAAATGTTAGGACAAAAAGCATATGCTCATCACAGACAGACTGCTTATATTTAAGCATGTTACAATATAAGCAGTGAAGCAGTGAAACAGGTTGTCCAGGGAGGTGGTGGATGCCTGTCTTTGGAAACATTCAAGATCAAGCTGGACCAGGATCTAAGCAACCTGGTCTCATTGTCGGTGTCCCTGTTTATTGCAGGAGAGTTGGATTAGATGGCCTTTAAGGATCCCTTCCAACTCAAAAAATTCTACGATTCTACAGCTATTTTGCATAGGTATATAACAGTCAGGTGGGATTGTTGTATATTATGCCTATTAACATTCCATAATTCAAGCATGTCAAAGGATATATATTTTAATGGAGACATGTTGATAATTAATGTCACACTTCTATGAATTGCTTAAACTTGAAATGCAAAATTTATTTATTTAATTTTTTTATTAGGATTTAACTGAAATATTTATTTTAGTGTAACTTTAAAATTGAGTTTTTATTATGTGGTGAGTTGACCCCCACCTAGTTTCTCACTTCGTCTCCTGAAGAGGGTGAAGAAAGAACTGAAAGAGCAAAAGCAAGAAAAGCTCAGGGGCCAAGATGAAGACAGTTTAAGACGTGAAGATAAAATCAATCAAGCAAGCAACCAACCGCCACCACCACAGCAAAACTACAGCAAAAGCAAACAAAAGATAGCAATACCCAAATGGCAGAAATTACACACCACTTCCCATGAGTGGATCAGTGGAATAGCTCACTATCTGTGCCATTTTACTGTTAAACAGAATAAAACATGAATTTATGATTCCATTTTTTTTCTTTTTTCACTGCTAAAGTTACAGAAGGGAAATAATCTAATTCTGAAAAAATTGTATTTGTTAGTTTCTTAATTCCACAAAAATACATGAACATGAATGTATGAACTTCCACAGGTTAACCAGGTCTGCCTTGCAGTAAGTGATTCTGTTTAGGAATATTCCACTGCATGATATTAATTTTATGTCAGATGAAAAATCATGCAGTGTATTCTGAAAGGTGACTGGCTAGTGTTCTAATTTCAGGTCTGTTCATCAGTGATTTTTTTTTTTAATTAAACTTTTAGATTATAGTTTTAGATTATAGTAAAAATCAACATGGATGAAATGAAACTACAGTTTTAAAAATTATGGCTTTAAGGAAGGCAGATAGCTGGGCAGACTTGTGGACATTGCTATAGAAATACCTTTGTCTTTTGATATCTAAGTCTTATAACTTAAAATCACTATTCCCTTGAAAGTTGGCAGTTGGATCAATGGATAGTCTGAAACAGCTGTGAAGCATTATGAAAGTCTAATAAGTCCCTTTTTTCCCCTTCATTTCTGATTAATAAAGAAATCCAAATGCACAGGTTAGGAACAAATAAGGCAATCTTTGTATTGCTGTAAATAGACTGTGACCTAAAACATTTGTTCAGCACACTCTTCTGTTAACAACATCAGATTCAGATCATTGGCTCATATTACCCAGAAAAAGAAAAAGAAAGGAAATCAGTTGAATTAATTAGGAAATTTACAAGGCAGGTAATTCACATTCAAAACTCTATATAATATACACTATACTTCATGACAGGACATGAATTGCATAGAGATGGTGTACAGATATGATTTTTATTTATGCAATAGAAGTAAAAAACAAATCCAGATGGAAAGCAGAAATCTAATCTATCAAATCAAAGACTATTCACAGACAAAATTTCATTTGTCAGATTTAATTTATTGTAGAGGAATTAGGGCAGGGAATGTATTGAACTTCATGATTGTAAAACACTGATCACAGGCACTTAAGGTCAGTCTTGTAAAATGAAAAGTTTCTAATTTAAAAGGAACTTCCTATATCCATTCTCATATTTCAGTGTAATGTGACATAAAGAATGACTGTAACATCTAACAGTTTACCACTTCTTCATACTAAAAAAAAAAAAAAGTGAAATCAATCACAAACCTAACCATCTTTCAGTAATTCTAGATGTATAAAATAACTCCCCAATCAACTGTGCTAAATTGAATTCAAGAACTCAGTGTGAATCACATTGTTTCAAAATATGCTGTAAGTATTCAATGCAATTGTGTACTGAGTAAGAAAACATAGCACTGCATTAAAACATATTTTCATCCACTGTGGAAATAGTTTTCTGTTAGTACAGAAAAATAATTACTTCCAATTATTCTTCCTCAATGCCTCTGAATTATTTCTCCATTATGTATTATCTTTTTCTTCTGTAGTTGTTTTGTCCTCTCCAAATTCTGCAAGTCAATATTTCTAAAGAAAGAAGAAGAAACATGTAATGATACAACACTTGTAGATGTCTTAAGTTAGCACTGCTTTTCTCAGCAATGTATTTCTGGTTTGTTAATTCATTAATAACACATTATAATACTACACAGTAATACTAACAGTTGTATCTGCAGAAATTTTATAGAATAAGAATACTGAAAGCTGTGCTGACTCTTATTTATTGATCAGGAATGTAGAGAAACACTTCTATATAGAAAACAATCTTAAACAAAAACCATGAACATAAGTAAAAACTTTAACTTTAGTATTTAGGAGATCACAGAATCACAGAATTGTAGGCGCTGGACGGGACCTCCAGAGATCATTGAGTCCAGTCATCCTGCAAAGCAGCCCCGGTGCAGCAGGCTGCACATGTAGGTCTGTGGGTGGGTCTTGAATATCTCCAAAGGAGGAGAATCCACAACCTCCCTGAGCAACCAACCTGTTACAGTGCTCCATCACCCTTACTGTGAACAAGTTCCTCTGCATAGTGGTGCAGAACTTCCTATTCTCCATTTATGCCATTTCCCCTTGTCCTGTCCCCACAAACTACTTAAAAGAATTTGGCAATGTCTTCTTGGCTTCCACACTTAAGATATTTATAAACATTAATCAGATCCCCTCTGAGTCTTTTTTTCTCAAGGCTGAACAGACCCCGGTTGCTCAGCCTTTCCTCATAGGGAAGATGTTCCAGGCCCTTTATTATCTTTGTGGCCCTCCACTGGACTCTCTCCAAGAGATTCCTGTCTTTATTGTACTGGGGAACCCAGAACTGGATGCAGTACTCTAAGTGAGGCCTGACAATGGCAAAGTAGAGTGTGAGGATCACCTCCCTTGCCCCACTGCCCAAGTTCCTTTTAATGAACCCCAGGATCCTATTGGCTTTGGTCACCATGGCACACTGCTGGATAGATACAGTTCTGAAATGCATAGTAGTTTCACCAATGTCTCCAGGGAAAGGACTGACTGTGAGCTTTCTATCTTAAAAATGTCAAATTAATACCATCTACTTGTAATTCCCTTTCAGAACTTATGATTCCTGACTTGTAGGATTAGATGGATGGATATATTCCTGGTAATGTTAATACAAATGCTTGTGAAACAATCTTCTTTTATCTGGCATTTTTACAGAACCGTAATGTCATTCACAATAGATCTGTCCACACAAATAAATATAATTAGGGTGCTCTTTTCCTCTGTGCTTGACAGAAAAGTGCAGCTGACAAAACTGTAAGCTTTTCATCTCATTCCTCATTTAGTATAATAATATATGCAGGTCAGTCCAAAAGTAATGCCTCCTGTTTATGTCCATGGAAACTATAACAGATACAAAGTGCACAGTAACACTTTTTGATAGAACAAATTCTCAGCCACAAAACACTATTTTTCAATATGCCAATCATTAACTTTCACAATTTACTTTCACCGGTGATGAACAAGAGTCTGAATGCCATGCTTATAAAAATCTGCATCAACAGAGCTGACCCACTGTTTCACGGCTGTTATGATTATATTATTACAAGGGAAATGTTAATTTCCCCAGTCCATCTTTCATCAGCTGGAACAGATGAAAGTCAGAAGGCACAAAATGGACTATATATGGCTATGGTACAGCAGCCTTCAGACTGGTACGTAGACTAGCATGATTGTGTTGCAAGAGAAAGATTATCTTCTCCAAGCTGACTTTGCAAGTTTGCACTTAGTCAGTGTCATAATTTAGTGGGCATTGCTGATGGCTTATTCAGATTTCAGGAAATTGAGAAGGATTACTACTTTCCAATCAAGACCATGCACATCACTTTACCTGCTGAGGGCTGCGTCTTCAAATTTTTATTCACTGGGGAATTCATGTCACCACTCCATGAACTGCTGTTTTGACTCCAGTGATGACACCACATACTGCCACCAGCAATGGTGTGATCTGGGAAACTGTCACCTTCAGCTTCATATTGATTCAATAAGTCCTGACAAATATGCAGATGATGTTCTTTTTGTTTCTGTGTGAGCATTCATGGGACTCATCTGGTGCAAATTTTATGATATTCCTACACTATCACCATCATTTCCTATGCACTGAAGCTGATATTCAGCTCCATACACAGTTCTCTGGTCATAATCCACTGATTCACATTGATGATTGAAATGTTCTTTATTTTGTAGTGTGAGAGCTGTGATTGGCTGTTTGGACTATGTCTTATCTTTCACTTTGACACCACTGCTGAAACACACCACCGTTTCACTGTGCTCACATCCACTGTATGGTGTCTTTATGTTCAACAAGCTTCTATGTAGGCCAGTGGGTGCCATTTTTTCCATATGGAGAAATGAGATCACACATTTTTACTTCATATGCACTTCCATGTCATTCTACCATTCTGTCAGACTCCAACTCTGCTGCCATCTGTCAACAAAATATAATGGGATATCAGTGGGAAGATTCAACCTCTCCTGTCATATCATCAACATTTGCTAGTTGTCATAGATGTAGACCAGCAAAATAAAATAGGAGGCATTGCTTTTGGAGCATCCCTTACAGGTATAAGAAGTAGGACTGTTTTCCATTAGAATCCATTTTCCCTGGTAAGTAAACAAATATACATACACATATCCTCCCTAACAAAAAAGCTAAAAGCTGCAGTGAATGTTCCACAAGCTCCATTTAAAATAGAGTTTCTCCTGATAGCTGTTAGATCTCCCTTGTTTCATTTTAATCTTAGTGCCTGGACATGAGTATATACTTTTGTTTTTTATGGATTTGATCATACCCATTTTTATCTTAAGAAAATATTTTGGAAAGTGTATCATCAGAACAAACTAACATGTATGGGTTTTTTTGTTTTTGTTTTTGTTTTTCCTGCATCTTCTTTGATATTCCTTACTGTTGCTTGTCTTAAAGTAAATGACATTAATCTGATTTAGTTATTCCTGGAAAATTAATTATTTACCCACATTTTCATAAGCTCATAACCTCAAAAACAATTTGATTAAAGTAGCAAACTGACATAGAACTGACTGGACATTAGTTTTATATTTATTCTTTTAACTAAAAAAGGTGCTTGTACCTAATAGTTTGTAATTCCACACATACTCCTGTTTGTGCATTGCAGGGCGAATTCAATTTATCTAAAATGTCTTAAAAGTGTCTAGAAAGCCTGCTGTAACATTCCAAACATCCCTAGATCAGTTTATTTCTCTTTTTAAAATATGTTCTTTTACCCATCAATTTCTAATCATCACCAAATTTTGTGTACTTACATCAGTTTACCAATGCATGTTTTACAGCACTGAATAAGTCACATTTGATATTTGAGGGTCACATTCTGCCTCAATAATGCAAGAAAGAGTAAGTTTTCCCGATGAGTTCAGAGAGGACAATGTTTGACTTTCTCGGATTTCAGTTATTCAAAAAGATTTTATTTTATTTTATTTTATTTTATTTTATTTTGTTTTATTTTATTTTATTTTTTGTTTGTTTTGCTTTGCTTTGCTTTTAGTTTAAAATTTTTGTCACAGCTTTTTGGCTTCCGTTTGTGAGAAAGGACATGTTCCTCATTTTATTTTTCTCCTTGGCCATCAACTTACTGGTTTCAGTCCATCCCAAGATCACAGTAAAGTTACTATTTGATGGTGAAAAATGAAATCAATTGGTGACCACAGTCTAATACCTTCTGTGTTTCCTCATAACAGTTCAGCAGAGTGCAAAGACACTAAATGGACCACAAGTCTGAACTTTTCAAAAGGTGTCCCATCCAGGTCTGAGATAAAAAAATATGGTGTACAATAATACAAAGAAGATTCTTAAGACACTTTCTGTTTATTTCCTTTGTGTAGAGAATATTATTTCATTGTCATCAATATGCAAAAACATTTTATAAATTTTAATATAATTTAAATAAATTATCCTTTTTGAGTTTTATATGTAGCATTCATTTTTCTTATTATATGAGCAAGAACTGTAGGTAAAATATCAAGTGCAGCAAACACACATCTTCCTGAGAGAAAATGGATTACTTTTCATTAATTGATGACAGAAGAGGTGATTTTCTTGCCATGGTTATATAGACATCTTAAGACTATGGCAACTAGACTTTGTGAAGATTTTTGCCCTTGCTTTGATGTTTAATTAAAAAAAGAAGAAAGAAAATTCAGAGTATTTACCAATTTATGAGACCCATACTAAATAATATTAATTCCAGTAACTCTATTAGCAGAAGCACAGTGAAAAAAATTGGGTATTCACAAAGACTGTATTTTTAACAATCTATGTGCGATCAATATGTTATATATTTCTAATAGAAGATTTTCAATGGATCAATTTAACACTAGAAAACATTACTTATGATAGTGTTTTTTCAAAAAGACTTCACTTATGTAAATGAACTTTCCCTAAAACAATAGTGAAATTATTGCTGAGTGAAGAACATTCCAGTGAGATATTAAAACATCACCCCCCAACAATGATAAAAAGGTATTATATTCCATTGTTTTCTTGATAAGAAGTTACTGACAATATTTTCATTTATTTTTCCCCTTATACTCTCATTCAATGCAGTCCAATATTTATATGCATGCACATGAATATATACATAACCTTATGTATATGATGTGCATAATATGTAGAAAACAGAAAAAAACTTGTTTTTAAATAGTACACTGACTTTCTCTGATGGTCAATCAACAATGAATATTATTCTACTATCAATTTAATTGCTTATTTTATTTTAAATACCCTTTTCTCAAATTAATAACTTTTTTTATTTTCAAGAGCATACACTTGTATATTAGTTATTAAATGCATGTTAATGAATTTCACAGAAATGTTGGATGCAACGTGTTCAAACAAGCTAGACAAATTGAAGCCAGAGCCAAGGCAAACCCATGCCAAAATGTTAGTTGATCCATTGGAACTGATTGTATGTATACAAAAGGGAGAACGTGTGAAGTGATATATAAGGTCACTGTAACAGCCAAAAGGTAATGCCAAAATATTCCTACTGGCATGGCTTATTCACATGTATGGGCACAGAACTGACTAAGCCAAATATTCTGCATGAGCCAAACTTAACTTCCTTGGCCTGTCCAACTCCAAAGCACAGCTGTCACAGCAAAATGACATCCTCAGACATGGATTCATTTTGCTAGTTTTCATCTGCCATGACTTTGTGAGATGCAGCCACTAAGGACAGAGTGTTTTGCTGCTGCTGCTGTTCACAAAATAATCTGCACTATTGAAAAAACCTGTTGCACTCACAGCACTTATTACAATGATGTGTCACCTTCTGAATAATAAATATGCTCCTAATGAGTTCTATATACCTCTAACTAAGATTTTCAAAATGTGACTAGTGAATTTGATTGTGCTACATGCTGAGCCCCATCTGGAAGTGTGTGAGTGGCCTGATTTCCAAAAAACACAATCCTCTCTAGAAAGGATCAATTAATCCCCCTCTTGAATGGGCACTTCCCAAACCGGGGTCATCAAAACCATTAGCAGCTTTTTAACTAGCCTAATCTAATCAGTTTGAGCCAAGGAGAATAAAAACACATTGATAAAAGTTATTCCAAAGCTATACTAACCGTGTTCTGTTTAGCTGCAGTAGAAATATGGGCAGTGTGCCTTTGTCTGATATCCACATACTTTTCTCCTGTCTCGCTCCCACCTAGCCACAAAACATAATCTGGAGTTAACTCCCATACAGGATTTTTATCTATTTCATAATCTTAAATTGTACTGAGTTCAGCTCATACATATTTGTATCTGAATTAGACTGGGTAAAAGCCAGTAAATTCAGTGATAAGCCTTGGAATTTGACTAATTGCATGCAGTTTTAGATATTCATGTGGTAAATTTAAACAGAGTATAAAATAAAGTTACTGGCTTTAAGCATGGATACAGACATTACCTTCAACTAGCACCTCTTCTTTTTACAAAAAATAAGACAAAAGTAACGTAAAAATTTATGTTATGATCACATGAAAAAAACATTTCCCACCCAGTTTCCCACCCAAATAAAGGTGAAGCACAAAAACCTGATGGCTAGGAAGCATGTTAAGTTGATCTGGATTGTCTTACTTTTGTACTCCTAAACTAATTTCATTAAGGTTTCTATACCAGTGCCAGAGAAGAATTTCTGGATGAAATTCAGTTACCTTAACTTATGTTTTCCATTGAGCATACATTTTTCCTTTTCTTAAAGAAAAACATGAAAGTTTATTATGGAATAAGATTTAATTCCAATATCTTTTATTAATCTTTCCTGAAGTTTAATTGATTCATAAAATTCTTATTTATAAAAGACTCCTGAAATATTATCAGACACTACAATCAATTTTCAGATTCTTGTCTAAAATCAACACTTCAGTACTGATTGAAGTCTTTACTGCTTCATGATTTTTCTTGGATTCAAAATGTAAACTCAGGTACACAGAAATTATTTCACAGAATTGTGAGAAATTTTTTTACTTTGCATGTTGTTGTAATATTTGTCAAATGGATTATAAGCGAAACTTTTGTAATTTACTTGCAGTTACTGCCTTATTTTAATACAAAATAGTACCAAATATTTATGCACCAAAGATAGAAATATACTTTTTAAAAAAACTTATATTTTCATGCACTCTGAATGCAGTTTTGATTGTCTCTGTGAAAATAATCTAATGGGCAGTGGGCATCAATTCTGCAGTAATACACGATTATCTTAAAGAATGTGGTATTTCAGTGATTTTAGATATCTTATGTCTGTAGAGGGAAAAAAGCCCTTAAAAAAACCCTTTGTTTCCTTAATTGAATTTGGAAACGTAGAAATATTTCTTACTGACACGTGCTACTTTAGATCTTGGAAAACAATATTTTATTTGTTGGCGTGATCAAAAGAGCTTTTTAAAAACAATGAATACAGATGTATTTTTCTGCACCATCTGCCTAATCATTTTTCTGTTTTTTTGTATTTCTTAGTAATAAAAATACTTAAAGATTTTCAGTGTAATGGTGGCATTACCTTTATGATCTGTCCTGTAGTTGTAGCCTTGTACCTACCTGCTCATGATAAGCAATTGAAAAATTTCTTCTGTATAAACTTTAGTAAATCTAATGGAAAACGTTGTTGATGAAAAATTAGAAATAGTGAAAAAGGTAAAATATATCAACACTTATTCGTATCTATACTTCTCCAATAATACTGTGTATGAAGCTGTGACCTCTGTTAAGGTCAGTTTCCAGAAAACTTTAGGGCCTGCTAAAGGGAATTGGTTTTATCTCTACACCTGAAAATCCATCCTTAAGTACAGCATTCAACACATTTGAAGTAGAATGCATTCTTATGCTAATCATAGAATGGACAGGACTTTTATCTTTAAATTATCTTTATTCAGTTTCAACACGGCTGTTCTAGGCAGGGTTTCCAGCCACCAGATCAGACTGCCTAGGCCCCATCCAACTGTCTTTGAAAAGCATCAGAGATGGAGCATCCAAAACCTCTCTGGGCAGCCTCTTCTAGCACCTCATCACCTTCTCAGTAAAAAATTTCTTCCTAATATCTAACCTAAATCTCCTGTCTTTTATTTTAAGCCATCTCCTCCCTGCCTTGTTCTGTCACTATCAGACCATCTAAGAATTCGGTTCCCGTCCTCCTTAAGTACTAGAAGGTTGTTATGGCATCTTCATAGAGGGGAAGGTAAGCAAACAACCGTGCAGTGCCGAGCAGACAGCCAGGCTGAAGCACAACGTTCACGTAACCTTGTCCACCACTACTTTACTTGATTGTTGATAATTCTCTTCCTTCTAAATGATCAGACCATAGGCAAAGAGACTCATCTACACTTGATAAGGCAGATACTGTTTTACCAAACAGTTGTCAGCCCTCAGAGATTTTTGGTATCAATATATATACCAATTTGGTATATATTTGGTATATATTATTGATCCTCAGGATCTTTTTAGCTCTTAGATCTTTTTAGTTAGTGCCACTCACTGGAAGAATTCAAGACACATCAGCTCATTTACCATACACTTGATTATCTCTCCGAATCTTGAAGTCACATTTAAAGCTTTCCTTATCATCTCTTGTGACAGTGCTGATGGATGTTCACATAGAAAAACAGGAAAGGATAACAGAGATTAACAAGTCTAAAATATCTCACATGGAAGCTCCTGAAAAGGAACAAATCTCCTTAGATACCAGCTCAGGCCAGTTGATAGAGTTCTTCCATCCTCTGCTGGAAGGTTTCCCACTGATACCACTGACCATTTCTTTCTATACTTCTGTGTTTCAGGCTCACCTAGAACAGAGGCTGCATTGAATAACACTCCTCTAGAACTTAGTAGGCCTCACCCTCCTATTAAAATACCACATGGGCAAAAAACTCCCAAAATCTCAAAGACAGGTAAAAACTTGAAATTCCCAGAGATCTCTTAGCACCAGCTAAAAAGGTGTTTTACTGTTTCTAATAATCTGTCATCTGGGACTACATCCTTAAGCAGTCATTGATCAATAACAGGTGGTAACTTGTCAGAAACTGCTTGAGCTTGCTGAGAAACTTGCCATAAGTAAAGTCTCTGATGGTCACTGTTATTAGGAGTAGTAATGTCTTTAGGGTCCTCAAAGCATTTCTGGAAGTCTCTTAACAATATCTGGTAAGATGCCTAAAAAGCTAGGAGAAGCCTGAAAACAGAGCCCAGAAAACAGTATGAGAATATATGTAACTTTTCTGATCTGATTTTTTTTTTTGAAATAAGTATGAATACAGCAAAATGTAAATTACACTGAAAATAGATCAAGCTGATTTACCTTCTTAGCTCTGCAGTTACAGAAAAATGTTGCAGTTCTAGACAGACTTACAAAAGAATTGGTATTCTGCTTGTTATTTAAAATATATTTTATTCTAACAACAGCATACTGTCAAAGTACCTGTTTCACATGAACTATTTCTTAATTTTTTTTTTTCAGTGGGATGAAAAAGTGAATCTAGAAGCATAATATGAAGTGAGCATATGTAAGCATTTATGTAATTAGAAAGAGACTTACCTTGTTTTGTCATTTTTTTTTAAGCATCGTAATTAAATTTTCTAATGCACTTGTAAGAAATCACGTATTTATCTTGGCTTGATTAAAAATAAATGTATCAATACTTTCAATTTCTTCATTAAGCTACACCCCTTTGATGCATTGCTGCAGAAGAGTATAAAAGCAGGAAAAGGCAAAGAGTACAGCCTGAAAGGATAGAGGGTGTCTTCCCATTATTCTGAAGGGAATTCATTTCACAGTAGGTCTAGAGGAATGAGTAAGTAATACTTTGCCTAAATAAATAAATAAATGTACTAGTATAAAATTCTGGCAGTGAATTCTGTACTATGAAAAAAAAAAAAACCACACACACAATAATGTGTAACTTTTCTCCCTGGTAAGAGAAAAAGAACACAATTTGTTTATGACAAGTATGTACATACATTGCCTTATCTTCATCTTGAAGGTGCTCAGGTATGGAAATGATAAGAATGAACACATGAGCTAACATAGTCATTGTCTTTCCTAATAATCCAATATCCAAACAGTTAATGAATTTCAAATATGAAGGAAGAAAAGAAGTCTTAATTAATCTGTAAGTAAGTTGCTGATGAAGCTAAATGAAAGTAGGAATCATGATGAAAAACGAGTGGGGAAAAAAAAGCCTTTTTATTTCATTGAACAACTACTGACAATGGAAGACGACACTTTATAACAAAGGTTTCCAAACTACTGGCTTGCCTGGGCTGCATTGAATGAAAAGTTGTTGTCTTAGGCCACGTGTAACATATATACTAGTTAATAAATAAATAAATATTACTAAAACAGAAAGAAAAGAGGGAAACAAAACTATTGGGATATTAAACCCTGTTTTCTGTAAAATGAATATCAGTGTCTGGTTCACTGAAGTGCTTGCAATTGTTAGTGAGTTCTCAAGGTGTTTATCAGAGACTTTTCATTTAATTCTTAACTCTTACTGCATTTCATCTTTGAAAATAGGTGCTCACACAAGTACACACTGCCAAAAAGCAATATCATGAATAAGGTATGTTTGTGAAGTGATATTTCTCTCTGGTGAGAATTTCTTAGAGAAATCTACTAAAGAGACATGATAACATTTTTGAGTTAAATATTTGATTGCAGTTCTATACACTGTTTGACAATTCACAACTGAATTCAAAATTTCAACTGAAAAATGAATCACAAATCTGCACAAATACTGATGATTTTTTTTCTTCTATCTTGAAACCTATTCTTAGATTTGTTTATCAAATTGGAAAGCACTAATGGATATTCTTTTCTCACAGGACCATGTTTAGCCTACGTATCCAAATGTATAATGTTATTTGCCATAAGTTGAGTTGAGTCAGCAATGCAGTGTGCCCTCCCCTTTTCCTCACTTCAGCTCAGACAGTGCCAATCACACACTGAGTTTATTTGTTGCTGAGCAATGGGTGTGCACTCAGGGCCAGGCTGTTTAACTGTCATAATATCTAGTCACTGTGGAAGTTATCCAAAGCCACTAGAACAAGTGAAAAGAATTTCCAATGTTTAATTGTTTTCTGTATGGGATAGTTAGATTTCCATTAAAAAAAAAAACTGTTGAGCAGTCACTCCTTTAAGCACTGGTATACTTAAGCTTAATGGCACTTCAGCATCCAATGAAGATAAGGTACATTTCATTATTCCGTGATGCGTTCTTGAAAACTGAAAGGTTGGCTTTTATATTTGCAGATGATTATGTTTTTTTTCAAGATAATAGAGAATAATAAATCTTTCTGAGGAAAAATATTAAGAAAAAGGCTTACTTCATACAGTAATTTCCAAGGGATGCAAGAAGTAGGGTGAATAACATAAGCTAAGTGCCTAGATACTTATATTCAGCATTTTGGAGCCACTAGAATTCACAAAATAGAACTGCTATCTATCAGTCTTTTATTGCCACCATTTGATATGTAGTTAATTGCCTCAATAACTTGAAAACGTAGACAATAAAAAAACACTTTTGTCACTGCTGAAGGGTTCCATGAGAATACATGATCCCACAACAAAGGAAGTAAAGGAAGTAATACTATTCATTCTTTCACTTGATGAAATACTGGTGATAGTACTGAGTTGTTCTGTCATCAGTGGGAAATTGGATAAAAGTGTGGGAGCCTTCCAGCATGCAAGACCATGAAGCAAGCACATGCTAAAATGTCTATACTGTTTTTTTGTTTGTTTGTTTGTTTTACACGTTAGAGTCTCTAGAACTTTCTGTGATTGAACAGATGTTAAATGAAGTTTAAAGTTCAGTTTGAAAAGCAGTTTCCTACAACACTGGTTATCAATTTCCTGTGTGCTTCTCATCCACCTGTTATTACAGAGGCTCAGCACATGACAGAGCAAACTTCTTCCTGACAATGATCATTGCTGTTTTTATCAAATTCTATTGTGCTGTTTATTTTTCTTAGCCATCAACATAGGAAAAGATTTGCTCAAGTGTTTCAGTGATGCGTTTAGAATGCTTTTGCATGGGACTGACAGATATTGTCTGAGTAAAGAATTACCCAGAATTTGAAGCAAATTACATCTATACAAAAACTGAAAGGAAACTGTTTTTGACATTACAAAGACAAGCAGACTAACATAATTTTGTTTACCTGAAAATTAAATCAATTGTTCTGAAGATAAATATATACAGTAGATATTTACATTTTGTCCTTTGAATATACCTGTTCCTGAACTGAGGAGAAAAAGGGGATATTGTATTAATATTACAGTGAAACTTCAGCACTTCCTTAACAAACTCCTCTATGCAGAATCTTGCTTCTGAACTATAATATTGATATATATTTTTTTGTCTCTTGCAAATAAGGAAAGCTGTAAAACCTTCCAGGTCACTGCTGCATATGTCCCTTCATAGGAGTACTGGAACAAATTCTCTCTGTCCATGATAGTTATGACCCACAGAGAAACCTCATGTACCAGTCTCTAAGGTATACTGTGTGAAACCTGCACATTCATTTTACAGCATTTCAGGAAGAATGTGTGATGGCAAGAAAAATATAATGTGTAAACCAAAGGCAGCAAAGTGATGATGAGTATGATAGTATCCTCGGTTACAAGTATTATATCTGATAACAGCTAAATTCAATGGACTGTAACTTCAGTATATAATAATTTCCTGCAGTTTTGTGTTAACTTCAAAAATAAGCTGTGAACTGTTAAATAGAAATTTATAGTTCTTTTTCTTCATTTTCTAATTTTTTTTTTCTAGTAGATGTTTTTGCCTGTCATTATTACTCCTTGCTATCAAACTCCAAGAAAGACTGTAAATATTCAATTTCTTTCATCTTTTCCCGATTTTAATAACTGATAGACTCAAGCAAGATGGAATATAAGCATATTGCAAACCTTTCATACTTGTCACCCGTACAGTGATGGTGGTTGCATTATGCGAAGAGTGTATCACATTATCAAGTGTTGAAAGCTCCCAAGCTTCTACTGATTTAATCAAAGTGATTATATTTCTGATTTATGTTAATCATCCACAAATCTTCTTCCAGTGGCATCATAACTTTTTTGTCCTGAAAAATATGAATAGAATGAACTACACTTCTTCAGAGAAATGACATTTAAACTGTTTCTGTATTAACTTTTCTTGCTGTTGCAAATTATATAATGATCATCAGCACTGCAAATAGGGAACATCTATTAACATTTATCACGTTTTTCATGATCTCATTTGCTAAAAGAAAGCTTAGAATTGTCAGAACATTAGAGTACCACTCAATGACACAAAAGCCATCATATTTAAAAAGTGTCTCAAAGACATTTAAATGAAGGAAACATATATTACAATTGAACAAGTAGAGTCAACAAAAGTATGCTGACACACATCTTCATAGAATCATAGGAAGAGAATCACAGAATGGCTCAAGTTGGAAGAGAACTTAAAGATCATCTGTTTCCTAACATCTTCCCTGGGCAACAGACACCTCACAACCACTAGATCAGGCTGTCCATAGCCACAATTTTTCTTTCTTAGCAACTTGTTGCAGTGCCTCATCAACCTCTCAGTGAAAAATGTTCACCTGACAGCTGACCTCAATTGCCCCTTTTATTTTAAAGCTATTTACCCTTGACCTGTCACTATCAGATTGTGTGAAAAGTGGGTCGTCCTTCTGCATGTAGACTTCCTTGAAGTATGGGAAGACCACTCTGAAGTTTCCCAGGAGTGTTTTCTTCTGAACAAGCCCAGTTCAATTTTTTCTTCAAAGAACAGTTGCTCCATCTCTCCTTTATCTGTGAGGACCTCCTCTGGACTTGCTCCAATAGCTTCATGTTTTTCTTGTGTTGGGAGCCACTCCTCTTTCTATGCGGCCCAGGCCTTCCAGGCTGCAATCACACACTGTTGGTTTGTGTCAAGGTCTTCATTCATTAGAACCCTCAAATACTTCTCCACAAGTCTGTTCTCAGTGAGTTCTTCTCCCAGACTGTACACATATATGGGATTCCACTGACCTAGTGCCTTGTAATTGATCTTGTTGAATCTCATTATGTCCACAAGGGCCAAATCTTTGAAGGTGCTGAAGTACACTGGTCCCAAGAGTCCCGTGGGGGACATCATTCGTGACTGACCTCTGTCTCGCTCCAATTTATAGGAGGGAGAGGAGGTGCTTTTAATATCTGTATACCTGGTGTGAGATTAAGAAACAACGGTTCAAATGTTGGTTCAACCAGTTTATTACAGATGTTAATTAGGGAGATGGGAAAGGAGAAGATGGACGCTATTATGAATTAGGATAATGGGGAAGGGAAGGAGAGTGATAGAAAAGATAGGAAAGAAGAAGCAAGGAGTCTTTAAAGGAAGCAAGAGGGAAATAGTCACCACCATGGATCCAGTGTGTTTCATAGTTCAATCTCTGATCTTCAGTAATGGTGGGTCATCGGGCATTGTAGTTCTGTTGACGACGGCGGTGACCACGACGATGACGACAATGAACAAGATGATGATGGCACCTTTTCAATGCTTTCAAAGTGGTCGAGTCAGCTGTCTTTGGAGTGACAGCTCAAATCCAAAGTGGTTGAGTCAGCTCTCCTTGGAGCGGCAGCTTCTGGCTCTGGGATCTCAACGGAAACTCCTTTGTTCCTATCTTCCTGGCCTTGCCAGCAGATAAGAGAGAGCAGGGAGGCATCAACTTGTACCCTGCATTCACAGGGTAAAATGGCATCATCCCCCAGTTTCCCGTAGCAAGCTGGAGTTATTTGATCACAGGCCAGATCTTCTGCCAATGAACTATCCTGAGCACTCTCTTCCAGAGGCAAGCAGCTAAAATTGTCCACAGAGTGATGTTGATTGCCACATGGCAACACCCATCACTCACCTCCTACACAAGTCAGCCTTATCACAAGAAATATTTCAGGAAGCAAGCTTTGAGACAAAAAACAAAGGATTCATACAACCTCCAAGTGGAGACAGATCCATGGACCACAACCCTCTGGTTGAGACCAACTAACCAATTCCTACATCTCTGACTAGTCCTCCTTTCAAATCCATCTCTCTACAATTAAGAGACGAAATGTGATGTGGGACAATGCTGTCCTTCCTTTGTCCACTGATTTTGTCACTCCATCATAGAGGGCTACCTGATTTTTCAGGTGTGATCTGTCCTCAATGGAGCTGTGCTGGCTGACTCAGTTCACTTTCTCAACCTACAAGTGCTTTAATTTGTCTTCCAGGAGGATCTGTACTGTGATCTTCCTGGGCACAAATGTGAGGCTTGCTGGCCTGTAGCTCCTTGTGTCCTCATTTCTCAAAAATGAGAACGATGTTTTCCTTTTCCAATCACTATGGGCTCCATCTGACAGCCACTACTTTTCTGATATGATCTTGAGTGTCTTGGTAACTGTACCTTTCAATTCCTCCAGGACACGTCATTCAGATCCGTAGATTTGTGCAGATCAGTTTAATAATGTGGTTTTGGACTTGCTCTTTGCTTACAATGGAAGGGAGTTTTCTCTCCTGACCCTCACCTACAGTCCATTGACATGAGAGGCATGGGGAGCCTGAATGCCAATGAAAACTAAGGAGAAGAACCTGTGAGAACCTCAGCCTTCTCCATGCCTGCTACTGTCTTTTCTTTCTTCTCATTTTTCAGAGGACTTACACTCTCCTAGTACTCCCTAAGGGTACAGACGTACCTGTAGAACTTGTTATTTTTCACTTCCCTTGCTAAGTTCATTTCTATCTGCACCTTGGTGGTCTTGATCCCATCTCTACCTGTTTGGATGGCATCCCCATATTCTTCCCAGACCACCCATCTCTGCTTCCCTGACTGTGCATTTCCTTCTTATTCCTCAGTTTGACCAGCAGGTCCTTGCTCAGCCATGCCGATTTCCTTCCTCTTCTGCTTGATGTCTTGAGCTGGGGAACGGAGAGCCCTTGTGCTCCCAGAAATGTGCCCTTAAATAATTGCTACCTCTGTTCCTGTGTCCCTTGGGACCATTTCCAATAGGATTTCACCCATTTATTCCTTAAACACAGTGCCTAGGAGATGGAAAACCTGTCTAGTGTACCACAGGGAGTAAGCTTGGTTCTAGATAACTCATTAAAACAGTACTGTCACTCTTAATGTACAGATTTAAATAAATTAAAAATGGCAACTAATTTGGTACACAAAGATTAAGCCTCATAGACCAAATCACACACAGTATCAAAATTTGTCTGAATAAAGAAAAATGCAATGAGTCCTATTTTGTTTCCAGTTCTCTTCCTCATCCCATCTGGGGATAATTAAGTGAAGAAGTACATGGTGCTTAGCTGTCTGCCAAGTTAAACCACAAGAGTAAGAAAAAACTAGGTATGTTTTTTTCCCTGTTGTGGCTATATTCTATCCCTGTCAGGTAAGCTGATAAGCTTGACACTCAAAATTAGCATCTGTATGTTGGAAAACATAGCACTTTCAAATACTTTATTGTATTCAAACATAATTTTTCTTACACTTTAAAATATTGTGAAAATGCTTTTGCTACTCATTTCTCTTTAAATAAAATAAAGGGATAAACTCCCTTTGGCTTTTTTTTTTTTCTTTCCCCATGGGATAACTTCGCCAACATGGACTTATTCACAAGTTCTTCTTTCCATAACTTTATTAGATTTCCCTGGTTTAATCATTTCTAGGAGAAAAAAAATAAAATAAATAAAATCAGAAGAAAGAAGCAAAACTAAAATTTCTAAGCAAAACCATAATTTCTTCATTAGATGGAAAACATGAAGTGTTACTAGAGGAGCTTCTTAAGCTCAGCAGAGTCTCTCAGATAAGGTAGGAGTTTCGATCTCTCAGTTTCTTGCACATTTCACTATGGGCTTGCAGATGGTACCTCAAGGACTCCGATGCACAATGCAGGGTATTACTTTGACAAAAAAAGTGTAGCCTCATGGAAGATTTATGTGAATGTTGGTACGCGCTCTACATTATATTCTATTGGTAAAGATATGATTTCCATTTTCCTAGAAAGGTGAGAGTTCACATAGTTAATGTGGAGATCATCAGTGGCAAGTTTGTCACAGGATTTTATGAACTTGTTAATGTAGAAGTTGTTATCTCTCTACAACCTAATATAATTTCACATCATCTGTATTCTTCTAGAAGAGTTTTGGTGAGATATTGATAGGGATGAAACATCTCTTCCATTATTTGGCTGATCTGAAGAAATGCACTAAAGTAGATCATGGTGTGTACAATCAAGGAAAAATAATATAATTGAAAAGTACAGTCAAAAATAGATGCATAGTCAAGGTGTGGAAATAAACCAACAAAAGAGTTAGGCACAAGGGGAACAAAGAGAAAAGAGGTGGATCACTTACCTGTTTAGAGGGCTCGCTGCAAAAGACTCCAAAGGAGTGGATCTCTCAGAAGAGATCCTTCCTCCCTGGCATTCAGCACTTAAATGGGTCTAGGAGAGGTGGAGCCTGGCTCCACCCCTTCCTGCAGCACAGGTGAATTGCTTTCACCTGTGCTCCCAGGGCTGACATACTGCTTGCCTCAGATAACTAATCAAAGGTTCAGGCTGTGATTCAGCAGCTCCCATACACGGTGTCAGATAGATTGTTTTGTGTATGAGAGACTTGTAAGTGATATTGTCTGGGGAAAGCAGGCAGGGGAGTAATAGAGAAAAGCAGGAAAAGGGAGTGTTTTATTTATTTGTTTCAAATCAAGGCTTTATTTTTTTTGAATTCTTTAGAACTATCACAATTACAAATTACAGCAAGTTAGATGAGAAGAATGAGAGGAGTCCTTAAATTATCCCAGTGGTAAACTTGTAGAAATCTGTGGGTTGAATAGCTTGTTCCATTTGTTTTAAATTGTATTTTATGAAGTAAGAAGAATCATAGAATAGTTGGAACTGGAAGGGACCTGAAAAGGTCTCCAGCTCCCTTGCAATGATCAGAGACACCTATGGTTATATCAAGTTTAAAAAGGTATAAATCCCAGCAGGAATAGTAGATCTCACGTAGATAATTCTTAATAGTAATGTCACTTAAAGCAAATACAATTTGTGTGTGGAAAAGGGTAATTAGCATCCAAGTTCATATGTTTGTTTATGTTCAAGTTGAGTAGAGTATCTGTGGTAAATTAAAATCTAGTATGCTCTTAACAAAATCCTAGTTACTGAAAAAAACAGCATACAATTCTATCCAGGAGGGATCTTCCCTTAATTAATGCACTAATAAGTAGTAAGTAATGATACTTCATACTTTATAATGAAGTTTTTTTTGGGGGGGAATGAAAACTGCTAAACACATTCCATGTGTGTTTACATGCTGTATTTTGGTCTATTTCAAATTCTATTGCTCAACTAGCTCATTCTGAAATGAATCCTAGCAGTGAAAAGACTTTCTAAAACTATAAAAAGTGACTAACTATGAGATTAGACTAAGTGAAAAGACAGGCTTATGAGGAAAGCAGTTTTACAATTGCTTTTCATTTATTTATCTATTTATCTATTTATTTTTAATACTAACTTTGTTACTATGAAAATCATCTGGCAGTTCATTGATTGATACAGCTAACCCTTGTTTGTTCATTTTTTGTTTCAAAGCCCTCAGAATATCTTCAGAACTTTATGTGAATTATCTAATTCATCCAGTTTTATTTCAGATTTTTTTAACAGTATACACTGAATTAGAGATAGTTATTTAAAGAAAGTGATAAAGCAACTGTTGATATTTTCCATTAAATGTACAATTGAGACCCATGAAGATACCAGATCAGTTAAGTGCCTGTATCATCTTACCACTGAAATTCAGAAGCAGACTATATATATTTTTACATCATTTTACCAGAGCTAAGAATGTCCATCAGATAAGCTTATAATGGTTCAGCACCATGTGAATGAGTTCAGATTGCTTCAGGCTGAAGTATACAAGCTGAATCAGTTCTTACAGATCATGTACCACATCACTGATTCTGCATTCCTCAAAGTAGTTTAAATTTGAAGACTGCCTATAGAGATATGTTGTTCTGTTTCAAATAAATTAGAATGTATACAACTAATTGCTATTTGCACTTCATAGTAAAAGCATTTCTCTTCTGAAAAGTGAATTTCTTTGTAATGAAATTACAAATTTATCAGCCACATGCTATACTCTGAGTTTTCAGTTATTTTTGGTAATTATGAGTATTGAAGGTAAGAACAGAGATTTTTAACTGGACTCAAAATCCCTTTTGAATCAACCTGGCTTAGTGTTGCTTTGTGATGATTTCAAACATGTATACAATCTGCAGGTAGCCTTTTGGAACTTAAAATGACAGTAAATTGCTGTGCATATATTTTAATAAAATAAAGAAGAAGAGTACCTTCAGGAATGGAAGGACTGATTTAAGAGTTGAATGCCCAATGAAGTTAGGGATGAATATAATGAAAAATAATCTATTGCAAATTGCTTAGCCAGGAAATGAGGAAATTATTTTTTCCCCACTAATTATGATTTCTATAAAATTTTTTGTTTCGAAGGCAGTGTTGATTGCTAATTATTCCAGAAACCGATAACGGATGCGGGTTTTTTTTTCTCTTCTATTGTTCAGAGAGATCTTCCAGCAAATTCACAGCCAGCTTTGGTTTTACTTCTCTTACTATTCATTTCTGCTGTCAATTACTGTATTGAATTTGAAGAAATTGTCATTAAGCGTTAAGTCAGTCTACTTTGCAGAAGATATTGCAATGGGTAAGTGGGCATTCAGCTGTCACTACTCAAGCAGGGCTCCTACTAAACTAAATTACAATATTGCTTTGTTGAGGACTGTGGTTTAGAGCAAATATCCTGACAAAAAAACTTGTTATTCTAGACTGACTCACAAAATAACTGGTAGACTTAAAATGAGGAAAATATTTCAAACTACATGGCCTCTACTCCTATTTTATTTCTTTCAACATTTTTACCTTTCTGTTGTAATAATTTTCAGGTTTCAAGTGAATTTGAATTTGCTAAACTGTGAAATGTAAATTTTAAATTATAAGCATTCACTTTTAGGAAAAACTACCCCAGTACACAGATACGAGTGCTTGTATCTGTAAGCAGAATTATTTTAGCAAGAGGATACAACTGTTCAGTGTTATTCAGAAAATAATAATAAAGTAGGAGTGGGTAGAAAGAAAATATGAATGAAGCTAGAAATCCTTCTTAATTTCATAAGGAGTCCACAGACAAAAAACCTTGGTTTACTGGGATGATTCATTTTGGCATTTTTATTCAGAAATTCAGCTTTTGTTCAAATGTGTAAAATTAGGATCCCAAACTAAGAAGCAAAGGGTACTAAAATGGTTAGGATGTAAATGCTCTCACATGAAAAGTATAACCCTCCAAAAATCCTACAAAGATATAACATTTTCATACAAAACATAGAAAACTTTTGTAAACAGAGCAAACATCTTTTTTTTTTTAAAAAAAAAAAAAAAGAGGAAACAAAACAAACCAGTAACATTGGAATTGGCATTGGCATTGGAATTGGAATTGGAATTGGAATCATGTCTGCTATTATCTTAGGAAGCGATGAGCATTAACAACTGTGTGGGAGCTGGTGATTTCTAGCACCAATAAAAAATAAACCATAGGAATTCTCCCAATATCTTTCAAGGAATCTAATGGAATTGTTCCTAATTAATCACTGCTTATGTCTTCTGCATTGCTGTAACAAAGTTGATTTTTATTATATACTATCTTCATGTTTAAATATCATTGCCAGATGTGGATTAGAGAATGGACAATAACCCAGTCATATAACACTTTTATGATTCATCTTTATGGTGAAGTTATTTAGTTAATTTCATCTAAGCAATTTAAATTTAATTTGGAGTAAAGACACAGTGAATTCTTCCCATTAGACAGAACTTACCTGTGTATATGAAATTAAAATTTTAATCTATTACCTGCACATTACTGACTGAAGATTCAATCTGTCTCCTCTACAGTGTGATATTTTTGATTGTATCCATTTTTTTAAATTTTCTTTTTACTTATTATTCATGTAAGATTTAGTCTAAATTGAATATACACTGTATACTTTCTGAACTCCACTGAGTAGAAAAGTATTCTAACTTCTTATGCCATTTTATTCAGTATCTAATTTAATTGGATATATATATATATATACAAACATATATATACATATATATATATTTATAGATTTTTCCCAAGTTGCATATGTCTCCCATTTAACTCTTCACAGTTAGAACTTATTAGTGTGTATATGTTGAGACAAGTGGAAGCTTGTTTTTAGATTCTATGTCGAAACATTTTGGGTGTCCAGTGAAAATCTCTCTATCTCTCAATCTTATAGGCATTTTATTGACTAAATTCTGTACTATTTTCAACTTTTTAATATTTTTTAATAAGGAATAATTTGTAGGAATTACTATCAAGTGCACTTCTAGGTACAATTGTCTCTTTAAAAAGCATTTTTTGCTCTGCAATTTGTCAGCTTTCTAAAAATTGAGTCAAAACTCTAGCACCTGGTCTCTGAACTCTTGAAAGTTAAATGTTGTCAGCGTTTGTTATTATTAAAATATAAAAGTAATTCTTATTGCTGGCCAAGCCTATTAGAAACATAAGCAATTATTATACAGATACATGTTTGTATAATACTCAGATTATAGCAGTTTTAGTAAAAGCATTTAAAAGTTTTAAGTTCTGTACCCTGGTGAGGAAAAGGCATTTTAGTGAGTTGCTGAAATGTATCAGATGATAATCAGATGTTCCTGCCTCAGGAAGTAACAAAGATGATTAATAAAACATATAAAATCCAAAATAGTCTGTTATCTAACAGAGATAATCCATGAGACATTTATTGACATAAGGTTTTTAAGGTACTAGCAATATTATGGGTTACAGTGACATGATAGACAATTTCTTTGTCTTGGAAGTCTGATGAACTTTCTTATGTAATTGAAATGTACAAACATGGTTATTTCAAATTATTTCATGCTGGCTGATATGGTACTCTTTTAAACTGATGTCGGAAATTGCACATGAAATGCACAATGCCTTTTTCTTGAGTAAGGTTCAAAGAAGGTGGAATAACATCCTGTT
Source organism: Perdix hodgsoniae (assembly GCA_035772895.1). Classification (NCBI taxonomy): domain Eukaryota; kingdom Metazoa; phylum Chordata; class Aves; order Galliformes; family Phasianidae; genus Perdix; species Perdix hodgsoniae. The sequence goes on from JAPSGF010000006.1 coordinate 15,824,430, forward strand.
CATCATTTATTATTCTGTTACTTGCCTTGTAAGCAAAAGAAACCTATAAGTTCTTGATAAATGGGCTGAATAGATGCCTTGTTTCACCATTTCTTCCACATCTATCATCATGTCATGTTTTGAGTTATGTTGTGTCATAAGTTAGTATAGCAGTAAATCTTGACAAATTTTAACAGATATAGATACATCTCTCATAACAAGAACATTCTCATAAAAAAGAAAAAAAAGTCATTTTTTGTTCTTTGGGAATGTCCAGTGATTCTCCAGAAACATGGAATTCCTCAGATACAAATATAAACCAAATCAGTATCTACTTTTCTACTTTGCATATCTCAAAAAAGGAAAAAAAAAAAAAAAAGAAAAAAAAAGTTATGAAATCATAAGGATATCTCGACATCTGAATTAATTATGTTTTATCACTGGTAAAATGTAACCTGCAAATTTTGCACCTATATATAAGTAGCACTTGAGATAAAATAGTTTACAATGAGTTATAATAGTATAGTGTTTTTAGAAGATGAACATTTTTATAAAATCAAAATTAAGCACAAAACTCTGCTCAGCATTTACCTCTGATATCTAAAAAAAGGTCTGTTCTGAATAGGTATATGTTCTCATTTTCCAGTAATATCCAAATTTAGGGCATCAAACTTTTCCGATGTCTTTATTTTATAGGAAGAGAGTGATACAAATGCAAAGTGATAAACAGCAACTAACTTGAAGAGTATTATTTTGTGTATGTTTATGCAATACTTGTGTCAGTTTATCTTAGACAAAAGAAAATATGATCTTGAGACATATATGTTGCAAGGAAATAGCAGCTGTGCCTGAAATTGTGCTTAGTAGGGTTATTAAATTTCTCTTCATTTTGTCAGTTGGTTTTTGTTTTCAGGGTCTTGCAAGCACCAGCTTTCTATTACATGTCATTCATTTTCATTGCTTGATTCTCACTTCATTACAAAGAAAATGCATGACTAGTAATTCTCCTCTTTAAACAACATCATGGCATTTAAACTTCCCTAACTGGTGTTTTATGTCTGAAGCAGATTTCCTTTGCTATTCTGACATAACTACCCTTGTTTCTCTAGCATATGAATGAAAAATTGCTGAATGTGGGATGATTTATACACTTTATATGAGTTAAATAAGATCTAATATTTCCACTGAATTGTTTATTTTGTAGGTGAAATGCTAAGATACAGCTTCTATTTTTATACTCAGAGTAATACAAACAATATCACTAGCATGAAAAAAATGAAAAAAATTCCTTATGAAAAAATGTCTCATATTCTAAATTTTCTTTAGAGTAAAACCATTTTTCTAAATAGCTTTTTTTTTCTTTCTTTTTTTTTTTTTTTTCCCAAATGCTTAAGAGAATTTTATGCTTAAGGCATTTTATTTGTACCTGAATATATTTCTTAGCATTACATTAGAAGGGCTTATTCTTTGCTGATGATTTTTAGAAGATTCAGATTACCTATACTTTCCTTTAAAGCCTGTTTCTTTGTTTCATCAAGTTCAAATATCTTTAAGCTGAGCTTAAGAATTTTTGGTTTAATGAAAGTAAGTAATTTGGTCAAATAAACGTTTTAATGTATCTCTTCTCTGATTTCAGAAATTATTTAAATGTCACAAAATGCAGTTAAAATGCATGTGACAGTTTCATAAGCTGGATGTATTGCAAGCTTTAGATAATAACTTATGAATTAATAGAATGTTATGCAGGAAAGGCAAAGAAGGAAGAAAAGTTAATCAGAAATGTTATGTTTCTAAGATTATTGCTGTAGTCAAATGACTTCAGGCATTTGAAGAAAAAAACATTCTAGATGAAAAATGAAGCTATATTTGTTACTTTAAAGACTTTTGGGGGGGATTTTAAGGTCATGTCTGTAATGAAAAAAAAGGAGCAGATGTAGTAACAGTACATGTTACAATCGAAACAGTCTGTTTTGATTTTCACTTTGGATCCCAACACTGTCCATAAGGGAGAGCCTTAATTATTATTTTGAAAGTCAGTTTTGAGGTTCAAATATTTCTGAGGAATGTGAAAATGGATTTAGGACTTCAACACCCTTTGGGTCACTACACAGTTTATACAAGTTAAAGATGTATAAAGTATTAAATGGAAATTTAGCAGGTTCAAAAGCAGTTATTATCTTCAAACTTTGAAAGCAATGCATTCCCAAAGGAGTGAATGTGTAGAATCCAACAAGCATTTAATGCTTTACGATATAAAAGTCTAATGGCACTCCACATAGATTTCTGATATACTTAACACATGGCATAATTATTTGCTTTTGTGGACTGTTTAGCTACTTAAGGTGGAAATATACAAAGAATCTTTGATAAAAACATGTTGCTTATTTGTCTTGAGATATGGGTCTCCCAGCAATCTCTCTGTTTATATGACATTCTGAATTATATCTGTTCACAAAATGAACATCTTTGAAAGAACAGATTAAGATATTTCAATGCTGTACATGGTAGTGATTAGAGCTTCTAATAAAGCAGCAGGTGATTTGTGTTAAAATCCTTTTTTGTTGTTTTGTTTTTGTTTCTTCAGAAGAGTAATTTTGATTCTCAGCTCTGAAATTATCTGCCCTGCAAAATAAATTCTTATCTGCCTTGGATTGCTCTAAGCTTTGTGACTGTAACATCTCAATGGAGGGCTGAGCACTTTATTCAATCACAGTTTAAAATTTTAATCCATTAGAAAATTAAAGAATGAGACTAATCCTTGATTCATCATTTTCAAGTGTATAGTTTAAGGTGGCTTCTGTTCTAGGTGTGGAGCTGTGATATGCAGTCCTACTTTAGGCGTCTTGTTCATGATGTACCTTTCAGATATCACAGGTGCTCGTTGCCAGGCCATATGTTTCCTAAGCATTCCAGTACAGAACTGGCGTCTCTTTTGCTACTCTGCCTGTGAGCCAAAAATCGGAAAGACAAAGAATGAAGTTAAAGTGTAACTGGAAACACTATATCTCTTTAATCTTTAATTTTCATGTCTTATTAGGCATCTTGAGAAAGTAACTTTCAACCTGGCAGGGAGAGAGAAAGGCTGGGATCCACTTACATTTAGTACTGAATAATTACTGCCAAGATATCTGTTTTTCTAGTCTCCATGAAGCACAGAGCAATTAGTTGCTTTTTCAACTAGATCTTTCACAACGGGATGAGGTTTAACAAGACCAAATGCCGGGTCCTGCACTTTGGCCACAACAACCCCAGGCAGCGCTATAGGCTTGGGGTGGAGTGGCTGGAGGACTGTGTTGAGGAAACAGACCTGAGGGTACTGATTGATGCTTGGCTGAACATGAGCCAACAGTGAGCCCGGATGGCCAAGAAGGCCAACGGCATTCTGGCTTGCATCAAAAACAGTGTTACTAGCAGGAACAGGGAGGTCATTGTCCCCCTGTACTCGGCACTGGTGAGGCCGCACCTCGAGTACTGTGTTCAGTTTTGGGTCCCTCACTGCAAGAAAGACATTGAGGCCCTGGAACGTGTTCAGAGGAGGGCTGCGAAGCTGGTGAGGGGTCTGGAGCACAGGCCTTATGAGGAGCGGCTGAGGGAGCTGGGATTGTTCAGCCTGGAAAAGAGGAGGCTCATGGGAGACCTCATTGCTCTCTATAACTTCCTGAAGGGAGGTTGTAGTGAGCTGGGGGTCGGCCTCTTCTCTCGTATAATTAGTGATAGAACTAGAGGGAATGGATTTAAGGTGCTCCAGGGGAGATTCAGGATGGACATTAGGAAATATTACTTCTTGGAAAGGGTGGTCAGGCACTGGAATGGGCTGCCCAGGGAGGTGGTGGAATCACCGACCATGGGAGTGTTCAAGAAACGTTTGGATGTTGTGTTGAGGAATATGGTTTAGCTGGGAAGTATTGGTAATGGTTGGACTAGATGATCTTCTAGGTCTTTTCCAACCTTGATGATTTTGTGATTCTGTGATTTATCATGCAATAAAAAAGGAGATACATTCACAGAACCACTGTTGTCACTTCAACTATTAATTCTGAGGAAGAGCTAGCAACTTTGTCTTTCCTAGGACGTGTTGAGCTCCTGAAAGTGGCTCTTGAAAGGGAATTACATACACATTATTTCACCACACTGTGTACTAAGTGATACTTAAGAGGCAGAGATGGCTGCTTTTAATGAGATGAGCAATTAGCCAAAAAGAAACTTCCTGTTAAGATGTAATTTTATTTCTATATAAATTCATACACGTTAATGTGATTTAAAAAAAGAAAAAGAAAAACAAAAAAAAAAAAACAAAGAAAAACAAGCAAAACAAACAAACAACAACAAAACACAAAAAGCAAAAACAGATTTAATAAAACTTTTAGTATGAATTTTTTTTCCCACCTTTTTATACTGCAGACTGGTTTTGGAGTGAGATATTGTTGTGTTTTTCAGGTCACTGTAACTCGGCTGCAGCTATGTAATACCAGGAAATCTGTACATTACTCATTTTCTAATTTGCTTTTAGGATTGGGATTAACCTTTAACACAATTGGAAATAAAGTTCTCAAGTTACTTATCAAGTTATAAATTCCATGTCAACAGCGGAGAGTTGAAAACTGAAATCTTTCCAGCATTTCTGCATTTCTCTTTGAATAAATAGCAAATATAATAACAAAACCCTCATTTCCGTGTTACTCATTTCCATTTTAAATCTCTTTAAATCTGGTATTTAGTAGTTAATCTTTGTTCTCTTGCATACAGTTTTGCAGGTAACTTTCAAATACAATTAAAATGTTACATGTAAGATATGGATATAGTAAAATGGCAGTGATACAAAACTTAGTTTAAGGTATAGACATTAAACAAAGGGTAATGAGCCAGAATTAGTTTCCTCAGCAACTCTGATACAGTACTTTGTTTCAGCATTGTCCAACTTCCTTACCCTGGGAGACTCAGGTTGGATATTAGGAAAGAATTATTATCCAAGGAGTGGTCAGGTGTTTGGAGGAGCTGCCCACAAAGGTGAATGAGTAACCATTCCTGAAGGTGTTAAGAAATGTTTAGATGTTGTACTGTGGGACATGGTTTAGTGGCAGTAATACTGGACCCCTTCCGACCTTGGTAATTCTATGATCATATGATTCTATCAATTCACTTTTTGCAGCTAATGTTTGCTGAAATAAAAACACAGTCCTGGCCCTATTTTTACAATCTATGTTACTCAGATAGATTGTATTATCTACATAGATTTCTTTAGAGATGACGCTTTGCACGAGCTGTAACTTTCTATTGCTCAAGATGACAATGATTTACCCCTGTAAAAGATCAGTCTCCATTCCAATTGTATTCTTTCTAACTGTATTTTAAGTATTGGAAGGCTGCAGTGAGGTGTCCTCAGAGACTTCTCCAGGCTGAAAAGCCAAGCTGTCTTTGCTTATCTTCATAAGAGAGGTGTTCCAGACCTCTTACTGTCTCTGTGGCCCTCCTCTGGAAAATAATAATAATAATAATAGCTATTAGTCTTGTGCTGAGGGACCCAGGTCTGGATGCAGTATTCCAGATGGTGCTTCATTAGGGTCGAATAGAGCAAGTTGTTCCAAGAAATTCAGATTACATGCAAAGATCAGCAATGCACTGAAAAATTATGTAGTACATTTTAAATTATATGTGAAATTCTTAAAAATGTTGTTCGTGCTTATGTCATGGAATAACTGATAAAGATTTAATGTGGTATAATTATTGAACAATTATTTTCTTATGTATGTTAGAAAGTTTCTTGGTTAGGTTGCTAAAAATTTTAAAAATAGGGATGAAACAAAGTCCCTGTGGAGAAATTTTTCAGCTGTGGTACAAGGATGCTCTGAAGTTAATTGGCAATGGAAAAAGTTCTTACGAAATCCAAGTGTCATTTTATCACTGAAACCAAAATGACTTTGTCATGACCCCCATAAAGCAATGTATTGATTTTCAACTTCCATTATTACTGTGCTTTACCTGTCTATGATTCCAGGTCAGCTCCATTTTCAGAAAGGTCTCAGGTCAAATACAGATTTATTCTCATCACAAAAGAAAAGAAAATAAAAATAATAATAATAAAATAATAAAAAATGGGAGCTTAGATGGGTATACATACAGTCTAAATGCATAAATAAATTACTTGTCATCATTTTTGTTTGTTTTTCATTATTGTGGGATGCATTTATTTACCAGTTTTGAAGTAGAGTATGTTACAGAAGCAAGAACAGGGAATATGATGATGCATGGACCTGTATGGCCTTGTAACTTTGCATGGAAGCCTTTTATCACTGCATGCGCTTGAGAGAAGAGAAAAGGAAAGGTGCTGTGCTGGAATGGAAAGATATGAGCTCCAAGATTTGCAGCAGAAGTGCAAGAAATGGGATTTATTAGTAGAAAAGTAAAAACAGATATTTTGCCAGTTTCCAGAACTATAAGATGTCACTGTGTTTGGTTCCAAATTTAATTTATACTGAAGAACTGTTACACTGTGTGTTACATTAAAACCCAAAGATCTTAAATAAAGGCAAGTTCCCACCCCATCTAATATTCATAAAGAGAGTTTTACTACAAGGAAGATTATAGAGAATAGGAGAAGTTAAGTATCTTTATGAACAGTTTACAAAGAAGAAATTCCTGGAAAGTTCCAATACAGTAACAAAGAAGATAGATTAAGGGAGAAGAAAGAAGAAGGAAGGAAGAAGAAAAGAAAAAAAGGAAGAATAGAAGAAAAAAAGACGGAAAAAGAATAAGGAAGAAGGAGTTCTGTAGTGCTTATTCATAAATAATATGCCAAATTATTATTGCTGTTATTGTTATTATTATTATTATTAAGATGAGCTCATTTTGTTAGAGTTATAGACATTTTATTTACTGTCTCTAAAGTTCAAAATATCCAAATTCATTTTTCTTGCATCCAGAAATACAGGATCATGGTGAGACTAAGAACAAATCTAATCAGGTTTAGCCCTACAAATAACAGTAGGAAGTATTACATTACTATTATTATCAATAGTGATAATATTAATCATGTTAATACTAATGATATAGCCTCTTCTAGTTCATGTTTTATCACTTTAACTGCCTAGAAAGTCCATGCAAACTATTGAATTCATAAGTGAACATGCATGAACAATTATTAGTAATGTCAATCAGGGATTTATGATATAGTTCTTTGTCTCCTATGTAATAAATTAGTATTTCCTATGCCTTATTGAACATGGAAAAAGGTGGTAAGTAGTGATTATAAAACTTTTCTTCTCATGTTCATGGACAGGGAACTGTTTACATGCTACATTCTCCTACCCCTCTCAAAACGGCACCTAACCTAAAGGGAAGTTATGTGACAGGCTGTCACTGTATCAGTAGTTTATGAGTTACCATAAAAGTTACCTATTCCTTTAGAGGTATTGCCTTTAAAAGAAAGGCAGCTCTAAAGGAATGAATCCTGGATATTACTCTAGAACAAACAATGAACAAGATGGCCTACAGTTTCTCTACTCTACTACCCCTCTAAAATGCTTATAGAATGTTCCATGTGATTTTAGGCTGACTCCAATAATCCCAGGCTTACAACTGTAAATGGTGTTTCACATCAACTAGTTTAGGAATGTTCTAGGGTCTGGTTCAGAGCTGAATATTACCCAAGTGTCAGCTGCTGAATCACTCATATGATTCATCACTGCTTATGAAGGTTTAACACCCACTGGCACTGACCTTTTTTAGTTTGTGAAATACAACAGCCAGAGCAGGCAGGACTGCCATCCTTATTAGAGAATGTCAATAGATATCTTGCTGTTAAATTCACAGTCTATTTGTACAACATTTAATCAGCATTAGACATGACAGGTCAATGCTGTATTTCTGGAACCCAGATTCAAAAGCTTTATTTTGAAAACATTGCAACACAAATCATATATATAAATGTTTATCCTTCCAAACATGAGATGATCATGCTTTGAAAATGTCAGAAAGATCCGTATCTTGTTTCCATTTTTTCTGTCTCTTTGACAGTTCTAGCTACGATGCTTTTTTGAGGGTGTATCTTTCACACATACAAACACAGATGCTATCTCTTTGGGAAGAAACTTCTTTCTATTTTGTTTTGTTATGTTTTATTACCCTTGTCCTCATTAAACTCATAAAATAAAAAATGCAATAATTATTTAAATGGAAAATTATTTCTGATTTTTTTTTTCTTTTTTTCCCCCCAATTGTTTGGAGCATCAGCCAGCTACTTCATGTTTTACAGAAGTTAATTTTAAGAAATCATTGCACTGTATATAGGGGAAAAGTCTTTCCACTTCAAAGATGCACTATGTATTGAAATCTAATTACTCATACTTCAGGCAATAAAAAGTCATGTTTTTATAAAATGAAATACCAAAAGATAATGAATAAATAGAAACATCTATTAGAAAATGAATTTAATACAATAATTATTTTAAAAGACAATACTGTTTCCATACCTCTGCTGAAAGTTTGTGATTTATTATTGTTTTTCCCTGAACTAAGTCTATATGATGGATACTTCTGTACATTATTTTTGCAAGCGTTCTTGCACATCTGTTCATGTAGTGTTGTTCACTGTTTCTTTTTGAACAACAGTAAATAACATCAAAGCCTACATTTGTTTATTAGAATATCAAAGGATACCGTTTTGAATTAGAATAATAAGAGCATAAACTGTGTTGTCTAGAATCTAAGAACTCTGATAAAGAATATTTTTGGCAAGAATATACATAATAGCTATAGATGTAGCTCTTGTGACAATCAGAAATGGGAATGAAGTTTGTGGGCTAAACACACATCTCAAATCCTTCAGTGACATCTGGGTAGTTCCAAAGTGACATAACTGGAGCTGAATTTACTGGGAAGACTATAGTAAGAAGACCAGTAATTTCAAATGTTTGCTTAGAAAACATTTTCCTAAGGTTTAATTTGTCATCTATGTATGTATATACATGTATAAGCACATGCCTACCTATATAAGCATATATCAATTTATTTTAGTTATGCCTATTGTGCTGTTTCTTAGTGGGTCACAATGCAACAGTAAGGAGAAGTACAGTACTCCTTAGTAGAAGAAAGACTAACAAAAAAGAATATGGTAACAGATAGAAAGGGTTTGATTCTTCTGATTAGTTCTATATTATAGATGTCTGCCTTGGAGCTTTTAATCAAAAGAATGTCTGTAGGATGCAGTTAATCTGACTTAATTTAGCTGCCTGTTTTAGGATAAGAAAGATTACTTCTCAGAAGTGTCTGATTCTCCTTGTTGGTTGTAAAGGAAAGGTACTCATTTATTTCAGAAGTATAAATTTGCATTGTAGTTGATGATGTTTTGTCAGAAGAATCCAACTGAATTATCTTTAGTGGAACAGAAAGAACAGAGAGGTACTTAGAAAATTCTAATAAAATCCTATATTCTGTGTTAGAGCAATACAATTCTGATTACGGTAATTTAGATTGCATCTTTTTGCATTGTTAAACACAATGGAAGGAAAATGGAAATCTAAATGCCAGTGTACCATTAAGCATGAAAGCTGTCCTATACAAATCAAGACTGTAATCAACTGAGTGAATTCAAAGAAGTTTTTCTTCTTCTAAACTCACAGGCGTTCTCAAAGTAATAGAAATGATATGGCCTGAAAAGAGACAGCAAGGAGATGGGAACTGTAAAGGTGGATAACCCAGAGCATATCACAAGGCTTACATACTGTTGAGGTAGAGAAGGAGGCAAGGACATTTCTTCAGTGTGCAAGAGAGAATGGTGCAGAGATTTCTGAAGTAATTATGCTCAGTGCAAGTCAGGTAGTGGATTGTTTACATGGCTTTGATTTTTAGGAAGCTGAACCAATACTGAGAATTGCACTTGTTGCATATGCCAGCATCCGTGAGCATAGCTCAGGAATTTCTTGCTCTGCATTCCTTTTGTTGTACAGTTAAAGCTGAATAACCTATAGAAGGCATGCCCTCTCTCTAATGCTATAGTTTGGATTAAGATTTGTAATGAAGACTGAAATGAAAAGAATAATTGTTTCTAATATAAATGCACTTCAGCATTATGGGATCAAATTTTGTACACTGGAAGTCTTTTGATAGTCAAATTGTATGACTCTTTAAGAAAGAGATATGTCTGAGAAACTGAAAGCATAACACTTGTTACACATTTCTGTATTCCGAATCAACCTTGTTAATCATAGAATTGTAGAAAGAATGGACCTTACATATATAATCTAACTGCAGCCCCCTGCTGTAAGCAGTGTTGCCAACCATTCAAATCAGGCACTATATCAAGTTACTTACGGCTATATCCAACCTGGCCTTGAACACGTTCAGGGGTGGGGCACCTACAACTTCTCTGGGCAATGTCTTCCAACACCTCACCATGCTAACATCTAATCTAAATCTTTGTTCTTTTATTTTAAAACCATTTGCCCATATCCCATCATTATCTGCCTCTGTAAAATGTCAGTCTCCCTCCTAATTATAAACTGCATTTACATATTGGATGGTTGCAATGAGATCTCCCTGAAGCCTTCTCTTCTCCAAACTGAACAACCCCAGTTCTTGCTGCCCATCTTCATAGGAGAGGTGCTTCAGATCTCTGAGTGTCTTTATGACTCTCTGGACCAATAGCTGCAAGTCTTGTGCTGGAGGAACAATACCAGGATATAGTACTCCAAAAGGGCAGAATAGAGGGGGACAATCACCCCTCCCTGCTGGCAACCCCTCTCGTCATGCAGCCCTGGATTCATCTGGCCCTTTGGGCTGCGAGTGCACACTGATGTCTCATATTTAGCTTTTTGGCCACCAGAACTCTCAAGTCCTCTGCATAGCTGCTCTCAATGTGTTATTCTCCCGTTCTGTACTCTTATCTGGGATTGCCCAGACCCAAATGCAACACAATGCTCTTGACCTTGAACCTCATGAGATTCACCTGTATCCATTTTTTCAAGACTGTCTTTATTCTACTGCATTCTTTCATTCTATTGTGTCAACTGCACCACTGGGTTAGTAGTGTCATCTACTAACACAGTAACCCCTCATCTCTGGTTGGTCTGTCAAACATCTGGATCAGGAATTTATCCTCAATGGACTCCAGGATTCTCCTGGATTGTTTTCAGCCTGCCACATTTCTTCTGACTTAGGTCCTTGGTTGTACAAACTTAATGTGATCATTCCTTCCCAGGTCTGAACTGTTATCTGTGGCCTCGCTTCTTTCCATCCTCAGAGCATCATATGTTATATTGCTTAGTGGTACTTCAGAGGCAAGGAAGAGACTCCTCCTTCTGCACTAAGAGATGAGAGTCCAGTCCAGAGATGAGGGTCCAGTCTCCCTCATCTTGCATGTTTCTGCCATCTGTCTATTCAAAGATGGAAGTTAGCTTAGCTTTTTTTCTTTGCAGGGAATTAAGGAAGGACTGTCGATCTACCCATATCACTGATATAGCAGACATCAATTTCTATCTTCAGTACTGAATATTCGACTGCCTGGCGATTTATTCACACATCCTGGTCAGCCATCAAAAAGTTCATTGAGCTGAGAAAATTTCAACCCATGACAACCCATAACAAGAAACTCGAGTCAGAACTTTATTTTAAATAACAGCCAGATGTATTCTCTTTTGTGTCTTCATGAATTTTTTTTATCTTGGCAGTATCCAGTGATCATACTTTAATTTTGTTGTTGTTTTTGTTTTATTTTATTACTGCAGCAAGGGAAAATATTTGCAAAGATTATTGTGGAAACAAAAGTCTAAAATGCAACCACAGATTGAATAAATTCAGCAAAGTCTAAAAAGACATCTGTGATTAATGTTCAGTTGCACTGAAAGCTCTTTTGTACTGATGGTAGCTGATGACCTTATTAGCATTACTTCTCAGATGAGACCATCTCCTCATCACTTCCCTGCTGGAGTTGAGTGTCAGTCTGATGTGAGCCTCTATGTGATCGCATAGAAGTTACTGATCTTTCTTGCTTTTGAATACTAATAAGAATGGAAACCAGATGAGTCAGTTATGCTTCATCATTGTTGCTACAGGAGATGGGAACTGCAAATTTCACTGTTTAAAAGTGTGCAAGATCAGACTTGGCTTGCCACTGTGTGTGAAAAGAGATAAGAGAGCAGTGGAATAGTCTCCTTCTAAAAGCACATACTTAGTAGCTACAGCTGCTATCAGATCTGTGGCTGGTGTAAATTGAGGTAATTCTAATTCAACAGTTTCACTTATTGATATCAGATAAGGACGGCTTTCAAAGGAGGTCAAGAATTAGCACCATTAGCTGTTTTCAACTCTTCCAAATAAACAAAGTCTAATTTCAGATCATGATGCTATACTGAAACTCCTTATTGAGTTTTGGCTATTGCTGTCAAAGTAGTAAATAAAAAGAGTTTATCCTATGATTTTTTTTTTTTTAATAGTCTGTTAGGTGTATTTAATTAAAAAAAATAGAGTAGAAGAAGGTATATCCTTACTGTTACTATTTATAAGCACTTTCCTAATTATTCCAATTTCAATTTTTTTCAAGTCTCATAATAAAATCATTTTCCAGAAGCTGAAGCTGTAAATGGTTATCAAAATCAGTATGTGAAATCCACAAATGCAAATCTTGGTTGTCATAAATCACCAGTGGTTTAACATTGTTATTGAGTAGTATCTAAGGTTTCACAGGTTCCTCTCTGATCACAGGGACTAATTATTTTATAGCACACTGGTAGAACTTTCACCAGTAACTTGTGTAGAATATTGCTTGTTCCAACATTAATCAACAGAGGAAAAGACTACAGACTTAGTACCTTATATATAACCTATGCAGTAGAGGTATTTCTGCCATATGCTCTAATGCAGTGGGCATCATCAAAAGCATCTAAATTTATTAAAAATGGAAGGGAAAAAGCAATAAAGCACACATAAACTCACTCAGACACACAGCATCTCCTCTCAAGCCAGAAAAAAAAGGCCAACTACAGTTTTGTTGACTTCGAAATTCTAAGTACTTCCAGCATTTTCTTTGAACAGTTCAAAGTTTTCAGGTGTGATCACTCAGTGATAAATAGTATCCATCAAGACATCTCAGCTTCTCTCATGTCAGGTATAAATGGGAAATAATTCAATGACTAGTCATATAAAATCTCCATAAGTCTAAACACATCTGCTAGCATTTTAAAATAACTTTTATTTCCTCTATGTATACAGGCAATGTTTCCCATGAAACAATGTCATTCCTTTTCCAAATTTTTAGGAAAAGGAATATACTGTGCTAGTATTTTGTGCTAGTAATTTGTTTCATTATTCATTGTTTTGTTGTCACAAAGTAATATTTAATGCCAACTTGAGATATAATAAATGTTTAATTTAAACTGTTAATTTGAACAGCTGCTCATTAACAAGTAGACAAGAAGACTATCAAATCTGATTGATATCTGTTAGGGATTTTCATTCTACCTAATGGCAAATAACAGAAACGTACTAAATCAATGGTGCATTTCTGTGAAGGAAAATGCTGCAGGCCACATAAAAGAAATGCATCAGTTGACTATCAAGATAGTTTGGAAAAGTCGTTCTATGAACTGTACTCATAGTTTAACAGTATTAATAGTTTCATATTTAGCTTCCATAATTTCTGTATTGCCTATGAAGTCTCATAGGAATGATAGCCCCCACATTAGTCCCTGTGTTAAGACAAAAAAAAATGTTATGCACACAGTGGAAGATGTAATCTCTTTAATTCTCATTCAGAAAAAACATGTTGAATATGCGTGGAAAGGCATTCAGAGCATTGTATCCAAAATTTTCACCTATAGTGTAATTCAGACTGGTGAGTTTCTTAAAATTGTTTCATAATGCTGACTGTTGATATTGATATTTCATTTTCTTTATGTTGAATTAAGATATTTTTTCAAGCAATTAGATTTTTTCTCTTTCACTTCTAATACATTTCTCACCTTCTTTTATTTACTGAAAGAACTTTTGAAAATAAGGAGATACTTGTCATACCACCCTTACAAAACAAATGAAACAGACATACTAAAAATATACTTTTCCAAACTTGGTTGTTCTGTGATTATATGATTCTGTGAAGGAGAGAGAGAAACTAGTATTTACACACAGTTGCATTCATGCAATTAGCAAAAGTAACAAATGTTGACTGTTCCAGTCAAAAGAATCATTACATTTAATTAAGCATAAAAATCATTACCATACTATAAACTTTGGGGCGAACTATATTACAGTGTGCATTCCTTTCATGAGTTCATAATTTTGCACAGATATTATAACGTTATTTCTGTGTTTTGATACATTGTTTAATATCAGGATAAATATAATGGAACTCTGAAACCTTCCTACTTTAGTATTTTTCTTCTTTGTACATTTCTTTTTTTTACAGAAATACTAGATCAAATTAAAAAAAAAAAAAAAAGACAAAAATTACCATAACCATGGACAAATATAAAATAACTACCTAGAACAGAAGAGATATCCCAAATACAATGAAAAAAAAAAAATACATATATATATATATATAGGGTATTTCACTCTGGTGACCTGAAACTAGTGTACCAACTGTCAAGTTCAAACTGCTGCTTATCATATTAAAAGAAAAAAAAAAAAGGAAACTGGAGAGATATGGACATGGATTTTGCAATAATTTTCCTCAATTTTTTAACATGAACATCAGTTTTACTTTTTAGAGAGTATTTTTTTACATCAGTGTAGTTTCCCTAAAGTCAATAAGATGCATCAGTGAAGTTACATTAATCAGAAATGGCCTTTTATATTTTTAACTTTTTCCCATTTAATGTCAAGCATACATTTAAGAAAATGATTATACTTTTATTATTTTGTTTGAATCATCCCATTTTGTTTAAGAGAGGGCATTGTACTCATTAGATCGCATATTTAACAGATTCACATGTGGTCATGTGGTTCAGTTCCATTTCAGGCTAATTGTTGTGGGATCATAAAATTCGAAGGGATTTACAGCTCAGATTTGCTATGTTTCCTGATAATGAAGATATGAAGCTGAGTGTGCAGATGTATTTCCAGCTGCTCAGAGCAGAGAAGAGCAATGAAGGTGGAGAAACCTCAGAGCCTGGGAAGTTGAAAAAAAGGGGTATAAAATTGTTTCATGTGTTTCATGAGGTGAAGCAAAAAGAAGGGACATTGTATGTTTTGCTGTTTATGGTTCTCCTCTGAAGTTCCTTTCTCAGACTCAATTATTTTTGTACTGTTGATGTTAATAGTTTAAGCAGTTGACTTCTAACAGTGAGGAAGCAACTGCTCTTCAAATTTATTTACTTTTTTATTCTGGAAATTAGTTCAGAACATATCAGCAATTGTGTTTTAGTCAGTGTGGTGACCTGTGACCTGGATCCTACTCACTTTTCTCCTCATAGTCAATGTTTACAACACTAAGACTGCTGACTGGGGCTTAGAATCACTAATATGAGGTTGTGAGCTTAAGTATCACTATAAGAAAGAAGATCCAGAAAATGTCAAAGTTCAGAAACTCAGTGAAACTAGTTTATGTATGTTTAACAAAGGAAATAAGCTTGTATACATGTGCATACATGTATACATTAAATGTATATTGAATACAGCAATATAAACTGAAACAACAGAAAAACAATATCATTTAAGGAAAAACATCAATTTAGGTTGGAATAGCCTAAGATTCTAGTTTACTGATTTTAAATCTCCACAAACAGCCTCCCCCTCCCCCCCCAACCTTCTCTCTCTCTCTATATATATATATACAATTTTATATTTTCTTTTATCCTGCTATTTTATTTTATCAATCAGACTGATTTTCAGTTTGAAATCATATTACTACTCAGTTAATATTCTACTTGTCCTATCCTCCTTTGAAAAAGAAACTAGGGACAATCAAAACACAGCTTTAGTTTGTGAGCCAAGACCTCATTCTTCTGTTTAGGAGAAAAGAGGACTTGAAAGATGTTTTACATGAGAATACTGATCTGATCTAAAAAAATTGAGGCTTAAATATGAGGCCTGAAATATGGCTAAACACTCTTCATGAATGTTCATTCACTAAATGTCAGAAGGAAAACCAAGGCAAAATGTTCAGTAAGAATATGGAACTTAAAAGATAAGAGCTTAAGAAAGTGAGGAAAATGATGGTCTTATCTGTATGGATTAAACTAAGCCCATATTGTATACATCAACATTAATTTCCTCAAATCTATTTGGGAGCAACTCTTGATTTCCACTATTTTCTTACTTGGTAGCTGTCACTCGTAACAATGATGGTAAAGATTGGCTGGATTTTGGGATTTGATCCAGTTGTTGGCTTCACATGTATGCTTCAATAAGCATACTTCATGAGTATGCTTATTCATAGATTCATGTGGTGCAGTATTTTGAGTGAGGAAGAGAATCACATTTTTTCATTCCATAATATCTCAGAATTTTTTTAGCTTCTATTGGTATTTATACAACCAGACACCTGTTTCTCCTGTTGAGTAGCCTTCAGAAGTTTCAAGTAACAATCGAACTTTTTTAAACTATTGTTATTACCATTTATTTTGCCCCAATGTAACCTGTTTAATTGTAACTCCTCTAAATAATTTGAAAGTACATCTATTAGTTGTTTCTGCAGTTGGATTCTTCTATTTGTCAGTGTAAGGAATCCAAACAGAAAATCTTCCTCTGTGTCTCTCCTTTATTCATCCACTTGCAGGACAGTTTAACAGTCTTTCAATTTTAATGGCTTCTGTAAAAATAAAAATTAAAATGAATACAAGACTAAATAACGTTGTTAGCTATGTAGAATCATAGACTCACTGAACAGTTTGGGTTCGAAAGAACACTAAAGATCATTTAATTACAAGCTCTCTGCCATTAGCAAGGGCACCTTCGAAAAGTTGTTCAAAGCTCCATTCAACCTAGCCTTGAACTCTTCCAGAAATGGGGCATACAAAACTTCTCCTGGCAATGTGCTCCAGTACCTCTGACAGCAAATAATTTATCTGTTATATCTAATCTAAACCTAACTTTTTTTTTCCTTCTTTTTTTCTAAAAGCCATTACCCTTTTCTTATCACATACATATTTGCTGTGGATTTTGCCTACTTATTTAGTGAAGTCCTGACTTGACTGTATTAACTTTATTTGGCCTGAAGGATATCAGTCCTCTGTTCCTGTTGATGCTGAATTTATAGTTTGTGCACTTTGACATATTCAAATTTTGACTGATATTAAAAATCACAAAGTCCAGATCTCTGTTCATTTTAAGGTCTTGAACACAGTGGCAGTGGTCTTGTTGGCCTACTGATTGTTGCTCTGGGGTGAATAACTTCCAGAATCAATGTCAAACTCCAGCTACTCCATAGCCAGCCACACTGTGATTACGTAGGTGGCCTCTGTAAGAAGAGCCCAGAAGTTGCCCCATGCCAAATAAAAGCCAGTTCCAGACAGCTCCAAAATACACCTGTCACTGACCAAAGCAATGTTACTTATGCCCCAGAGAACATAGTTAAGAAAGGGAAAAAAATGCACCACAACAGCAACTGAGAGAGAGAAGTTAGAAAATGTGGAGAGAGACTTCCCTGCAGACACAAGTCAGTGCAGAAGGAGGGCAGGAACAATAGGCATTAAGTAGAAGTTTCCCTATAGCCATGGAGAGGCCCAAGGTAGAGCAGGCTGTCCCCATGCAGCCCGTGGGCACCACATCAAGCAGATGTCCATATGCAGCCTTGGAGGAGCCCATGGTTCAGCTTTGGATGAGGCCTGAAGGAAGTAGAGTCCATGGGGAGCACTTGCAGGAACAGGGCCCAGGCCAGAGCTGCAGCCTGTGGGGAGCAGCCTGTGGTGGCGAGGAGGGTTAGGGGAGTTGCTGCCTGTGGAGATGCATTTGGAGCAGTCCAATTCTGAAGGATGGGCTCTATGGTACAGAGCCATGCTGGAGCAGTGCTTGAAAAACTGCAGCCTGTGGGAAGCCCATGTAGGATAATTTCAAGAAGGACAGCATTCCATGGGAGGGACCCCACACAGGTGGAAGAGGAAGAGAGTGCAGATGAAGGAAAAGCAAAATTTTACAGATGGCTTGCAAATCCTATTTCACTTTCCTCTGCATTGCTTGTGGGGAGCATGTAGAAGAAAGAATATGAGGGTGAAACTGTTCTTACTTTACTTTCAGTTCCTCAATAGTTTCTAGAGTAATCAGTAGGCAGTAAGTTATATTAATCTATGCTATTTTCTCTTTACTGTAAGTGGTGAGTAATCTTCTTGTCTTTATCTGAATCCTTTATCCCTTTTCCATCTTATTTTCTTCTCCCCTTCCTTTCAGTAGGAGAAGAGAGGGAGTAGTTGTGATGGAGTTTAGCTATCCATTAGGGTGAAACCACCACATCAGTGAATAATCCTTCTCAAAATTGAGTTTCCTTACACTTTAGAATAAATGAAAATTAGCTGTTACTGAGAACCAGTTCCCTTGATATTTTAAGCTCATAAATTTGAAACACTGATGTTTGAAAATACTGGCTGTTATTGACTAAGATTAGTTAAGCTTCAGACACTTGCCATGTTCTCTTAAAAATGTCGAATACAGCAAGTTTTTCTTTCAGGTGGGTATTCAGTCACAGTGGTAGTTACTTGCTGAAAGGCATGTAGAGCTGGTAGAATAGCCTGAAGCAAAATTCAAGTATTAAAGCAGTGATTTCTCCAAGCTTTAGGACTCCTTGTAGTACACTCAGAAAATCCACTGAAATTTAGCCAATGGCAAAAACATTTGCAGATGTGGAAATTACTTTTTAATTAGTTTGTATGACTACATAAGGTAGGTTTGTTGCAGTAGTTACCATAATTACTAGCAGCAAAATTGATATAATAATGGCCATATGGGTCTTTTTCTGTAATTATCATTATTATCTAATCAGCTTCTAAACACTGTCCTGGTTTCTGACCGATCGGAGATGACTTCTGGGGCTGTATTCCTCTCTTGTTGTTGGAAAAATGAATGGAAACACACTGAGGTTATTCTTCCTCAGACCATTAAGATTAACTGCAGACACTGTTCTTGTCAGTGCTTTGAGTAATTGATATTTTGTGAAAACAAACAAACAAAAAGCAACCAAAAACCTCTATGTCGCTCAACCTATTTCTCTGCTTCTTTTTTGCTACTCTGTAAAACAGGAACAACTGCTTATTTCAGAGAGTTGTCAGCTTCTTTGAGCCATGTCGCATGGAGCCCAAGGCAATGTGAATTGAAGGTCTCAATTTAGGAATTTGGGTTCTCAGGCAACCTGGAAAACCAACCAAAGCCTTGGTACTGGTCAGGGAGGAAAAGGATGCTGTGGAGGGAGTTTGATGCACAGTGTCACCTCTCTAAATATACTTCTTGGAAAAGATTAAGGCCCATGAAATTACCTGACAGCTGCCAGTATAGTTAGCATGATCCTCTAAGGCACTGCTTCACTCTCTCCACCTGCCAGTTTCCTTTGCAAATGGTATGCCTGTAAGAAGAAAAGTATTATCATTTCAGAAAAAAATTAATTCACAGGTTCTTTTGCCTTTGATATAAAGATGTCACCATTGCTTCAGAGAGAGCTATTTTCTAAATATAATTTAAAATGTGTATTAAATTTTTATTAATGTTTTTATTTTATGTTTTTATTTATGTTTACATTTTTTATTACCTTTTTGAAAGAAAAGATATAAAAAAGAAAAAATCCTATTTCCTTTCCCCTGATATTTTCTTATGCTTAAAATTCATCCTTCCTGAGATGAGTTTTATCCATTATTCCTTAATAAAATAAATTCTGACTGAGTGAAACATTTTCAAAAATAAAAATCTTTGCATGAACCTCAGATGTTCTTTTCCTCAGTGAGATCTGGAGATCTGTTTTCACCAGATTTAATTTTCACCAGCATCTTTGAAAGTTTCAGGTTAAGAATAAAAGAATCACTACAGAGAAAATAATTCATGCTGTCCCATGAACATGCAAAGAAATGTAGCCTTCTGAACTCAAATTTATATGACAAGGGTTAGATTTCTTTTTTTCACACCTTCAACATCTGTTCACTGTTGAACATCTGAATTTTTTGCGGATTTCGTTTCCTGTTAAGTATATGCCTGGGAAATCAAGTAGAAATTCACAACTGATTTTTCTTTTTTTTTTTTTTTTTTCTTGGCAGTGCAGTTGCCTGAGAAATCAAAAGGAAATACACATCTAGGATTTTTTTTAAACTGCTATAAATATGTAGAGTTTCCAACAAAGGAAGCCAGAACAGTAATTAAAAGGATGATACCAGTTTCTTTTTGTTTGTTTCTTTGCCTTGTTTATGTGAAGAAAAAAAAACTGCTGGAGAGGTTTTGCTTGTATGTAATGCTTCTGTTTACTTACATCTTTTTTAATAATGATCACAGGTTTTCTTCATTCTTTTTCTCAAAGATAAACAGACAAATCATTCACAATCGTTTTGTCCCAATTCTCAATTATTATAAAGGTTATAAACACTGATCTTCTGAAAACATATATTTTTAGTGGGATTTAAAATAGAGTTATTATTTAAGATTTTGCAAAATTGTAATTAAATACCAATTTAAATAGTATATTACTTTCCTTGACTAAAAAGGGTTGTTTTAGACGAGGGACTACATTTTCACAATGTCATTTACAGATCTATGTGAAGACTCGAAGCTAAGAGCCTGATCTTAATAGCTTCTCTGTTAGCTTTCATAAGATGGTTCCTCCAAAATTATGGTCATCTAGATGGCCCTATTTCTCTTTCAAAGACATAAAAGTTTCAGTCTTTAGTACTCACCTGAACTTAATAATTCATTTATTATATATGAAGTCAGTACATCAGTGTATGATCAGAAAAGGGAAACAAGGTTTTAAGGTTGTTCTAAGTAATGACCCAAAACTAAAAGGACATTTTGCCTTAGTATTCACTAGACATCTTAAGTTTGATGTGTATGGAAAAGAAAATGGTTTGATATATGAAATGGAATGAAGATTCACCTCTTGAGAAAGACAAAGATCTTCACTGAGTACAGCAGAGGAAAAAGAAGAAAAAAAGATTTTAGTCTGTCCCAGACTTCTGAAAAATTAGCACATGGAATCACAGACCTGGTAGTGTATCTTTAATGAATCAAACATAAGAGGTCATATCATTTAAAAAGATAATATTAGCTAGCAATTACTAATGCAGTATTTCCAATTAATAACTAGACTGTATCCAGTCACTACAGAGTTTTTACTCTGATTTCAATGTAAAAGATTTTAGAATTAATGATAGAAAAAAATCATTAAGATTTCTACATGAATAGGAATAAGTGCTGAAACTGAAAACAAAGACATCAAGGCTTTATGTAAGATTTAATATATCATATGAGAAAATGAGGAAGCCAGCTGGCTTGAATACTGTGATATTATGAATTCTGGTTATTGATTAGCTTCAAAACTTGTGTTCTGAGCTTACAGACTCAAATTAACTTTTGAGAAGATCTTCACAGAATGGTTGGCCATAATCAAAATACAGAGTTCTGGTCTGTGGATAACAGAATCTCAGAATATATCAGAAATGGAACCTAGCAGATACAAGACACATATGTATTGTTGCACCTGATAGTAGCAAAATAATATCAGGAATATTGTTAAGTGTACTCATTTTTCAGAAGGAAAACTAAAACTGGAAGGTCATTTGTTTCAAAGATTAGAATAGAAATTTGAAGTTACTGAAGTCAGAAGAATTTGAATTTTAATTGAAATAAGTCTGAGAGGGACATGACAATTTGTATCTATATCATGGCACACTGGGAAGAGAGGAGCTTATTCTAGTTCAGGAAATGTTCATATGTAATCAATTTTGATTATCTTGAATAAACTATAACTGGTATTTTGTAAGACAATTCCTAAACAACAGAGTTTCTGGAACATATTTTAAATTAGAGGAAGAAATGGCTTCAAAACACATTAATTCAAGAAGAAATTTGCTAGATTAACAGAGACTGTATTATGAAATCTTTGCAGCAGAAAAATAAGTGACTGGAAAGATCATAAACTTCAGCCTTCTGTTCCATAGCAGAAATTTTTCTGAAGGAATCAGAGTGCACTCAGGATTTCTTAATGTCCTAATTTCTTTACTAGGTCAAAATAGATTACAATGAGTAGTGAGCTTCTGCGTATTAACTTTAGGGACATGTGATTTAGATATGCATTTTAGATTAGAAAATTCTTTGTTCAGTCTTTTTTGATGGCAGAAATAAGTTGTTGAACTTGATGTAAAACTTCAGAAATGTAGATAGCATTCCTGTCTTCAGTTAGAGCAAGAAAGATCTGGGATACTACAAGCCAAGAAGCTTCAAAACCCAGAGTTGGGAAGAGAGCAAATTATCCTGGAAAACATTTCCAGGCACAAGAAAAGCAAGAAGGAGAGTGGTGTGATTGGAATGGATAAGTGAACTTCAGAATCCACTTGGTCTGAAAACTATTATTTTTTTAAATTTCTTTTAATAAAACAAAAATAAAATTGTTTTAATAAATTTTCTTTTTTGATGGATTTTTGATGAGTGTTTTTAATATTCTGTTGACACATTAAATTTGGTCACCAGATGACCTTTATTCATTTCTTAAAAAATTGGACAACATGCTTTCAATTCCTTTGTAAGCTGACTACACTATCATTTCGACCACATTTTATTTCCAAAAATAATTGTGAATATTTTAATATTTTATTCATTGATTTATTTTATATATGGATTGATATGTGATATTGATATTGATATATTGTTATGATCGATATATTATGTTGATTTTACATGAAATAATTTTTAAAGTGAAAAGTACAAGGGGAATAAGGTGCTCCATGTGCTGAACATAAGTTCCTCTGTAGCCGATGGAGTGGCACATGGTGGAGCAGGTTGCTGGCCTGCAAGCCATAGGCACCATGCAGACCAAGTCTTCATGTGCAGTCCTTGGAATAGCCATGATGGAGCAGGTGGATGTGGCCTGAAGGAGGCTGCAGCCTGTGGAAAACTTCCATTGGACCTAGGCTAGAACTGCAGCCCGTGGAGAGGATCCTCTCCTGAAGAATGGGCCAGGAGATACAGAGCCATATTGACTCTTGAAGAACTGAAGTCTGGGGGAAGCCCACATAAGATTAGCTTAGGAAGGACTGCATCCCATGGGGGTGATACCATGCTGGAGCAGATGGAGAGTGAAGATGAAGGAGTGGCAGATGAGTAAGGATTATGTACAAAACACCCATCCCTTGTTCTCCTATGATGCTTGTGGGGAGGAGGTAGAAGAAGGTAGGTAGATTAAGGGGGGAAGATATTTACAGTTCATTTCTAATTGTTAGTATTCTAGTCTGTTTTCAGTAGAGAATAAATTCAATTATTCTCTCTTATATTGAGTCTATTTGCTTCTTGACAGTAATTGGTGAGTAATTCCCTGTCATTATCACAAATAACAATCATTTTTTTTCATCATATTTCACCTGTTCTTTTGAGGAGGGGGTGAGAGAGAAGTGTGATGAAGTTTAGCCTTCCATCTGTATTAAACTACCACAATTGGTAAGAAACACTTACAAACGAAACAGTAAATGAGTCACACAAAGATAATCTTAAAGTTAGAGCAGCCAAAAGCATTGAAAAAATGTAACTGTATTTTTACTTTTCTGTAATGATGGAAAAATCATTTCAGTATTGCTTATAACAGAAGAATCAGACAGATCTGAGGATACAGGACAGAAATAAGTGGAACTGAAACATAACAGAGACTTTTTAGAATTTGGGTACATTATTTTTTTGTCTGCATATGGTGATTCCAAGTTTGCATGCGTTCATGAGGAAAATGAAGTAAAAAATTATTATTATCCCTGTGATATGATAATGATAATCCTAGAAATAAATCTATATATTTATTTTTCAGTGCAGATCTCAGAGATATTGTTGTAAATAAGGCAAGAATTTAAGTATGAGGATAGTTGTGAACTATGAAGAATCCTGGATCCATCCTATGTATTGACTAAGGAAAAGTTTTCATACTTAAACAAACAAATGAGCAAACAAAAAATGATCAAGAACACTTTAATCAATCAACATCTGCAAAAAAACCTCAACAAATAGACAAACAAAATTTCACAAGCAATCAGACATGTAATTAAAGATTTCTCCATCATACTTATACACAAACTGAGGACATTCAGTTATTATTTTTTGAGAAAAAATATTTCCAACATCAGCTCTCATTGTCATGATTTTAAGGGAAAAACAATGCAAAAATATAGTTGTCCAAAAGTATACTCCTGCATTTTCACTTTTCGCTCTAGAATATCAGCATATCATTCACTCATGGGCTTCTAAAGCCTAAGGGAAACAAATGCTAAAGGTACATTGTATTTCTGAAGAAGCTCAGATTGTGAGACATTTCTTCCTCCCAGCAAATCAGTAATTGATATTAAGTCGTGTTTTGAGATGCGGAATAGCTGTGAAGGTAACTTTCAGTTATACCATGTATTCCTTGAAGAATACAGATTGGCTTGATCTCTTTGTCCATGACTCCATCCATGATGAAAGTTGGCAATTTACATTTGAATTCAGAGCAAGGTAAAAGCCACATTAACACTGTACGAAATAGCTGTGAAAGAACAAGACTTGAGGCCAATTGTGTATTCTTCCTGTGGTGTGGGAATCAGCAGGTTTCTTGTGCTTACCATAAGCATCAGTGGCAGGAATCCAAAAGAGATCCCTCAGGCTTGTGATACTGAGCACTGCAAAGCCTGAGCTAAGGCACTCAATTCTGTCAATAAAGTGCACAGCAGTGACTGACATCCAAATTAACCTAGATACAAAATGCAAAGGAGTTAGGCATCTACTAGGTTAGAATTCTCTACATAAACAACATGGAATTTATTCTGGAAGTTGTGAGTGCCAAAGATGTCAAAAAAACCATGAGTAAATGATATGTGTCTTTTCTGAAAAGAAACACTTTACCTTTTTGTCTCTGCTAAATAAGTATTTGGATAACCAATGCACTGGTGACTGCATGCACATTCTAACAATTGATGAAAAACTTACAATTCCTTACTTTGTTTAGTAGAGCCACATTTAGGAATAATTTCTGTAATTTTAATAACAGAAACAGTTAGAAAAGTATTTCCCATTCCATACAAGGATTTTAAAAAACAAAACAAAAAACCCTCCAACAGAAATATTTTCTTGAAGATAGCTTTGAATTGCTCTGCAGATACCTTGACCTGAATTTGATGTTTTTTGTTACCTCTATTCTAATCACAGCAGCTATCTGTAGGCTGGTCCTGGAAATCTCTGTAAGATGTCTGCTTTTGTTTCAAATATAATAGTTAATATTCTGTTAAGATCTTGGATATTTTTTAAATCTGATTCCCAGAGAGCTTCTTATACTTTTTCTCACCTGGAGGTTCGCTCCATGTGTTCGTACTGAAGGTGATGCTACATTTGTTAAACTATTACTGTGATAGAAAGATGGATTAATTTATTCACAAGCCTGGCATAAAAGTTAGATGCTGAGATGAAGAGGTGAGACTGTACACAAATCTGGTTCATCTGCTGCTTGTAACTGGCAGAGTAATGTGCATTTCAGTGCCAGAAGAGAATTATAACAGAAACTGGAAATCAAAATCAGACTTTTTTTTTTTTTTTGACCTTTGTTTCCAGGGGAGCTGAAAAGTCAACTAAGAGTTTCACCGTATGTTATGAGATTATTTGCACTGAAGCACAGAGCAGGAAAGAAAAATAAGATTAGGCCAAATAGTATGCGTAGAATGAATGACTAAAAGAATAATAATGGTTGTATCATATTCAAACTGTTTAACTTGGCAGTCATGGCATTTATGTTCAAAATAGCTGTAAGTAAATCAGTCTACCTATTCCCAAGATTTTCTAAATATCAATTCCTGTGTAGCCAGGAAAGAAGTGGTTGCAGTAATCTGTTTAGACAGTGAAAAAATCTTTTCAGTAAAGTTAAGCTTAGAAAAGAAAGGAAAAAAAAGAAAAAAACAAAGAATACATGGGCTGAGAGAGGTAGTAGACAACAGTAGTTGTCTCTTTAGTTATGGAATTGTCCAGGATTAGTTTAGATGCAAGAGATTAATATATTACAGGAAACATGTTAGTTGGGTTGGAGAGGAGGTAAATAAATTCTTTTAGTATTGTTGTATTTGTGTCTGAAGAGTAGTTATTTAATAAAATCATAACAAGGGAAATCAGAAAAAAAATCTTTCTCAACTGAATTGCAGTTGTTGGCTAGATGGATGAATAAGAAATAAATAGATTACAGATGTTTATTTACATAAGAACATTTTATTTCAAATAAGAACTTATTCTACAGTGTTTCTTGAACTTATTTCTCCAGAGCCAATTTAAGAAACTAATTGCAGTAGTACATTGTGTCACAATAAACCTGGCTTCAGATAGCTCTCCCACCATATAGATCTAAGGATTTCAGAGAAATATAGAAAAACAGCCTGTTTCATTTATAGATAAGGGAGTATTATGTCTTGTATTTCCTTCTCCATCTTATTGATATACTGAATTTACTACCTCATTCTATTCTCTGTTTAATTCTTTTATTGCAAAATTAAGCTCCAACAAGAAAACTAACTTATACTAGTAGCACAGGATAGGATTTTGATTATGATGCTAGACAGGCAACAATTAATAAAACGGTGCTCTTAAATCACTTAATTTTAAACAGATAATAAAAAATAGCATAGTTACTATTTCATAGGTAGCAGATTAACATTTATGTCTTATATATTCATGCCATCATAATAAAGCTAAAAAAAAAAAAATAATAATAAAAATCTCTTCAGTCTGAAATGAACATCTGAGTGTAACATTTTTATGCCACTACACTTTAGAATGATTAATCTGATGATTTCTGTCATTATAACAAATCTAAGTTCTACAAAAATTATCTAAAAAGCATTGTCAGGAAACCCTTCCTAAGGAGATGACCTTACATCGTCCAAAGAATGTTGAAGATCGTGTTAAGACTCCTAACTGTCTTTCAAGTAATTTCAATTAGTATAAGTATGTCATTTATTTAGGATTTTTTTTTTTTTTTTTTTACAGCACTAGTCATTCCTCTACTTGTATATATTGTTTGTATATATATGTACACACATAGATATATATACAAATTTCTCTGAATATATATACAAATTCTCTGAATTATTTAGAAGCACGCATTTGTTGTTGTGGTGGTGGTTACAAATACTTTTTAACTATATTCATTGGTAATGATATTTATCTTTTACATGTTATTTTCAAGCATCTTTCACTTCAGTATTCAAACCTATTAAAGAATTATTTTCTTGAATGTAAATTAAAAAGTCAGCTTCTCTCCTCCACGTCACAACTAATTCACAGAAGAATTTGGTACACAGATGTGTTCATCATCA
Organism: Perdix hodgsoniae; assembly: GCA_035772895.1. Taxonomy (NCBI): domain Eukaryota; kingdom Metazoa; phylum Chordata; class Aves; order Galliformes; family Phasianidae; genus Perdix; species Perdix hodgsoniae. The sequence goes on from JAPSGF010000006.1 coordinate 15,851,828, forward strand.
TAAATCATCTGGTCCACAGTTATAACGTAACTGGAGTGCACAGATAATCTGAAAATGTCAAGAGATGCTGGTAGTAAGCAATCTCAGTACTTCTAACTCGTATCAGATGGACAGTGCCTGATTTTGCATATGCTTTACTTACAAAGTATTTATTCATTGTAGTAAGTAATCTATAAGGGGTGAATGTCTCAGGTAACTGATGAGAACATTGTTATACTCCTAGGATAAGAGACCAGATTTTATTCTTTTGAAGAAGAAGTGTCTGTCTGTATTGTATCTGACATCTGTATCTGATTTAATGCATTTCTTTTCAGCAGCAAAAATAAATAAATAAATAAAATAAATCAGAATCTGCTTATGTTATGGCTGAAATGATGTTCACAATATTTTCTAAAAGCTGTTCATTCATATATTCCAACTATTGTCTTGTCCTGTTTGTCATATAAAGAAATCTCAGCTATGTAAAACAATGAAAAAGCTGCTAATAATAATATAGTTTAAAAATCTGTGGAGTAAAAGAAGCAGGCAAAGGAGTTTGTGAGCAACTTTCCATCTTCATGCAAATATCTATCCAACATTTTAATATTTTTAAAATTTGTATATAAAAATCCTACTTTACACAACCTGAGTTATGAAGATGTAAAAATAGGTGCATATAACACTATCTTAAATGATAAAGAAGCTCTGTTTCATGGCGCATTTCACTAGGACATGACCATAGAAATATAGTAAGTTTGAGAACTTTTAAAACATAGCTTTCTGTCCATAATTTCCCAGAAGCAAGACTTCCAGATGGCACTGGAAAAGCACAATGATGTATCAAGCCTTTAGTAAGCAATATTCATCATATTATCAGATATAGAAACTGTTGCCAAAACCTGATAATCAGCAAATTACTCTTACAGTAAAGCCATTAAATGGACTAAATACAAACTGTGGGATACCTGTTAACAAGATCTTCAACTGAGGAGACTGCCTGGTTTCCTTCCAACATTTAGAAAGTACAGCGCACAAAGCTGCAGTACTTCATTTTTTGAAAGAAAACACTTAAAAGTTATTACTTAATAATTTGCTGAAAAAAAAATCATTTCTTGGGAAAAAGGCAGTATATATATATATATATATAGCTTCAAGGAAATATTTTTTTAACGTAGAAATAGGAAATGTTTTCTTAACCCTGACTTATGGTTATGTCATTTGAATAAACGTTCCCTCTGTTCTAAGAGTTTTCCTATTAATTTTCCTGCTGGTACCTGTACAAACACAATATTTCATTAGATTGTTATAAAATATTAAAAGACAACAACAACAGCAAAAACAGTCTTCATAGAGATATGAAAATGTCTTTTGCAATATGGCATTGGTGGTCATAGGAAGAATAACAGATATAATGTACCTGGACTAGTCTTAGGTCCCACATCACATCCTTATCTCTAAATTGAAGTGATATCTCCCAGGGGTCAGTCTTGTGACTGATGCTTTTTAACATCTTTACCAATGACATAGACACTGGGATCAAGCCATCAGCACTTTTGATTATGACAACTATCTGAGTGGAGGAGTTGATGCAATAGAATGAAGGGATGCCATCCAGAGGGACCTGGACAGGCTTGAAAAATGGGTCTACAAGATGCTAATTGGCTTCAACAAGGCCCAGTGGACTGTGTTGCACTTGGGTTGTGACAATTCCAAATATGTATAGACTAGGAGAAGAACTCATTGAGAGTAGCCTTGTGGAGAAGACTTAGCATTTCTGGTGGATGAAAATCTAGACATGAGCCAGCAGTGTGCTCTTACAGTCCAGAAGGTAACTATATCTTGGGCTGCATCAAAAGAGCAGTAGGCCGACATGGTGAGGGAGCTGGTTGTCACCCTCTACTTTGCTCTTGCGAGGCCCTCCTGGAGTACTTCATACAGGGCCCCCAGGATAAGGAAGATGTGGAGCTCTTGGAGTAGGTCCAAAGGAGGGCCACAGGAGTTATCAGAAAGCTTTCTCTTGAAGAAAGTTTGAGAGATCTGGCCTTATTAACTTTGAGAAGAGAAGCTCTGGGGAAACCTCATTGCAGCCTTTTAGTACTCAAGAGAAGAGTACTCAAGCAGGAGGGAGACCAACATTTTACATGAGTAGATAGTGATAGGACAAGTGGGAATGGCTTTAAACTAAAAGAAGGGAGATTTAGGTTAGATGTTAGGCAGTTATTTTTTACTTGAAGGTGATGAGGTGATAGAACAGGCTGCCTAGAGAACCTGAGGGTGTCCCCCATCCTTAGAGTTGTCCAAGGCCAGGTTGGGTGGGACCCTGGCCATTCCAATCTAGTGGGTGGCAATCTGATCCATGGCAGAGGACTGAAACTGGATGATCTTCAGAATCCCTTCCAACTCAAGCCATTCTATAATTCTATGACTAAGAAAAAGATAATGACATCAAAAAAGAATAATCGGATACTGACCATAAATATTATCATAAGAAACAAATATCTTTAGATAGACAAAAATTTAATTTAGCTTTATAAATTCCAGTCAGGGAAGCATAGTATAAACAGAATATATCAGTGTACTCTTAAGTACGTCATTACGATCAGAGCATTAGCCAGACTAATAAAAATGTTCATTCTTGGCAGAAATCTTATACAAGGTTATTTTAAATAGTTTAGAATAAATATTTCCATTTAGAAAAGAGTAAGAAGGGCTATAACATGTATAGATAAGATAAAGAGAAAACAAAGCTAGGTTCTTCTGTCTCCTTCTCTTCTTATAAATACAATAACAAATCAAATAGACATGTAAAGAACTTTTTGTGAATCAGATATAGTGACAGAATTTTTGCCACCAACTTTGACAAATCCTGTAGAGATTGAATTACTGCAGCTGCTCAGGAAATTGACAGGGATTATGAATTCTCAAGCTGTTAAGTAATAATTTTCAGGGTTAAGAATTCCTATCTTCTTTGATATTATACGACTACTCGAATGGAAGAATTTAATCTCCCTCTGCACTATCTAGTGCTGACTGCTGCTGCAGACAATATATTGGATTGGTAGAGTGTTGGTTTGTTTTGCTGTAGCTCTCTCTATGTTTAGGTAACAGTGGCTACAATACACAAGTAATCAATTTGAGAAAATAGCTCAAGAAAAGGGTTGTTGAATTTCGAACTGAAATACTTACTTTAAAAACACAGTCTAAATAAGTGTTTAAACGTTCTTTTTGCCATCTTGTCAGCTTGTCCCCAGTCTGACAGAGAAGTATGAATGGCCTGATATATTATTTAATTAAAAAGAACAGGTACAATAATAAATGATATTGTAACACATTTAATTCATTTCTGTGAATCATTAAAAACACTGTATAGCACCTGAAATTCATTTCAGTCAAAACTGAAAATCCTCCACCTACCTTCTTTGCCATTTCAGTTATACAGTCCACTGACTCTTAAATTTTAGATAAATCACAGAAGTATTGATTTGAAAGAAGTATAAAAATCGAAGCTGAATGAACACATCTGACTTGTTCATAATGCATGATCAGCTTTGAGAAAGAGAAATTTTGAAATAATGTGGTGTTGGAGAAATAGTTGGACTGTGACTTGAATAAAGCAGATTATACTGGCAACAAATCAATGATAGAACAAAGCATTCCATTTCATGCAGTAGGCAGATGCAGAAAAGTAGTGTGCATGATACAGTCCCATCAACATTCCATTTTCTAAGTTGGGCAAGAGAATAAAAATGCATGCAGACTCCAAACACAAATGACATGTTTAGATATGGAGCTGCAGTAGTTATCTATCTTTGAAACCAAGTTAAGTTTGGAATTGTATGCTGCTGATCACAACATATGATGAAGATATATTTTCACAGCAGGAAGACCATAAAAGCAGTAAAGTAGTTGCCAGAATTAATTACCTGATATGACTAGGATGCCAATTTTCTTTATTGAACTGGAAAAAAGTCAGACTGATATTTCTTTATTATATTCCCTCTCTCCTTCTTTACTGCCATCCCTTTGGTTTAAAATTTTGTATCAAGATAAACTTTATGCTGGATTTTATGCAGAAAGTAAGAGATGAGATGGAAATGAAGCAATAAAACCTGAACATAACAGCTTAGAACATATGATTTTTTCTTGCCCTAAAGATGGATTCCCACTCCTAAAGTATAGCGAAATAAGAAACAATAAAAACTTATGTGTTCTGAGGAAAAAAAAAAAAAAAAAGATTAGTATGACTTAAGTTTTTGGGTGCCCTTTTAAAAGAGCTACTTATAAAATAAATAAGAATGTAGGGATGTGACTAAGAGCACATCACATCTCTTTGACATACAACATATAAATAATAATAGTGAGAAATTCTGATTTTTTTTTTCTTTGTTTGTATGTGCGTTTGTTTGTTTGTAGGAGAAGCTTTCTTATGTGGCCTAATGTATTTTTTGGTAGCAAAGAATTCAGAGACAATGTATTGAATGTACCAAATAATTAGAGAAGCCTTCACCTGTTAGCATTTTCAAGGGAAGAGATGTATTTTTTCTTACATATGTAGATAAACACAAGGTTATGGAATTTGTAGGTGAAAAGTCTTTTTAATCTTGAGTAAAGGAGTCAAATTATTTCCTGAAATCCTGTGTATTCAAAGGATTTCTTTAAAATAGAGTGTGGACATAAAAAAGTCTTTGCTGCATAATGGAGTTTTCAGAATGTCTGCTAAAACATGCTGGAGAAGCAAAGTAAGAAGTGAGACAAAATATATAAAGAATAACCCTTTCATTAAATGCATCTGATTTCTGGTTTTTGTATGTGCACTTTTGTGTTTGGGGGCTTCTTTTTTTTCTTTTTTCTTTTTTCCCCTCAAGCATAAAGGAAGATTAAAAAATGTCTAAATTAGTAGAAAAATTAGATGAGAAAGGAGTTTGGTACAAACTGTTATGCTATTCCAACCCAAGGAAATGAACACCTGGATAATATTTTTAGTATAAGAGATATTTCGTCTCAGAAACCTAAAACCATGATTATGAAATGAAAAATCCTCAGTTGGCATAACTCCCAGTTACAGCTAAACAGCTCTATATTAGGCCTATAAAATCTATGGTCTTTTAAATTAGGTATGTTCATCATTGTTTCTCTTTGAGTTTCGAAAACATCACAATGATTTCTGTATCTGGAAAAACGGAGGACTATGTACAGACCAATAATTAAAACAAATAAACAAACAAGCAAAAAACCCTTTTGTTTTAGCTACTTGGTAATATGTAACAGTAAATTCTGACTTGCCACATCCATTACAAAAATAATGTAAGAATTATCACTAAATTATGGGTACTTCACACATTTCTACGCAACATGAGGAAAATGTTCACTTTTCTCAAATATAGAAGCTAGATTCTTGAGGTTCAGGAATTTAAATTATTCTTCAATAAAACTGAAGTTTCTCAAAGATAAAACAAGAGGTCGTTCCTCTTGTTCAGGGCTTTTCAACTCAAATGGAAGAGAAATCCATTTTTCACGTACTTCAGCAGGTGTCCATATTTCTCTTACAAAGCAGCTAATGGATTTGAAAGGATGCAATTTAACAACAACAACAAAGAAGAAGAAATCAAAAAGGCAAACCTTTGAATTTACAAAGAGCTTATCACAAGTAACAAAAAAAAAAAAAAAAGAAGGAAAGAGAAACTTTATCCTAAGTCCTGAAAAACAAAACAAAAAAGCAAAGACTCTCTATATTTAATTTTGTTTGCAAGAAAAGGGGAAGGAGTGATAGGAAAACTGCAGCTTCACTAATATTAGCAGGCAAATGCATGTTCCATGTCACACAATAGAGTATATCCAAAATCTCTCTTCTTAATAAATGGATGACATATTAGTTATTTGTGTGACACAGGGAATCAGTACAGTCTCAATTATTTTTCCATCATCACAATTCAAATTTGTTATCACAGAGATGCTATATGCACTGCTGGAATAATTGTTTTCCTTAATGGATTTTCCAGTTCTTATCACTTAGTGTACCTCTGAGTACAAGTTTTTTGCAGACTAGGATTCTCAGAGTATTTATATTTCATAGATCTTCATATACTAACAGCAGATGTCTCATCACTGTTACTTGCTATTGTGAAATCACAGAATTTGTGCAAACCCATGGGAATCTCACATACTGTGAGAATAACTTCTTGTGTATGCTTCAAGTGGCTACAATCTAAATATAGGAGGACACTTGTTTTTGTCATGACTTAATAAATAAATTAATAATAAAGTAGCTGGAGGCAACTCAAATGTTTGAGAATTGGGCAAATTACAATTATACTGACAAAAGGAATTTGCAATGGGAGATTGTTGGACAAACATAACTGTATTTACTTATTACAATACATAACTGTATTACCAGAGTCACCTACAAGAATAAGAAATATGAATGAAAGCTGTTACTTCAATTTCCATCTAGAAGTCATTCCTAGTGAATGCAGAGTATATAACACTGCTCTCTCTCTCTCTCTACATATATTAATATTCACATAGAACTCAGTGCAGTAATCCAGCTGACATAGTTTATGTTATTAAATGTGATGGTTTACAAGAACTGTCAGTGAATAAGCCCCACAGTTGTTCACTGAGAAGCAAGGGCTACAAAGCAGTGAAGTGCTAATTTGGTCGAATATGGGAAAATGTGTTGTTCTTCACAATATCTTTGTGAATACAATGTCTTTTCCTCTCCCTCTTTTAATAAACTGTGGACTACACATCATTCTATGAGAACTTGCTGAGCCAGAAAAAACTCTAGATCTTTTTTTGCAAACTACATAAATCTTGGGTACTTATTAGATAGATGTTGATTTGAAAGTAATAACACTGATACTGTGATAGAGATGTTAAGGTACTTTTATGTTCAGAGTACTGTCATGCTTTTAATAATAGATATGACCATTGTGGACTTTTGATGAACTAATTAGGTGAAAATGAACATTAGAGAATATATGATAATGTTCTTATAGCTATTCCTAAAACTCTCATCATTTTTATTTTGTTCTACTGGGTATCCTTCATATTTTTCTACTCTTTCTCTTCCCTTCCAAAAATTTCCACTATGCTCATGTACTGAATAATCTTTTAGTACCTAATGTGCTAGTACTATCACTTCTGTAATTTACAACCTTTGTTATGCCTACATGAATGATATTTAAAAATGATATACTACAAGTTTTAAAGATCATTATTTTTACAATTGATGTAACATTTGTCTTATGTCTTGAATCTAGAAATAAAAAGATCAATATTTAGATACATTTAGATTAGTGGAACTAATTTAGAAAAATACATGATATAATATTACATCCAAATAACTTCACACACACACAAACAACAACAACAACAACAAACTTACCTTAGTTTATCTTCTATGCCTTGTGCATAGATGTTAATTTGTAGCTGACTGCAATTACTTTTTCTATATGACATTCAGGGCAACACAGGAAAAGGTGAATGCTTTTCAGAAGGGCTTTAGCCATTATCAAATCATTTTCCCTGCTTTCTCCTGCTGACAGGAGAAGTAGCAATGCCAACAGAAGGAAAAAAAGTGCTAAGAATAGTACAGAATTCATTACAAGTTATACTTCTCAAACTTGCAAATGAAAAATGGATTGACTATATTGGAAGTCAATGAAGTATCTAAATAGCACGTAAATATTTTGAATTTCAGGGATTTCTCTATTGAGGGCACAGAGGTGCACACATTTATCACATGGACATGAAGAATAATCTTTGGAAGGGAAAAAAACAGACAAAAAAAAAAAAAACCCAAACCAAATAACTTTGAAAAGTTCATAATTTATAGGTAATAGACTCTAAGCAATGTGTGAGTAAAATAGAATTAACAAAAGAGAAACAGAAGTCTATTTGGAAGACAGATGCAGACTGAATGAGACTAGAGGGGAATTTAGAAATGAAGCGGGTTGGATGAGGAGTTCAGTAACTGTTGAGAAAGAAATAGTTAAAATTTCAGATAAGAAAATGCCATAACACATCTATTTTTCATCTTTTGATGAAGCCCAGGATATAGTTGGCCTTCGGGACTGTCAGCACACACTACCAGTTCATGTCCAGCTTTTCATCCATCAGGAACTTGAAGTCCTTCACTGCAGGACTGCTCTCAATGAGTTCTCTCAGTCTGAAGACTGAGACTGATGGCCCCAACCCCAGTGTTACATCTTTCTCTTGGCCTTCTTGAACCTCGTTTGGTTTTCATGGCTCATTTTTCAAGCCTGTCATAGAATCATAGAATGGCCAGGGTTGAAAAGACCCATTATGATCATCTAGTTTCAACCTCCATGCCATGGGCAGTGTCACCAACCTCTAAACAAAAGTCCAGGTCCCCTCCTTGTATTGTATCAGCTCTGCCACTCAGCTTGGTGTCATCAGTAAACTAGCTGAGGATTCACTTGATCCCAGTGTCCAGATCTCCAGGGGAGGATTTGAGTCTTACTGGCCTGTAGTACCCCCAGTCCTTCCTTCTTCCTTTCTTAAAAGTGGGAATGTCGTTTTCCTTTGTCCAGTAACAAGGGATATTGCGTGACAGTCATGACATTTCAAGTATGATGGAGGATGATTTGGCAATCACATCAGCTACGTCCTAAAGGGCTTGGGATGCGTGTGCAAATTCAGCTTCATGAGTCAGTCTTGGATTTCCTCTTTTCTTGCAGTGGAAGGGATTTTTCTCTTCTGATCCACACCTGGAGATTTAGGAATGTGATAGTCACGGGAAGTCTGACTACCAGTGAAGACTGAGGCAAAGAACTTTTTCAGTACTTCAGCCTTCTTCATGTCTGTTGTTTCCATTTCTCTCTTCTCATTTATCAGAGGGAGTGCACACTCATTTGCCAGTCTCTTCTGACAAATATACCGGTAGAATTCCTTCTTGTTACTTTTTGCATCTCTCACCAAGTTCAATTCCACCTGTACTTCATCCTCTAGGACAAATCTGAGGTTTTCCTCTGCTTCCTAATGTGATGGCATTCCTTGACCCCTCTTTGTATTAGAAGTACATCCCCTTCCCGAATCAAAGTTTTAGGCTTTGGTGATCATCCCAGCCATATTTCTGCTTAGTATATTCTTGCCCTTCCTGGTCATCGCATCTGATGTCAGCATGACTGTCTTTTGAACTTAGATCTTTACTATGGGAGCAGGTCTCTAATTTTTTATTTTTATTTATTTCTTTTATTATGAGAGAATAAAACTGTATAAGATTCTGACTAAGCAAAAAAGCTTTTTAAAAACACCTCCAGTATTTCAGTTTATAATTTATACAAACTGAGCTGATATTCAGGATGTAAAATTATCACACACAGTATTGCATTGTTTTTTGATTATGAATCTTTGCCCCTATAAGTTAAATTCCTCTACAGATGGTCATGTATGAGATTGCAGATGTAAAGCCTGGTTTGATTTGATAATCACAGGGACATTATTTCTTTATCCAGAATTCTAAGTTATGTACATTTATTCTGGAAAGGCAAGAACAGTATAAGGCATTTAACTTGGACTATTTCAAAGGTATCAACCGTTTAAGTGACATTTTCACCTTCAGAAAATACATCTTTTTTTTCTGCTAGAAATGGTGATGCTATTATGCTGCTGGCAATCTATGGAACAGTCATGTCACTGGTATCAATTCTCATTACATTCTCAAGTATAAACTCCATTATCAGTTCCCACATAGCTGCAGATTTTTTAACAATACCATTTTACCATGATTGCACAGAAGTGTCCCCCAGGGGTCTGTCTTGGGACTGGTGCTCTTTAACATCTTTATCAATGACATTGATGACGGAATTGAGTGCACCCTCAGCAAGTTTGCTGATGACACCAAGATGACTGGTGCAGTTGACATGGTTGAAGGAAGGGATGCCATTCAGAGGGACCTCAGCAGGCTTGAAAGGTGGGCCCAGGTGAACCTGATGAGGTTCAACATGGCAAAGTGCAGAGTTTTGCACCTGGGCCAGAGGAATCCCAGGCATCCATACGGACTGGAAGGATCTCCCTCCATATGTATGCCACATTCATAATGGTTATTTTAGCGTGGTCCTTACTGATGGGGAAAAATACGTATTTCAATCTCATAAACATATATAAAATTCATATGAATACACCATGTTCTAGAATTAAAATTTTCTACATAGCAAATACATGTTATCTTTTTCAGTAGTCTGGTCAAGACACTACACTTGTACTGTGTTGGACCATATGGTGATAATTATCTATTCAGCAAGTTTTCAAGAAAAAATATGACATCATAACCTCTTCAATCTTATTTACTTTAGATTTTTTATCTGTTCAGGGCATTAAAAATAGTGACAGCACTATTTTAAATATAGAGAAACATAACAGAGTAGATAAGTTGTGGCCACGCAAATAACTTTATAAATATATATACTAATACATGATCTCAGTAATCAACCTCTCTTATTATATATTACTGAGGCCAATATGCAAAAATTCAGCAAGGGAATTTAGGAATCATTAAGCATTTTGACTATCCAAACTCTATCATAACTGCACCAGCACCTGCTGCAGTACTGCTTTGTGCTGATCTGTTATGAAAATGCAGTATTACCAGCCCTCACAATGACTTATTCACATTTGCAGGAATATTTGTTGCATGTTATAGTACATCAAATAGTATGTCAAGAAAAGTGGTTTAACATTTCTTATAGAATAATGTTTAACATTGCTTGGCAGGTAGGGCCATACTTCCTGTTAGTGTGCAATATTTTGTACTGAAGTTTAAACTAATACTCGAGGGACAAAATCCTTTTTGCTTGTATACAAATCAGAAATGTCAGAACTACAAGCCTTTAGCTGATCCAGCATGCTATAAGAATCAATCATGATGATATCTGCATAATGCCTTTTACTTTAAATATAGCTCCCAGCAAAGTGTACTGCTCTCTGCTTAGTCAGCGGTGCTACTGAAAATACCATCTTTACTGCCTCCAGAACAGTGATAAGTGAACTTTGAGGAGAACTTTACCAGATGTTATTGCCTATCATTTAAGTTCATCACTCACTTTCTGTATTTTTATTTTAATTCTTTTTTGTGTATTCTTTTTGGAAACCAACTTGCTTCAGAGTTCCTGGTTAACTTCTGTAACTGTTTCTTTTCCTACATTCTTTCTTCTTCTTTCCTTCCTATCTTTTTTATTTCTTTTGTATTATTATTAGTTTGTTGTTGTTGTTGTTGCAAATAAAAATTTAGAAGCTAGTAGCTGGGAAATGTCTCAGGATGCAAGGAACTGTGATTGTGACTGCTTAGTTTTAACTTTCCTCCTGTATTACACATTAGAAATTAAAGTTTTGAGTTCTCTGCATTTTGGATTTAATAGAATCATAGAATCATTAGGGTTGGAAAAGGTGTTTAAGATCCTCTAGTCCGGCCATCAGGCCAAGCTGATTTTCCTTTATCACTGTCATGGTTTTATGATTTTTGGTTATTGGTATTCCACATCATAACATCATGTAATGCACTGAGGGTTTGACTGTTGATGCTCAAGTTCCGGGTGCCTTCCTGGAGGAGAACGACTATTTTCCCCAGGAGGCTTTTGTGGTCAGCAAGAAGCTGTAACTTTTGGCAAGGTCACCTGATGTTCTCTGTCTGCTTTCCTTCATTGGCTCAGCTTGACTGCACTTCTCACCTCAGCATTGTGGTGAGGCCTATCCACCTTTCACACGCACTCTCTCTCTCATTATATTTTTCTGATACCATATTTAGTAAACTAGTTTGTTTCACCTCAGATCATTGCCACTGTTTTCAATTATTTTGGGGTCCTGTTTCCCTTTTCCAGAGGTGCAGATCTGCGGATCCCTCCATTCTGCTAGTCATGGAACCGGGCCGAACCAGCCTGTAAACCATTGACATTCTTGGTGGAGGATGCGGGCAACAAGCTGCTTTTAGCTTTTCTTGAACTAATCTCTCTCTCTGCTCTTGGAGAGCTTCGTTGGGAAAGTTTATCTGTTTCACTGGTGCTCTCTGAAAAACTTGACCTTGAAAAGTCCAGAGGGCTACCAATATTCTAGGATACTTGTAAACTTTGAGCCTTGCATCTTCTGTAAAAGGAAAAAAAAAAAAAGCTTTCTCTTCTAAAACTGCCTTTCAAGGGACTGCATGCCACCGTTTCTTTTTTAATGCTCAAAACATACTGGGCCTTAATTAAGTTTGCCACTTTGCTCTGTGGAGCTATAGGTATACACAATTGATTGAAAACACTGATAGAAATATGTACCTGGTATCTGCATACAATGCGGCATACAACTCCAGAGGGAGCTGCTAAATTTACAGGACTTGAGATTTTTAAGCAGCTTTCCAGTCTCTCCTTTGAATCTTCTATGCGGTTTTTGAATGCTCACCTGATCGCATTGTTAATCTCTCATTTCACTCAGTATTAGTATTTACTATGTTCTGAGGAAGCCCTTCTCAAAACCAGAGAATACTGAGTGTCAGGGAGTGTGGAGAGGCCTGGGAGAGACTTTAGACAGATGGATATCTTTGTCATGGAACTTTACTTCTGAACACCTGCAAGACCCTGAGAGCTTAAACAGATACTTGAGATGGGAATGTTGCGTCTCAGGCAGATCTGAGGAGGCACAAATGATTTGGGGCCTGGCTAATGCTTATCGGGACTTATTCAATAGTACCCTGGAGAGGGGGAGAGTTTGTGAAATGGAGACAGTGTTTGAGAGCTGAAAGGGAGAGTCACAGGGAAACAGTACAAAATGATCAAGAGAGTCTCCTGGTCGAGAGAAAAAACCTCCAATCTGAGAGAGATGCCCTCTGGATCGAGAGAGACTCCCTGCAATCCAAACTCAACAGTCTTCAATCTCAACAAGACACCCTTAAGTCTGAATGGTACTCCCTCCAAACTGAGGGAGACACCCTCCAATCTGAGCTAGATACTCATAATTGAATGAGACAGACTTCAAGCTGAGCTGGAGGATGACAGCATTGGAACTGATCAACCTGATCAACTACAGGAGGCACCACAACTGATGTCAGTTGCCCCTGTGAGAGGACAGAAAATGAAATGAATCTCTTCTCAGGAGAGAAGAAAGAGGAGGAAAGAGGTCCAGAGGAGTGGCTCTGAGGTCCACGAGAAGCACTCCTGAGTCCAGGAGAGGGGCCCTCAGTAAGACCATGGTCACCAACGCCTATGAGAGCAACAAGAAGTCATGAAAGAGTAAGAGGCCAGCAATATATCGTTACAATTGTTGATTGATCGATTTCTAAAAATGAATGAAATTCCAAGTCTGAGAAAAGACTTTTCACATCACCCAAAAGTGCCTATTGCCACTTGGTTACTTTGCTGGGACGATGGGGCCAGCAGTGTGTGGCTGGATAGTAGGGAAGCTGGCCAAGTGAGTGGCACTGCTAGGGACTCAGCCATTGGCAGAGGTATTAGTACATGCCAGAACCAGGCCTTTACCCTCTGGAAGTGGATGGTGTTAGCTGTAAAAGAAAGATATCCCTTCAGAGACAATCTAATACCTGAGAAAAAGAAATGGGCTGATATGGAAGAAGGCATCTGTTATTTAAGAGAATATGCCATGGTGGAAATGCTACATAGTCCCAATTTCATTCCTAACAAGCCAGACCAAGAGCATGATCCTGAGGGAGTCAGGTGTACACCTAATACGTGGTGTATATTCACAAAGACTACGCCAGCACATTTGCAGCACTGTATGGCAGAGAAGAAAGAAGACCCCTTATAAATGAATTGGTTAGTAAACTTCAAGACTTTGAGTTACATTTAAGTCCTCTACAAGCTTGTGCTTCAGCCATTGCAAAAGTAGCTGAAAAGCTGGACAGAATGGGAGAACAAACAAGAAGATATAATAGACAAACTATCAACCGTGCCTGATGCTGATGAATCCATGGTGGTAATTGATACATCTAATAGGGAACAGAATTCCCAAAACAGCCTACTGGAAGGGCTGATCAACTTGATTACCTCCCAGCTGGTGTCATTCAATGCCTCAGATATCAAAGGAAGACGTAACTTGCTTGAGCAGGAGGACAACAGTAAGACTGTGTCACGTTTTGCCTTGTGGCATTACCTATGTAACCACAGAGAACATATGAAGAAGTGGCATGAACAACCTACTCCTGAACTTCAAGCATGGGTAAAAGAATTACAAGATAAATCAACCACCAAGGTGAACTTCTCCAAAAAGGTGACTGCTCCAGTTGCTGCAGACAACAGAGGTAACAAACAGAAGGGCCCTGCCCTCAGCTGGAAAGGGATAATAGAGTTTGTTGGATTGTGCGGGTTAGGTGGCCCGGCACACAAGAATCAAGGAAATGTAAGGCTGTTGCTAACCTCCTTGCAACCCATGCCTGGTGTGAAAGGCAAACTGTTTTTCTTCTTTGTCTCAAAGCTTGCTTCGTGAGGCTTTTTGGTGATAAGACTCTAATCGACAACTGCTAATCATCTAGGAGGGTGAATGGTGCATGTCACCATGACACTGCACCTCTGCTTATGATTGCAAAGATAAGCAGAAGCAGGACAAGCAGTCTTTTTCAGGGGTGCTGCTTGAAGGAGCTGACCACTGCAAAAGGCGATAATGCTTGTGCATGGCAACGAAGGCACCCCTCCCTGCTGGCTTATCTGTTGGGCCAGGTATGTCACACCTAGACTGAGAGAAAAGAAGAAAAAAAACCCACAGAAATGGGGGATAAAAGGCCCTCACTAAACTAGGGACTTTGGAGACAAACTCCCAAAGACACCTTTGACAGAGAATTCCCTGAGGGGAAAACCTCTTCAAAAGAACCCCCAAGGCCTGCTTGCTGTGGAACTCCCTGGCTTTCTCCCATCTCCTGTGGTGATCAGACGAGTTCCTGAGATCAACGAACCTGCCATGTACCTCGCTGGATCCACGGTGGTGACTATCTCTTTTGCTCTCTACAGAGACTCCTTGCTTATATTTCCTATCTTTCCTATCGCTCACTTCCCTTCCCCATTTCCCTAAAACGGCTAGGACTTGTAATAAACTGGTCGGACCAACATTTGAACTGTTGTTTCTTAATCTCACACCAGGTATACACATTTCAAAGAACCTCTCCTCCCTCCTGTAAATTGGAGCGAGACACCTGGTTAGCAACACTGCACCAGCTCCCCTCCCATCTGCACCCCTACCCGGCACAGGGATACAAGAGATGCATGAGCTCACAGCACTCACTTATATACCGTGACATGTGACTGCCCTGTGACCCATTAAGCACCACCCAGAACCACCCCCTGTAGCTACCACCCACCATAGCCTGAGTAACACCCACACTAAGTACAACCTGCAAAGGCCCTGGTGAATACTGATGCACAGTGCACTCTAATGCCCTCGAGTCTCCAAGGGACAAAATCAATTTATATTCATGGGGTGAGTGGGGATTCCCAAGAGCTGACTATGTTGGAGGTCAAAATCAGCCTCACTGGTAAAGACTGGTGAAAGTACCCTATTGTGACCGGCCCAAGGGCTCCATCTATACTTGGTGTTGATTACCTCAGAAGGGGATATTTTAAGGATCCCAAAGTGTATTGGTGGACCTTCGGAGTAGCTGCTGTAGATGCAGAAGGTGTTAAGCAGTTGTCTGTTTTGCCTGGCCTAGCAGAAGATCTGTATGTTGTTGGGCTGCTACGAGTGAAAGAGCAGCAAGTACTGATTCCTATAAAAACAGTGCACAGATGGCAATACCCACCAACAGGGGTTCCTTGCTCCCCATTCAGAAGTTGATTAATCAACTAGAGAGTCAAGGAGTGATTAGCAAGACTCATTCACCTTTTAACAGCCCCATATGGCCAGTGCGTAAAGCCACTGGAAGATGAAAGCTGACGGTGGACTACTGTGGCCTGAATGAAGTCACACCTCCATAGAGTGCTGCTGTGACAGATATGTTAGAACTCCAGTATGATCTGGAGTAAAAAGCAGCCAAATGGTATGCCACCCTTGACATTGCTAATGCTTTTTTTTCTCCATTCCTTTGGCCAAAGAATGTAGGCCACAGTTTGCTTTCACCTGGAGGGGCGTTCAGTACACCTGGAATCACTTGCCCCAGGGGTGGAAACATAGCCCAACCATTTTCTGTGGGTTAATCCAAGCTGCACTGGAATGGGGAGGTGCTCCTGAGCACTTACAGTATATTGATGACATCACTGTGTGGGGCAGCACAACAAAGGAAGTTCTTGAGAAAGGAGATCAAATAATCCAGATCCTTCTGTGTGCTGGTTTTGCTATTAAGTGAAGCAAAGTGAAAGGACCTGCTCAGGAAATTCAGTTCCTAGGTATAAAGTAGCAAGATGGCCATTGTCACATCCCAGAAGATGTGACTGACAAAATCACTGCCATGTCTCCACCCACTAATAAGAAAGAGACACAATTGTTTCTGGGCATAGTAGGTTTTTGGAGAATGCATGTTCCCAGCTATAGCCTCATTGTAAGCCCCCTTTATCAGGTGATGGGGAAGAAGAATGATTTTGTGTGGGGTCATGAGCAACAGCAGGCTTTTGAGCAGATTAAACAGGAGATAGCCCATCTTGGGGCCAGTACAGATGGAACAGGATGCAAAGAACATCCTCTATACTGTTGCTGGAGAGAAAGGTGCCACTTGGAGTTTGTGGCAAAGAGCCTCAGAAGAAACTGGAGGCTGACCCCTGGGATGTTGGAGTCGGGTGTACAGAGGGTCTGAAGAGTGCTACACTCCAACTCAAAAGGAGATCTTAGCTGCATATGAGGGGGTTCGGGCTGCTTCCGAAGTAATCGGTACTGAAACGCAGCTCCTTCTGGCACCTCGACTGCCAGTGCTGAACTGGATGTTCAAAGCAAAGGCTCCCCCCACTCATCATGCAACTGATGCCACTCGGAGTAAGTGGATTGCATTGATTACACAACAAGCACAGATGGGGAATGTCAGCTGTCCAGGAATCCTAGAGGTTATCATGGACTGGCCTGAAGGTAAAAAGTTTAGAACATCACCAGGAGAAGAAGTATCACGAGCTAAAGAGGCCCCACCATACAATTTCTGGTAAAATTACCAGAAAGTGAAAAAAAAAAAAAGCCCTGTTTACAGATGGATTGTGTCGTGTTGTGGAAAAGCATTGCAGATGGAAATCTGCTGTGTGAAGCCCCACACGGCAAGTTGCAGAGGCCACTGAAGGGAAAAGAGAATCAAGCCAATTTGCAGAGGTAAAGGCTGTCCAACTGGCCTTAGATGTTGCTGAATGGGAGAGGTGGCCAATGCTTTATCTTTACACTGACTCGTGGATGGTGGCAAATGCTCTGTGGGGGTGGTTACAGCAGTGGGAGCAAAATAACTGGCAAAGAAGGGGCAAACCTATTTGGGCTGCTGAACTGTGGAAAGATATTGCTACCTGGATAAAGAATATGGTCATGAAGGTATGCCATGTAGATGCTCATGTGCCCAAGAGTTGGACTACTGAAGAACAGCAAAATAACCATCAGGTGGACCGAGCTGCTAAAATTGAGGTGGCTCAAATAGACCTGGACTGGCAGAACAAGGGTGAATTATTTCTAGCTCGGTGGGCCCACGAGACCTCAGGCCAACAAGGGAGAGGTGCAACATACAAATGGGCCAGAGACCGAGGGGTGGACTTAACTATGGGTGCTATTGCACACGTTATTCATGACTGTGAAACATATGACATAATCAAACAAGCCAAGAGGATGAAACCACTCTGGGAGGAAGGGCGATGGCAAAAGTACAAATGTGGGGAGGCATGGCAGGTTGATTATATCACCTTGCCACAATCTCGCAGTGGTAAGTGTTATGTGCTTACCATGGTGGAGGCAACCACGGGGTGCCTTGAAACATATGCAGTTCCCCATGCTACCACCTGAAACACCATATTGGGTCTGGAGAGGCAAATCCTGTGGCAACATGGCACCCCAGAAAGGATTGAGTCAGATAATGGGACTCATTTCAAGAATTCTCTTGTAAGTACTTGGGCCAAAGATCATGGCATTGAGTGGATTTACCATATTCCCTACCATGTACCAGCCTCTGGTAAAATTGAACCATACAATGGATTGTTAAAAACTATGCTGAAAGCAATGGGTGGTGGAACATTTAAGCACTGGGAGAAGCTTTTGGCGGAAGCCACCTGGTTAGTCAATACCAGGGGATCTATCAATCGTGACGGTCCTGCTAGCTCCCTACATACTGTCAGGGGAGATAAAGTCCCTGTAGTACATATAAAGAACATGTTGAGGAAAGCGGTTTGGGTCTTTCCAGCTTCTGGGAAGGGCAAAACTCTTCACAGAACTGTTTTTGCCCAGAGACCTGGTTCCACTTGGTGGGTGATGCAGAACAACGGAGATGTTCAATGCATACCACAAGGGAATTTGATGATGGGGGGGTGCAGTCAGTAATTCCATGTGTTTATACATAGGTTTGTATGTGCATGTGTTTATATTTTGTTAGTATATATATTAAGCATGATGTAGTGATGTAGAATAAGGGGTGGAATGTCATGGTTTTATAATTGTTGGTTATCAGTATTCCATATCATAACATCATGTAATGCACTGGGGGTTTGACTGTTGATGCTCAAGTTCCGGGTGCCTGTCCAGAGGAGAAGAACTACATTTCCCAGAGGGCTTTGCAGTCAGCAAGAAGCTGTAACTTCTGGCAAGGTCACCTGATGTTCTCTTCTTCTCCTGCTCTTTTTTACCTGCGCTTTGTCTGCTTTTCTTCATTGGCTCAGCTGGACTGCACTTCTCACCTCAGCGTGTGGTGAGGCCTATCTACCTTTCACACACACTCTCTCTCTCTCATTATATTTTGCTGATACTATATTTAGTAAATTAGCTTGTTTCACCTCAGATCATTGCCACTGTTTTCAATTATTTTGGGGTCCCTTGTTTCCCTTTTCCAGAGGCGTGGATCTGTGGATCGCTCCGCTCCGCCAGTCACGGAACCAGGCTGAACCAGTCCGTAAACTGTTGACAGTCACCTCTTCTCCATAGGCTAAGGCCTAGCTTCTGGGTGAATCTCTGCCATGATCTTCCCCAGCACAGAGGTGAGATTGACAGGTTAGTAGTTTCCTGGGTTGTCCTTTCTACCATTTTAAAAATGGGTGCTATATTGCCTTTTTTTTCCAGTTCCCAGAGACTTCACCTAACTACCATGACTTGTCAAATATTCTTGTTGCCATTCCAGTGCCCACAGTTTACTTATTCACTCCTGAATATATTCTATGATAGCCTCAGAAATGCTTTTGTTGAACCTACTCAAAGCATGTACAAACTCAGAAGAGTTTTAGATCATGGTGAAAATGGAGAGGAAGGAATGAAGAGAAGCTGTACAACAGCCTCAGTAGCACTGGGCTGTAAGGATATGGTTCTCTTACCTTCTTACGTTCCTGTTCAGAGTATTCTGGCACACTCCTTTTGCAGTGGAATTGCTGTATATTTCTTTCAGCTTTTACACTGCTGAAAGACTGCAAATGTCAAGTGTTTCTGATATACCATTGTACAGAAAAAAACATAATCTACACTTCCTACATGCTTCAGTTTAATTGGCTCCAAGGCCAGGAGCTGACACACTCACTGGAATGTAATTTCTGATCAATCAATTCTTCATAAAATCTCTTCAGAACTGCACTGCAAGTCAAATGGAGCTCAAGAAAGATGCTGATCTCAGTAATAGCTTCTTTACAAGAAATAGTCACGTGTGTTTAGGATATAGGCTCGTGTTTTCTTTGCCCCAATTTCTATTGTATTTACAAATGAAATTGTTTAAAAATTGTGGTTTAAATGACCTCTAGTAGTATTTTTTTTCAGTGGATGCAAACTTATAATTCTCAAGAAACTAATTTTCCTCAAGAGCATGATAACCCAGTGGTCGGATTCTGACAAACACATTGTGAGGATTTGCCTTGTGCAATGAATAAGTTACTTATCTTTCACCTGGGAAGAATACAGAGATGCTGTCTGTACTTGAAGACGTAGGATCAGGAAAGCCAAGGTGCAGGTGAAACTGAACTTGGAAAGGGATGTGAAAAACAATAGGAAGACTTTCTACAGGTACACTGGCCAGAGGAGACAGGCCAAAGCAAGTGTACCTCCTTTGGTAAATGTAAAAGGAGAACTGGCTTCAATGGACAAAGAGAAGGCTGAGGTACTGAATTAATTCTTTGCCTCAGTCTTCCCTGGCGGCCAGGATTCCAGTACTTCTCACATCTCTGAGCCCTGCATATATGTATATATGCATATGCAAGTTAGAACCTGAACACCAGAGGAAAATGAATGATGTTTCGTAAAACAGCAATAGGAACTATGCCCAAGGGCTCACCATGATTACAGTCCCTCAGTACTTTCACTGCTTTAGAGAAGTTACTTAGCAAGACTCAACAAAATAGAGCACATAGCAGCACATCTTAAAGTCCTCTTTAAATATAATTAGCAATATTAATTCACATGAATGTTAGGAACATCAGATTTACTATATTTTGCTTAAGACTAAGGCTTGTCATTCTTCTTTGTAGGTTAGTTTCAGAACATGCTTTCTAGCCTAGCACTGTAGGAAAAAAAAATTAAAAATACCAACTTTTGATAACTGTACTAACTAGTACAAGATAAAGGGCTGGATGTAGGTGTAGATGCACATGGGTAGCATTAGGGAGAAATATGTCTCACTGGTAAATACTGAGTTTTGAGAAATGAAATTTCTGTCTTGAAATGCCTTTGAAAATCATTGCTCTGTTTGCTAATATTCTCTTTGGATATCATGGTACCAATATCTTTAATTTTCTGTTCTCATGATTCTGTACTGTCAGTATAATATAATCCGTATTTCACCTTTGTACAACAGTATTTGCAGCAACAGTTCTTTCCTGTTAGACTTCTCAGTTAGGATGCACTATAGATATTCATCTAAGAGAGTCATTAAATAGTATATAAATATCTCAGGCCCAAATAGATACTACAGAAGGGATTCAGGCCTTTATGGCAGCATACCTCAAACTATCCTGGATTAAGAAGATTTAGTAAAGACTGTGTGTATTTGAAGAATTTAGCCTAGCCTTTTGATAATAGTTCAAAAATCTAGGGATGTCCTCTTGTGGAAAGCAAAACAAAACTATACAAAAACGAATCAAAACCTGACTATGTTAAAGATTACAAGAAGAACCAATATGAATGAGGATAGTTAAGTGCCATGCCAGTGAGGTCAGCTGAACAAGGCAATGTGTCCATTGTTTCTTGGCAGTCTATAATGATGCTACATTTGAGCAGCGAGGTTCTACGCCTCTTTGCATCATGTGGCTTAAGGAATGGGGATCATTCCTCCAGCTGGATCAAAATCCTGTTTTTATATAATAAAGTTTGATTCAGAACAATTGCTCTCAGTCTGAATGTGGCTGCTTCTAATCCAGGGTCTGTGTGCCCAATACAGAAACATATAGTCATTCAGGTTGGAAAAGAACTCTAAGACCGCTTGCTTCATCTATCACCTAGCATTAGAAGTCCACCAATAAACCTGTCCCTAGGCAGCAAATCCACATATCCCTTAAATACTTCCAGGGATGGCAGCTCTGCCAACTCCATGGACATCCTTTTAAGAGATATTTTAAGATTTAAGTTAAGAGATTATTCTTTTACATCATTGGTCTCAAAGCTTGCTGGGGACACAGATAACAAGTCCAAGCAAGTCGTGGGAAAGGGTTGCAAAATCCTTTGTCTGGAGAACACTGATGGACAAGGCCAGAGGCAATGAGAGAGAGAGAGATAAGACACAGATTAATGGCCAGGAAGCAGTCTGTCTTGTGGGCTAATCTCGAGGAAGATGGCCATCTCAGGAGGTGCTGCACATGACTCTTTCCCAAGTGCCCAGGAATGCCATGCTGGCAGAAGAAGGATAAAAACGGGACCTATAACCATGAGGTTGAGGTTTTCTGGCAACAGATTCCTCATGAAGAAGAGGTTTCTGACATGAGAAGCCTCACGACCTGCCTCTCTCCCTCCTGGACTTGCTCTGCACTCTACCATGATGCTGAAGAACAGAGGTGTCTGCCATCAGATTCCTCACTATGGAATTCCTGCATGCCAACAGACTCTCCTGGGCCTGCTACCTGAGTCCTGCTGCTTTCTCCAGGATTCGCTCTGCTACTTCCTCCTCTTACCTGCATGCTGCCCAAGGCCGGCCATACTGTTGCTGCTCTCCCCCTGTTGCCTTTGCCTTAGACCTTCTAAATGTCATGCAACGGGACTGCTGCTGGATCCTGGTGGTGACTATCCCCACTTTATGCGATTCTTGCTTCTTTCCTATCTTTTCTATCATCCTCCTTCCCTTCCCCATCTCCCTGGTTAGGACTTATAATAAAATTGTTGGACCAACATTTGAACCTCTGTTTCTTTATCTTATGCCAGGTATGTTATATTAAAAGAAACTCCTTTCCCTCCTGTAAATTGGAGCAAGACAGATGCCTAAAGAATTTCCATGAAAAAAAAATTCTTCCCAGTTTCCAGTCTAAATCTCCCCTGGCGTAACATGAGGCTGTTACCTTATCTCTTTTCACCTAAGAAAAGAGACCACACCCTCCATGCTGCAACCTCATTTCAAGTAGTTATAGAAAGGATAGATATTTATTGTCTATTTTCTCCCTTGCCCCCATCAATACAACTACCTTTAAAAAATGATAATGATACAGCTTTTCTTAAAATTATTGTATTCTACCCAGTGCTTTGCTTAGTGTAAAATTCATAAATTCATAAACAGTGCTAGGGACAGAACCCGGGATTCCTTTCTTCCAGGTGAGAACTCTTTTTCCACTCTTTAGTGTCCCAATTAAGGGGATAAGTTTATATGTTCCAGGACAATACAATAGCTCAAACTGGATAATTTTTCTGGTTTAAAAATTTGTGGGGAGTTATGTGCTTCTTGTTTTTTCATCTAATTTAATTTTAACCCAGAAGAAATCCCAGTCTGATTTATCTGGCAGTACTGTGGTCGCATCATAAATTTGGGAAAAGACAGAGAGGAAAGGTAGGAAGATTTAAACATGTTCTGCTGCTGAAAGAGTGCCCTCAAAATTAAATATAGCTTTTTACCAAAAGAAAAATGTGGTGTATTTTATTAACATATATGTTTATGGGAATGTGAAATAAACATTCTGATTCACAGTCAACAAGGATGACATCCTAAGGGAAAACAATAGTTTTCAATTTGAAAGAATAAACAAACACATTCCTGTACTTTTGAGCGTAAACCTGAGGGAATACCATAAATCAATTTACTGTGCATTTTATTATACTAACAAATGAAATCTATGCATTTCCTTCATTCCACTTTGTCTGACTCAAGTAAAAAACAATCATTACATCTTTGAAACATATCTGTTTTGTTATTTTCTTTCACCGTGTCACTATCATTAAAATATAATTATTTGAACAAACCTGAAATAAGGAAAGACAGCCAAAGGCAAAATACCTTGTGAATATTATTCCTGGGTGAGATTTGGATTCATATAATATCTAAGCATAGCAACAGTTATTTCATCCTGTAATTCCATTCACATTGTAATGTTAGAAACAAATGAAATACTTCCCTGGATGCAAAATTTAACAGATTCAGAAAAGTCTTTGAGGTGAGTACTTAGAGGTTGCAGAATGGCAAAATCAGGATGATCCATTTTTGAGTATACTCCAAAATTAATTTATTTATTAAATTACACATTTTTAAGCAGTTCGCTCTGGGCTACAATATTGCACTCAGAATGGTGCTTACGGTTGTAAACATGCACTTAGAATCATAGAATCAAAGAATTGCTCAGGTTGGAAAATACCTTAAAGACCATCAAGTCCAACCTCAACCTAACCATACTACCCTAAATCTAACAACCCACCACTAAATCATGTCCCTGATCACCCCATCCAAACAGTTTTAAAATATATTTAGGGATGGTGACTCAATCACCTCCCTGGGAACTATTCTAGACTTGTAGAAACAT
The DNA here is from genome assembly GCA_035772895.1 of Perdix hodgsoniae. Taxonomy (NCBI): domain Eukaryota; kingdom Metazoa; phylum Chordata; class Aves; order Galliformes; family Phasianidae; genus Perdix; species Perdix hodgsoniae. Next base: position 15,875,815 of record JAPSGF010000006.1, read on the forward strand.
CTATAATATTCATTAAAAACAGAATAAATAAATAAATAAATAAATAAATAAATAGCTATATAGAAAACAAATCTTGGTGAGTTCATGACACTTCCAAAATAAATCACTATCAGAAATAAAAGTTTTTAAGCAATTGTCTCTCATCTAATTTTGGCATGACTAAAAGTACTTTCTTGTTTACCTCCTGTCTCCTTCAATTGCTCACTAATCCCCTTGCTTTGGAATTCACTAAGAAATGAAAGTGAAACTTTAGTAAGGAAAGTTATCTTCATCTGTGTTAATTTTCAGCTCAAAATAAATCATTTCTTATATATAATGTTTTCATATTTCAATATTCTGGACTTACGCAATGTGCTAGTTATTAATTAAAATAGTCACAAGTATGTGTGGATACAGCTTCCAAAGGTACTCAATAGAAGTCTGTTTTCATAGCAAAGAGGTAACAGAACTTAATTTGTTATTATATATTCATGAAGTAATAGACTTTGTTCTGCCAACCTAATTTCTTCAATCAGACAATTCACAAGAAAGGTGCATTATCTCTGGCTCAACACCTGCTGCTCCCTGCATATTATTCCTTGGAGACTTCTTAGTGATATATGGCAATGTTATTTTATTTCATTAAAGATATACAAACTATTTTACTTACAACAAAATAAAGCAAGCACAATACAATTTCCTTTTCCACTTGCTGACTGCAAGAAAGAGAAATGTATTGTAGAAAAGAACTTTATGAGCATGAGTGTGTAATTTTAGCACCTGCTCTTTAATTATTATGTATGTCTTGCAAACAAACAACTGAATATGGATTCCATTTTTAACTAGGGTTTTGGATCACAGAAAATTTGTAAATGTGGTTCAGTTGCTGAAACTTACTCTTCTTAAAATGTAATGTCTTCAAAATTATGTAATCAGTAATATTTATATTAACAAAAGCGTGATAAATAACTTATCTTTCTAATCACAGAAATATAATATACATTGAGAGAAATCAAACTGTTTATTTTTATTTTAAATGTTCCAAAAATACTGTTGATTCAAAACATAAACCTAAATAAGATCATTAAATTTTTCAGATTTGATTAAAGAAAGTATTTTAGTATCAACAGGCCCTTGATATGTGCTGCTTCTGGAACTACCTGTGCCATAACAGATTTGTAAAGACAATTGAAGAAGATCAGAGAAAATAGACCATTATTTTTCCACAGAAGTCATATTTCAAATCCCTGTTGTTTAACAATTCCTTCTTCCTTTCTTTTCTCACGTTGAAGGAGCGCAGTCCCATGACACATCATGATAAAAACAAAAACAGTCACCTAAGGGCTTGTAATTTGCAGCTCTATAATCTTTTGCTGAGACAGCCAAGGCAGCAGTTTCTAGAGACTCTGTAGCAGTAGTTTCTCTTGACGTTCACCTGCTGTTGTTCTTTTGGCCTAATAACTGTAAACCCCAATAGTGTTGTTATGATGGGTTCTCATGGGAGGCAACTACCAGTGGCAGAAAATTATACATCCTCCTCACCTCCCTGTAGCTCTTGATTTGCAATTTTTATTCTGCATTAGAGAAAAGCAAAGATAGTGCACAACAAAATAGCAGTAATGTAACTGCTTGACAAAAATAAATCAACCGTTAATGTACAGAAATACATAAAGGAAGAGGTATAGCTAAGGAACACAACTGCATTCCCATAAGCAACAACAATTTAAAAAAATGGTGAAGGGAGAAGAAGTTTCTAAATATGCTCAGTGTGCTCTCAGATATTCAAATTATATACCAAATACCAAGACAAAAGTTATAAATCTGAAGTGATACTTGTTCCCTAACATCTTGCAGCATGCTATTGCATAACATGATGTGAGAATCCTTTGTTTTTTGGCTCAAAGCTTGCTTCCTGAGGTATTTCTTGTGATAAGACTGACTTGTCTAGGAGATGAGTGATGGGTGTTGCCATGTGGCAATCAACATCACTGTGTGGACAATTTTAGTTGTTTGCCTCTGGAAGAGAGTGCTCAGGACAGTTTACTGGTGGAAGATCTGGCCTGTGATCGAAACTCCAGCTTGCTACGGGAAACTGGGGGATGATGCCACTGTATCCTGTGAAGGCAAGGTATGGCACCTCCCTGCTTTCTCTTATCTGCTGGCAAGGCCAGGAAGATAGAGAACCGCTGAGACCACAAAGCCAGAAGCTGCCACTCCAATGAGAGCTGTCTCAATCACTTTGGATTTGAGCTGTCTCTCCAATGACAGCTGACTCGACCACTTTGAAAGCATTGAGAAAGGGCCATCATCGCCTTGTTCATTGTCGTCGCCATTGTGGTCACTGCCGTCGTGGTCGCCGCCGTCGTGGTCGCCGCCATCGTGGTCGCCGCTGTCGTCAACAGAACAACAATGCCCGATGACCCACCACTACTGAAGATCAAAGACTGAACTATGAACCACGCTGGATCCATGGTGGTGACTATGTCCCTCTTGCTTCCTATAAAGACTCCTTGCTTCTTCTTTCCTATCTTTTCTATTGCCCTCCTTCCCTTACCCATTACCCTAATTCATAATAGCATCTGTACTCTCCTTCCCCATCTCCCTAATTAACATCTGTAATAAACTGGTCAGACCAATATTTGAACCGTTGTTTCTTAATCTCACGCCGGGTATACAGATATTAAAAGAACCTCCTCTTCCTCCTATAAATTGGAGCGAGACACATGATAATGCTTTAGTGGCACAAGTTACCAACTTCAAAAGAATTTGTTAAGGAAAAGGATAGAAATATAAATTTAAAGAAACCCAAAAGGAGCAGAGAGGAGTTCAGTAACTAGGAGAAAAAGACTAAGGTAAGAAGGAAGAGGATACTAAGCTGCAAAGATCAGAAAAGATAAAAATCAAAAAACTAACACAAATATAGTTTATACAGATTCTAAGGCTGAATTTATTTAAGAAAAAAGAACCAGGGATGAAAGTAAGAATAAATACAGAGAGAAGGCATGTTTTGAAAATTTTAAAGTAAAGCAGAAGAGCAGAGGAAAGGAAGCATTTTGAGTGTGCAGAAAGCTAGAAATGGCTGCGAGTTACTTAATAGAGAAGTTCCTTTCTGGAACTAAATTTTATAATTTTATTTCATAAATGAATTTCTGAATTTCTAATCAAGACCTCGTCCTTTCATTTTTTTTTTTTTTAACTTTTTAACTTAAACTTGCTCAGCATTTAACAGGAAATTCTCTATCAGGTAATTGTGAGACTTTTCAGAGAAATATGACTACATTTAGAGTATTTGAGTAAAGACAGATACTAAATAAAGATAAAGAGAGTTTGATTGCAACTCATGAGAAGTGTAAGAATCCCAGAGGCTGGCAAATACTATGACACAACTATGGCAAGGCCAGAAGTATAAGTAAAATGTGTTTCACCAAGATTGATTCAGAAATGAGACTTGAACCTTTTTCTTTTGCAAAAATTGAAGGGAAGAAAAGAGCTGGTGTAGGCAACAGATAGAGACCATTTGTCACAGCTCAGCATCAGAATGTAGTGTAACTGTCATAAAAGCATGAAATTTTAATTTCTTGACATAAACTTCTATGCCTTATTTCATATTACTAAGCATTTACAGCCCTACTCATAATAATGAATGGTGGTTTTTAGGAAGTCTGTGCAGCTGCAACATGCAAACATCATTCAAATTAAAATCAAATTCTTAATATATAATGGAATAGCAGGTATGTACTATTTATACATATGAGATTCTTATTTAAGAGTGAGGAAGTTTCATTACAGACTCTGTAATGAAGTTACACATCTCAATTGTAATGTAATGGAGTTACACATCTCAATTAACAATGGCCCACAAACATGAAGAGTGAAGCAAGGGACACAAAGGTCCTGTTATATGTAGACTGGTAAACAGACACAAACACCTACAGGTTGAATCACAACATGTACCTTATTTTCTGGAAAAAGAAGGTCATGAGAATGTAGTTTCCTGGAGCCAGTCTAGAAAATTACAACTCTTTTATTTGATAATTTTGCCCAACCAGACTGAATTTCCCTAATGAGAGATAGGGAAGATATTTTTGCTTCTGGAAATATTTACTGCAATATGTTCAGTAATAGTTAGCATTGTTAGTCCAGTATAGAGTTAGTGTAATATACTAGATTTTCCATCAATGAAGGAAACCGTACCTCTCCAGAGAGTACATCTCCAGTTAATATAGCAATGACTATAGCCATTTATGTTAATCGAATTCCTACTTTGTTACCATAACGGTATCAAATTCAGTCAGAAAATTCCTTACCGCCTCTACTATGTTGCTATACTCTTGAGTCTCATTTTAATTTCTCATTTCTCACAAACTCTTTAAAAATAAATAAATAAATGAAAAATATTATCCAGTGCTGAATACAATTGACTCAGATCCATAATTGTGCTTTAAATAGTTAACATTAGTATTTATCCAAGAATAAAAAACTACAAAATTGTAGACATGACATATTTATAAGTCAAGACATCATCACCATAAAACAGGAATGCTATTTTAGAAAAAAATAAATTGCAGTACTGACTACGTCTTCCTTTTCATACATCCAGAAACAGAGGTACTTTCAAAAACAAGTATTGTAACAGTAGATAGTGGAATGCTTTCAGGACTGGTAAAGATAATTGTAGGGATATGTTTGGTACAGCATGTTGGAGAGAGGCTGCTAGAATGGTATCAAAGCTTATATGGATTAAATAAATCCACCATAGTAAAAAGTTAATATGAAAGTATTTAAAAAGAGAGAAAGGAGCAGGAGAAAGAATGCACAAGGTGTACCGTATCAAGGACTATGTTACCTAAGCATTCAGAAACTTCGGCTCCAAAATGATGTGTCCTGCAGCAAAAGGAAATATTAAAATATCCAAGTACATCAAAAGGAAACGAGATAAGAGACAGAAGTGAGATTGCTATTCTGTCTTAATCTTCAAACATTTCCACTAAATGATCAAAGAACCGGTGATAGCCTAAGATATAGGAAAATCTGCAAAATATTGTACTCTGTAGCAAGAGAAAAATATTAAAATGTTTTGGACCCTCCAGTTTAAAATCAGGTAATAATGAGACAGAAAATTAAGACTGTATGTACAAAATTAGCAAAGATCCATCATCATAGAAAGTAGCAATATGCAAAGTTAATGATCCAGCCATCAAAATGATAGACTGTAATTTGAAGAATTCAGAGCTTCTCTCTGATTAAAGAGACATTGTCACAGAAAACCAGCTAAGTTCTAAAAGAACACACAAACTCAACCCTCCCTTACACTTCTGAATTTTTGTGTCATGGTATAACTCCCATTGAATGCTGGTGATGGTTATCTGTATCCTTAAAATGGATCAGTCTCTTAAACATACTTTTCTGTTGAAACACAGGTTTTCTCTGATGCTTTCTGACATTTTTCTCTGATGACTTCCAAGCTTTAATAACACCTTTGAGCTTAGTAGTAAACTTGCTTCTTTTCCATCCTGCATTTCCCAAATGCTATTTCAGTATAGCATCACTTACATTTAGCCTTTTACATTTAGAAAAAGGACTTTGCATGCAACATCCTCACTCCTGGGACTTTGATCACTAGGTATTAGGGTAGAATAAGCACAACTTGTAATAGGGGAGAGGCTCTCAGATACTACAAGAACTACCACTAGGGCTGAATGTCAGTCTGAGAAGCTGTTTTAAACTCGGGATCTCATCTTGAGCCAATCTGAGCTGCAGCTCTCTCTGCATTACAGCCAGATGTCTGCCAAACTGGATCCACCTGTAGGCTGATGGTTGGCTGGCCTTTGGACTTACTTTGTCATCCTGGACTGCTCAACTGCTCTGAGCTCTAGACTGACCCCAAAGTCAGGTCTGCTCTCTCTCAAGAGCTGTTGGAACTGGCTGGTGAAGTACCTGCTCTCTGATGTCTTAGTAGCTTTAGTAAAATCTACTTAATCTTCACCTTAATTAATCACAAAGTGTTCCTGAAACCTAATACCTAGAGAAATACATTTTTCTTCCAACTCAGATAAAAAAAAATACATTGAGTTATATGGCTTAATGTCTACTAAATATAGATGCGCCTTCCTGTATTCATATACTTCCTTTTATTTTCTCTCTCTCATTTTTATTTATTTTCATAATGTCCAATAAATCAAGAATTTGTATGAAAGAAATAGCATTTTTTAATCCACTTGATTTTTGACATACAGACCTTGACTACATATACTATTAGTGCAAAATGAATTGCCTGAGAAGGATTCCCACATCTCTTTGCTGACTACATGAAAATCTGTATGATAATTTGTCATGGTTTTATGATTTTTGGTTGTCGGTATTCCACATCACTACATCATGTAGTACACTGGGAATTAAAGAGTTAATGCTCCAGATCTGGGCACCTGTCTGGAGAAGAAGTACATTCCCCACAGGACTTTGCATTCAGAGAAGGGATATAAGCTTTCATAGATCAGCTGACCTGCCCTTTTCTGGCTCTCCTCTCTGCAACTCGTTCTGACCACATGCATCACCTCAGCATTAGTGTAAAGCCTTCAGAGATACTCTCTCATCATATTTAATTAATTAGCTCCAATTCTAATTATATTGTATTATAGTGTATTATAGCGTGTTGTCTTGCATTCCCATATCTTATGTAGTAAATTAGTTTCTTTCTCCTCAAATTATTGCTGCTGTTTTGTTTTGGGGCCCATCTCTCTACCCTCTTTCCCTTATCTCCTTTTCTGGAGGAACAGATCTGTGGATTCCTCCTCCCAACTAGTCACGGATCTGTGCTGAACCAGCCCATGAACTGTTGACACAATCTTATACACAAATATCTACAGATTTTCATGCAGTCAGATGAGAGATTCCTCTCCTCCCCCTGCCTCCCCCCTACACACACACACACACTGTTGCCAGTGATGTTGATTTAAGCATTTCTTTGAAAGATACATAAAGACTTTGATCCAAAATTGGAAAATAAGTTTTTCTCACCTGTTACTGCAAACTATTAAGCATTTTTCTTGTCTTTTTTTTTTTTCTTTTTTTTCCCCTTCCACAAATGGTGTCTCTGCTACCTACAGATTAAAAGTTCACAGAATAATGACACTGAGCTTCACATACCTAGTATATAGCTTTACTACCAGGAAAACAAAGGAGAGACACAGGTCTACAACAAAGCTTATTGTCCAGCATAACAGTTATGCTTAGAGCACGCTATTTAGTTGTAAGATTTAGACAAACACTGCTGATGAACTCTATCAAACACTTGAAAGAAAGATACATACATAACTCACCATCTTTAATGATTGAAGACATTTAGAGTGCTATAAGAAAGCATATCTATGGGTTTCCACAAGAGCCATAAAAATATCTCAAAAATTAAAGGTAATATTCAGGAAAGAGGTAACTACTGTTCCTAGAAACTGATCGCCATTTTCTTGGTGGGACTGTCTCCCTCTCATTTCCTTAATGAAACAGGATGTACCTGGGAGTCTTATGATAATGAGTCTCATGAAATAAATCTCTGTAAATCTGCCCTTGAGTACTGTTTCCTCCTCAGTCATGCAATAACCTGAATGATACTATCTGAAATGAATATTCTATGAAAACCAATAAGTATGGTCAGTAAATCCGTATTGAGACATAATCTTTGTCATCTCATTCAAAAGAAAACAAAACTTTTGTCCACTATAAGTTAATAGTACCTGCTCTTGTTTTGGAATACCACAACTGGGAATCTTTTGTTACCATAAGAGCAAATGTAATCCTTTCTGTATGTTGTCCCTGTTCATTGCAGGGGAGTTGGACTAGATGGCCCTCAGAGGTCCCATCTGACTCTAAGGATTCTATGATTCTACTGTAAACCAGTTAGCTTTTTTAACAATACATGTGGCATGTACCACAAAAAATCTCAGCTAGTTTATGACTCCATATGGCAATCAGAGCACTCAAGACAAAAACAATAAGCAAATGTTTCTCTAAAATTACTTTCTGATTTTTTTTTTTTTAAATTGTGTAAAATCTCTTTTCTTCTACGTAGCCAGATGATTAACTGTCTCAGTACATGTACTGCAGACAGTCATTTGACATCTTCACACCTTAAAGTCTAATCAGCTTTGGGTTATCATAATTACTGATGTATTCTACACAATAGAAAAAAATATTCTAGAAATGCAAACTCAAAAAATTTTTGCTGTGTAACTACAATAGCTGTAATGAATAAAGTCAAATGATTAGAAAAAGAGAAACAGAATCTCATTTACAACAGGATGATTTCTAGGGAATACTAGCAATTTAAGAAGAAAGAAAAAAAAAAAGTATTCAAATTCTAATTCACTGAACACGGTTATATATTCTATTTACTCAATATGATTTTCTTTGTCTAAAACACTGCTTAGAATATATTATACAGGATTCCTCGGAAGACTACCACTAGCACAGCCAAAGTGGAGCATTTAAGCAGAACCCATACTGTCAGTCTGAATTTCAGTTGAGAAAAATATGAAATCTACAAACAAAAAATCTGTGATCATTTTTGTTATTAGAAAATTAAACAAGGACACATCCTTTAAAATATAGAGACGGATTCTTTAAGGTTTACAGGAAAATTGTGGGCTTGAATAATCTCATTTTTCAATATAGTATTTTTATTCGGGCTGTTTAGAAAATAAGTGATATTATTCAAGAACTTTGAAATCATAAAGTCATAGAATCATGTAAGTTTGAGAAGATCTTTAAGATCATCAGATCGGAATCACCTAATGATCACTAAACTATATCCCTTAATGCCACATCTATGCATCTCTAAAATGCCTCCAGGGCTGCGAGAGAACAATTATAGCAATATTTTTGGGCTTCTATTAGATCAGCAAGGGATGCTCACCAAGGAAAATTGCACTAGAATTCACTTCTGTACGTGGTGAAAAATCAATTATTTCAGGAAATCTCCTATTCTGTAGAAACAACATTTAGTGTTTTTCAATATGGTATTTTTAAGCCAGTGTTTAGTGACTGACCTGATATTGCTAAGTTATTGTGCAAACTGCCTAGAACATGAAAAGTCATATCCAGCCCTCTGTTTTACACGATTCCAGGCTAGAATGTAGTTTTCATACAGTTATGGTTAAAAAAAAAAAAAAAAAAAAAAGTCTGTTTCCCCTCTTTTAAGCTTTTTATCTTTCCCCATAAACACGATGAGTCTGCTTGATAACAAACTGGGTTGTGTCCTTAGAAAAATGAGAAAGAGTCAGAAAAATCTCTACCACTTTGCCTTAAATTATTGTCTCAGATATCCCCTGCAACTATAGACACTGTATTCAGCTGAGTCTGCTGAAAGTAGTCAGCTACTATGCCTGCCCCAAACCAGTTGGCAGTAGCATATGAGGTTGCAAATTACCAGCAATCCATTTTTATGTCAGTTGGCAGAATGTGTCAACCATATGGTCTTAAAAAATAATATAGCCCCCACATTATTCCTACTTTAGCTATTTCATAGAAAAACTGGAACTCTGGGGTGTAATCCTTAGGAATCTCCCTAAGGCTAGGAGCATTATTTGCAATGACCACTTGTGGAAAGAAATATATATAAATTAACTGTAAACACTGGAACAGTCTAGAGAAAGCAGAAATAAACTGGTGAATGAGGGAAGATCTTAAAAGAGAGTAGGCAGTTTTACCTCATTTGCTCTGCAATTAGAAGAATTAGCTATTTCAAAAGAAGAGAAATCTGTTAAAAATCACATTTGTCCACACACCCTCCCCCCCCCCAAAAAAAAAAAAAAGGTTTATAAATTATTTATGTAATAGTAATGTACTAAGTCTTCTTTTTCACAAAGAAAATGGAGTAGAAACCAAGAAGTGTTTGTACAGCCACTTTAATGACATTGTATTTTTCCTAGTCATTTGAATCCAGACTAGTAATGACTACTGTTAAGATTATACTGGTGTGATTTTTTTTTTTTCATACATGCATCTATATTCTTGGCTTTATGTGTCTATATGCATATATTTGTCCATGCATATTCTGTGCTTTATTTTTACCCATAAACAAGATTTTGACAGTAATAAACATTTTCATTAGATATTACTGAAATGCAATTAAATATTCATACCAACTGGAGACATCAGTTGCTTTGATTTTCAGTATTGTCTGGTAGAAAATAACCTACTTATTTGCCTTAGTTTTAAATTTACATAGTCTACACACAGACAATATTTTAAAACAATTTCAATAAACAAAGGTTCAAGATGAAGAAGATATCTTGGTTATTGACTGGGCTATTAGACAGGTTGATTCTTTTGTTCACTTTGATTGAGAAAGAACATAGGATAGGATTCAGGACAGAAGCTGAAAACTGTAAGAGATATCACCTTCGAGTTATTTCTTTCATTAAAAAGAAAGTGATCATAAAGTTTTAGGAAGCAAGTACTCCCTAAAAATTATTCTAATAAGCAAACAAACCCCACAGTATAGGTAACCCAATTAAACTTCTCAAATCCCACAATCTGATCATATGTAACAGGACAGATATTAAACATTTTTATAGAATTATAGAATGGCTTGGGTTGGAAATGACCTTAAAGATCACTTAGTTCTAATTCCATTACCATGGGCAGGGAAACCTTCTATGACATTAGGTTTCCAAAGCCCCATGTAATCTGTCCTTTGAATGCTTGCAGTGATGGGGCATTCACAACTCTCAATTCTCAACAATTCTCAACTCTGGACAGCTTGTTCTAGTGCATCACCATCACCATTGTAAAGGATTTATTCCTGATACATAAACATATCCTCTTTTAGTCTAAAAACATTACCCTTTGTTCTATCACTGTACTGCCTGAGAGAGTTCCTTTCCAGATTTGTAGGCCAGCCCTAGGGATGATTCATCTCCCTGATCATCCTTGTGGCTCTCTCCTGGACCCTCTCAAAATTGTTCACATCCTTCTTATGCTGGGGGCACAGAACTGAACACATTATTCTAGGTGAAGAGCCACAAGAGTAAAATATTATTCTATGTTTTAAAGTGAAAGATAGAAAACACTGAAGTATTCTGCTTCTGATAAATTTAAACTTGAAGGTAAAGAACTAATTTTGGATTTATGCTGTGGTAAAATATGTTGATATGAAATGTATATCAAAATGAATCTATTTCAAGCAAACAAACAAAAAATAAAAACCCAAACCTGTTACAGTAGCACAGATAAACAGATTATTGCTGGTGTCTGATATTCTGTCCATTCACTCTGCAGCCTAACATCTTAACAGAAAGTCCAGTTACAGGTTCACCTTTCTAGCTCACATTAAGATTTGTCTGTCCTATGTACCTTAAGAGATCATAGTAGTTACACAAGATTACTCATAAAAAACCTTTAACAAGTCAGAACAATGTTACAAAAAAAATTTTAAAAAATAGAACTTTAATAGGAAGTAGACTTTACTATGAAATGTATTTCTCTGAAAACAAAAATTAGTACAAACAATTTCCTCTCTGAATTTGTTTTAATTTCTGATGCAAAATCCAAAATTGTATAAAACAAAACTACAATGTCTTATGGCTTAGAAAAGAAGGAAGAAACGTGCATCGAAGGACAGAAACAATATTTTAAGCTTCAGACTGATCATACAGTAAATACGTGCAGCCATATATACGAAAACATAATCAGAAAATATTTTTACAAGGATATCCAGCTGGCCATTTAAAATAATATTATTATTATTCCTCAATTCTGTATCGAAGGAATATGTGTATACACACACATATTTACCATAAAGAATAATGAAGAACAATACATTTTTTGTTTATTTAAAAGTCTAATTTTTGTTTGTTTGTTGCAACTATGATTATTCAGTAAAAATTCTATTTACATTGGATAGAAAATTCAAAGAATAGTGAAAATGACATGTTACTTTAATGCAAGGTTTTTTTTTGAAGATGATCACAAAATCACAGAATCACAGAATAGCTTGGGTTGGAAGGGACCTCAAGGATCATGAATCTCCAACCCCCCTGCCACAGGCAGGGCTGCCAACCTCCACATTTAATACTAGACCAGGCTGCCCAGAGCCCCATCCAACCTGGCCTTGAACATCTCCAGGGACGGGGCATCCACAGCCTCTCACCACTCTCTTGGTAAAGAACTTTCCCCTGACATCCAACCTAAATTTTCCCTCCCTCCACTTAAAACTATTTCCCCTTGTCCTGCAGTTATCTACCCTTTCAAAGAATTGACTCCCCTCCTGTTTATAGGCTCCCTTTAGGTATTAAAAGGCTGCAGTGAGGTCACCCCACATCCTTCTTTTCTCCAGGCTGAACAAGCCCAGCTCCCTCAGCCTGTCTTTGTAGGGGAGGTGCTCCATCCCCTAATCATCTTTGTGGCCCTCCTATGGACCGTCTCCAACAGCTCCCTGTCTTTCTTGAACTGGGGTCTCCAGACCTGGACACAGTACTCCAGATAGGGCCTCACAAGGGAAGGTAGATTTAGACTACATATCAGGAAGAAATTCTTTACTGTGAGTGTGGTGAGACACTGCAACAGGTTGTCCAATGAGATTGTGATGTCCCCCCCTCCCTGGAAGCATTCAGGGCTGTTAGAATACTCCCTCTTATCTGCTGGCAAGGCCTGGAAGATAGGAACAAAGGACTTTCTCCTGAGATCACAGAGCCAGAAGCTGCCACTCCAAGGAGAGCTCACTCAACTGCTTTGGATTTCAGCTGTCACTCCAAAGACAGCTGACTCGACACTTCGGGACCATTGAAAAGGGACCATCATCACCATGGTCTTTGTCATCATCGTAGTTAACAGAACAACAATGCCTGATGACCCACCACTACTGGAGATCAATGACTGTACTACAAACCACGCTGGATCCATGGTGGTGACTATCTCCCTCTTGCTTCCTATAAGGACTCTTTGCTTCTTCTTTTCTATCGCCCTCCTTCCCTTCCCCATTATCCTAATTCATAATAGCGTCCATCCTCCTCTTCACCATCTTCCTGGTTAAGATTTGTAATAAACTGGTTGGACCAACATTTGAACTGTTGTTTCTTAATCTCACGCCGGGTATACAGATATTAAAAGCACCTCCTCTCCTTCCTATAAATTGGAGTGAGACAAAGGCCAGGCTGGACGGGGCTGTGAGCAACCTGGTCTAGAGGGAGGTCTCCCTGCCTATAGTAGAGGGGTTTGAACTAGATGATCTTACAGATCCCTTCCAACCCAAACCATTCTATGATTCTATCATACACGAATAATTTGGTGGGTAAAACAAGATAAACACTACTGAGAATAAAAAGATTAAAAATCCAGCCATGTACCTTCGAGCACATCAATAATTAATACAGCATTCCTTTGCTGAAAGAGTCAACTGTAATTCTCTTGCAGTTCTTACTGTAAATGAGTTTGAATAATGTTCACAAGAACCTTTGGAAGGTTCTGCACTTCTTAATGGCCAATTTATGTAAACACGAAACTGTATGACTGAGATTTGCGTCCACTTATATGCTTTTGCTATTCAGTGAAAACTAGTTGCATTTCACAACATTCTTCTTTTCAAACACTGCCCATAAGGCAGCAGGTAAAGATATCTTGACAATATTACCAAGCTTTATGTCAGTGGGGGAAAAGGAACAAAACGTACTTCAGAAACCTATAGACTCAGACATTTAGAGAAGCTTTCACATCAAAAACAAGTAGTATGCTACTTCTAAGACTAAACACATTTCTAATTAAGGGACCTTCTGATACAAAGCTGGCAATCCAACAGAGTAATAAATCTGAAAATCTCGAGAACAGAAAACACCAACTATTGCCAGTGACTAATGACAAGTAAGAAAAAAGGGTTTGATTGTTTTATTTTCTTTCATATATACTTTTATTTCATTGAATTTTTCACTAGTCAACACAACTTAGATAAGCACTGCCAGCTGGAAGCTAATTACATTCAGCTGAAACTAATTATTCAAAACTCTTTAATAAGAGGAGAAGCTATCCTTCTTAGGGAGACACAAATGTATTGGACTGAAAATAAGTAAGGACTTTAAAGATACATATGGTCTTGCTGTATATTTGTTGTATAGTGTACTGTTCATTCGCCTTTTAAATGTGCTGTTAAAACTGATATGTTCATTATTTCTATGGGGGGAATAAAACACATCATAGGATTTTCTCATATATTCAGCTATTGCCGTAGCTGAGGTGACAATTTTAAATCAGGAAATTAAGAGCAGCCTTCTTCTCTAGAAACTTTATACATTCTTCTTTCTTAGCCACTGATTCCATATCTGAGGACTAAGGGTCTATGTTCATACTGGGGGGTGTGGATGCAATGATTGAGTGAGGAGCTGAGAATGAAAATGTGAAGTTAAGCCTGGAAGAAGAAGACTAGGAGAAAGATTGTTCTAATTTATTTCTCGCTAGCCAAACTTATTTTAATTGATAACAAGCTCTTTTATCTTAAGTCATGTCTGCTTTGCCTGTGATGATAATTGTTAAGAAATCTCTATCCTTACCTTTACCCATAAGCTTTTTTCCACCTTATTTCTCTCTTTGCTGTGCTGAAGATTAGGAGTGAGAGAGCAACTGAGTGGGGTGTATGGCAGCCAGCCAAGGTAACCCATCATAGTCATTAGGACACTCGGGCACTGTAACAGAGTTTGTATACTTTCTATCCCTCTTAAGGGTTTTTGAAGACCCAAGAGGATAAAAGTTTATGCAACATGCCCTAAGTAGCTGAGATTTAAACAGGAAGTTTGAACTGTAGTTTTCCTTCAGTTCCTCACAACTTGAAGTCCAGAACTCTATTGTAATTCAGATGCTTTTTGTTGAAAGTAAGCTTTTAGTCAGGAATCTTTAATTACAAGAGCTGAGCTCACCTGAAGTTTAAAAATTATTCTGAAAACATTCAGTCATCCATCTTGGAAAAAATAGAAGTCTCTACAAAATTTGACTGGAGATAAAATATAACAGCAATGTTTGAATGTTAGAATTTAGTTTCAGACAGAGCTAGAGGTTGTCTTCCTAATATTCTAAGTGTCAAAAATGGATTTATAACAGAACAATGAGGCTGGCGTGGTTCATCATGTCATCCTGATAATCTGAGGACTAGAATGGGTATTATCTCAAAGGAATAACATAAAGACAATTACAAACCCAAATGAACCAGAAGCCACAGAACATCTGCACACCCTCTAATAAGTGTAAGACCTTTAATGTCACTGGCAGTCTGCCTGGATGTTTGCAGAGAAAGTCTGTCGGCTTCCAAAGTTAGTTTGTGAAAAATAGGTCTCACAATTGAGGAAGAAAAACAAAAGACTCCACAGATCTTTGATAGTCTTAATAGTGAAGGAATTGCTTTTTGATTCTAAATCGGAAGAGTTTAAAGAGTTAATGCTCTACACAATGCAGGTTCACTCTATTTTTAATATCACAGATAATGCTGACTTTAATGACTCTTTCCATTTACCGTGTAAAAGCTCTGTTATATTATAAATTGAAGATTTTCTGCCATTCTTTGTGCACTGTGTTTGGTACTGCATCATCCTTTATCATATTTATGTTCCTGTACTCTGATGCCAAACTACAGAAGGTTATATTTTTAGAATCACTTTCTATAAAGCAGCATTTCTCCCCAAGAAACTGATATCAGGACAAGGCTGCATTCAAAGTAACATAGGGAGATCCAAGAGAGGTGATCTTATGGTTGACCTTATCTAGACCTCATAATTATTTTTCACATCTAAAAACTGTAACTTATTTGAATTTGTAATGATGATTTCACAGTTCAGTAAAAAAGAATATGCAAATTCTGATAATAAAAGTAGTGGTAGAAAATTACTATGCATGTCCTCCTAACCTGTTAGAATTTTCTGGAATAAATTGGGAGGCATAAGTCAATGTGAGTTGCACAAAGAACAAAGGTTTTATCTTAAATTAGTATGAAAAGGAAAAAAAAGTAATGATTAATGAGAATAGTCATTATGACACTTTTATCAGAAATTCATAAAAGAAGAAAAAGTAATTGTATTATTAATTCTGTTATATGTTTTTAGAGGTTTAAATTATTTTTATGAATATTATTAATTAAAACTTAAATTAAACCTTCACTGAGACTTCTCTGAATTGCCAAGAATAATTTCAGTAGCCAGTTGTGTCTGGACCACACACACACCTGTTGAAACACAGGCTTTTTACAGAGCTAAGGTAAGTCAGGCATAACTTGAGACACTAGGGCTAGGAAAAGAAGTATTAAAATTAAATTATTATTTTTGATTTCATTTTCATAAATTCTGTATACATTCCATAATTTTAACATCCACAGGGATGTTGTTTCTTGAGCAAGGCTACTCTCAGCGTTACCTTGAAGACTGTTCCTAAACGTACCGCTCAAGAGCAATATGTGGGTTGTGACATTATATTCTTGGACAGATAATGAATGGCTGTAGTATTTCTTTTCTCTTAAAAATTAGAAAATGAGTGAGCTTAAACTTTTCAATTGAATATATATGTTTATGGTTTATATTTGGTAAAATATTGTTAAACAAGTGTATCTAAACTTAATTCAATAATACTACATTAAGAAAAGAAAAGGAGGGGGAACTGTATAGATCCTCTTCTCTGCAAGATTTTTTACATGGATAATATTGTGGCCTTATAAAATAAAATATGTTCTTCTTAACATTCCAATCTTCTTGAGATAAAAACAATTTTAAGATTGCTTATCTTCTCCCAGAAATATCCTTGAGAATATGCAAAACAAAATGCATTGTACTTGCCATCAGAAACTCATTCAACTGTGTTATCAGTCAGATGTTTCAGAGCATTCTAGTGTGACCATTATTAACTGTCCATAAAAGTACAGTAAATACAGGCATGAAATATGGGACTGCTTATAAATATGTAAATTATCTCAAAAGTTTTAAAATATCTGAGATCAAAGATTTTTCAGTATAGTAAATCCCCACCCCAGTTTAGAAGATAGAGTTCTAGTTGAATTCACTATTTTGTCACAATCTCTCTATTACAGAAAATGCAAGAGGAGTTTTCAAAATCATCTCAGGCCCCTTGGTGAAGTGGTGGTATTCAATTGTAATGGTAAGCTTTTATTGCAAAGTCTGCCTTTTAATTTATTTATTTATTTATTTGGTTCCTGTGAAAAGGCAATAGAAATCTTATCCATACTCAATATTAAAGTTTGTAAACAATCAACAATAATAATATAGGAATAAAAAAGGCATATAAATTGAGTAAAATACATAAAGTTGATCATATATAAAGTGACTTTTTAGTGTGAATATTTCTGATTTATTATAAGAAAAACTCTTGTAAGGTGTCATGGTTTTACGTTTTTTGGTTTTCAGTATTCCACATCAACACATCATGTAGTGCACTGGAACTAAAGTGTTAATACTCCAGCTCCATGTACCTATCCCTGTCCCTGTACTTAACGGAAGTCATGGGATCTGACCCTTCCGGGGGGGGGGGGGGGGGGGGGGGGGG
>JAPSGF010000006.1:15893413-15925715 GCA_035772895.1 Perdix hodgsoniae
GGGGGGGGGGGGACGCTCACTTACTGCTTGAGGTTGCGTTTTCTAGCCATCCAAAGCTTTTCAGGTTTGACGTGGTCTCGGGAACTCTCTCTCCTATCTTATTTGATTTATTAGTCTCAATTTCTATTAGATCTTATTATATTGTGTTATTTTGCATTTCCAATATCACAGTTAGTAAAATAAGTTTTCCTCCATAGATTGTTGCCGCTGTTGTTTTTCTTCCCCCCCTTCCTTCCCATTTTGTGTGGGGCCGGGGTGGGAGTAGAGGGACAGAGGCGTACTGCCCCTCCTGTCACATGCATAGATTGATCTAGTTAACGCCGTGACATAAGGAAATAGATCTCCAATCATTATGCACATTGTACATGTTAGAAAGATAACTTTACTACTCTGTTGTGCTCTGTTTAGAGGAGAGTTTAACACACAGTTCCTTAAAGACTGTATAATCAGAAAGCAAGCAACATCAGAACAAGAAGTGCAAATCTTTCTCTTATCCAGATCTGAATTATTCAGTGGTTCATGGGGTTTACCCCATATTTGCCAAGTCTGTCTGGAGCAGACATCATTTCCATTTTAAAGTGCCAGCTTGCCTAAAAACAATCTTTTAAATTCCTCCGAGTATGATTACCTTCTTTAAGCTGTCCTTTTCATCATATTGTTTATATGTGACTGACATAATGAGTGTGCAAATGGCAGTTATTGAATACAAATAGTAATTGTTCAGCCCAATTATGCGCAACTTTTTCTTACATGTTCTCTATAGTCTCACTGTATCTACTTCAATTGTTTACTAAAAGTATTTGGAGTAAAAACTCCGAAGTCGCTGAAGCGCCGAAGTCACCTGACTTTCGATCGCCGAAGTCGCCTGACTCGGAGCCGTCCCGGACCGATCAGCAGCGACTGACCGCGTGGTTCAAGGGGGATCTCGGGCTGTTCCTTCAAGCAGGGAATCCCCGGGCTACAGGAGCTACAGGAGCAGCCCGGCAGCTCTTGCAGAGCCGCTGACGCAGCACGTGGGAGTTACCAGGCAACGGCGGGAGATTTAAACCGGCACAGGGAGGGCAGCAACTAGTCTAGACCAGAGACGGACAGGAGGGGCCAGGGTCCGTGCACCTCGTGACTTCCTGTTTCAGTGCTGGTAAGTATTCTGCTTAGCAATGGTTGTGCCCCGGCGGAAGTGTGCTGCCAGAAATACTGACGAGGCCCAGACAAGGGTCCCATGCCCTCAGAGAAGGGAGCCATCTGCCAAGAAGACTGCAGTGACCCAGACTGAGGTCCTGCACATGCCTGATAGAATGGCTGCTAGCAGAAAGTCTGAGAAGACTCAGACTGAGCCCCTGACCCAAGATGCTGGTGTGCAGGTCTCTGGCTGTGCTGAGTGCCAGAGCCTGGCCCTTGCAGTACTGGGTGAGGGAGAAAGTGATTGTGTACGATGTGACTAGGTTAACTACTTGCTCGGCCTCGTAGTTGACCTGAAGGAGGAGGTGGAGAGGCTGAGAAGCATTAGGGATTCTGAGAGGGAGATTGACTATTGGCACCAAGCCCTATCGGCTCCTAGATCCTGGAAACCAGAGGAGGCTCTGCATGGAGAATGCCACCCCCAGCCGCCTTGCAAACAGGTAACAGAGGGGAACTTACATGCAGATGGCGTTCCTGCACAGTGAACCCACTGTCCTCTCACCCTCATGGGAACAAAGGTAAGGAATTGGAGCATGTAGGTCGGTGGCAAATGGCCCCCTCTCGACGATGCAGGTGTGCCCCCCCGGTGAGTCCCCAGCCCCCTCAGCTCCCCCTGCAGAACAGGTACAGTGCTCTGCAGGGACAACTGGATAATAGTGGTGATGATGGATCTCCACAGTTGGTGCTTTCCAGGTCTAACCAGTCTTCTCCTAAAATTACTACATCATCAAATAGGAAAACACGAGGGGTCATTGTAATTGGTGACTCTCTGCTGAAGGGAGCGGAAGGGCCAATATGTAGGCCAGATCCTCTGCATAGGGAGGTCTGCTGCCTCCCAGGTGCCCGTGTAAAGGATATAAAGCAGAAACTTCCTTCCCTTGTCCAGCCCACTGATTACTATCCTCTGTTGTTGTTTCAGATTGGTAGTGATAATTTACACAGAACACCCCTAAGGACTCTGAAAAAGGATTTCAGAGCCCTGAGGAGACAGGTAAAGGGTTCAGGAGCACAAGTTGTGTTCTCCTCTATCCCTCCAGCTATAGGGAATAATGAGGGACTTAATATAATGGGCCAGTGGATTAATTCCTGGCTCCAGGCTTGGTGTGCTTGGCAGGGATTTGGGTTCTTTGACTTGGCCTCTGTCTGTAGGAGACTGGACCAGCTAGAAACCGATAGGAGTGGCTTCTCCCAACGTTCAAAAAGGATCTTAGGCCGAGAGTTAGACAGATTCGTTCAGAGGGCTTTAAACTAGGTATGAAGGGGGATGGGTGTGTAACTGGGGTCACTAACACAGAGTCGGTGCGTAGTGACCCAGTACTTGCAGGAGAGGGATGTGCTTGCAAGAACCCATGGTCTTGTGCCTTCGTGATGGAGGAGAATGACTCTATGAAGGGGGAAGAGGGTAAAGGCAGGTCTTCTAGGGATAAGTCTGATGAATCGGTATTGGGATTAGGAGCGAGGCAAGGGGCTCGGCTGAGGTGCGCCTATACCAATGCACGCAGCATGGGCAACAAACAAGAAGAGTTGGAAGACATTGTGAGGCAGGCGAACTATGACATAGTTGCCATAACGGAAACATGGTGGGATTGCTCCCATGATTGGAGTGCTGCAATGGATGGCTACAAACTCTTCAGGAAGGATAGGCAAGGAAGGAGGGGTGGTGGCATGGCTATCTATGTCAGGGATTGCTTTCATGCTGCAGAGCTTGTAACTGGGGATGATGTGGTTGAATCCCTATGGGTAAAGATGAGGGGAAGGGCTGATAAGGCCGACATCCTGGTGGGTGTCTGTTATAGACCTCCAAACCAGGATGAAGAGGCAGATGAGCTGTTCTATAAGCAGCTGGCAGGAGCTGCGCGGTCACCGGCCCTTGTCCTCATGGGAGACTTTAACTTCCCTGACATATGCTGGGAGTATGGCATGGTGGAAAAGAAGCAGTCTAGGAGGTTCCTGGAATGCATAGAGGACAACTTCCTAATGCAGCTGATGAGAGAGCCCACGAGAGGAGCTGCCCCGCTAGACCTGCTGTTCACAAACAGGGAAGGTCTGGTGGGAGAAGTGGAGGTTGGGGGCTGTCTTGGACAGAGTGACCACAAAATGGTAGAGTTCTCGATTCTAGGTGGAGCCTGGAGGGAGAATAGCAAAACTGCCACTTTAGACTTCCGGAGGGCAGACTTTGATTTGTTCAGAAGACTAGTAGGGGCAGTCCCCTGGCGTTCAGTCTTAGGGAACAAAGGGGTCCAAGATGGCTGGTCGCTCTTGAAGAAGGAAGTCTTAAAGGAGCAGGAGTGGGCAGTCCCCCTGAGCCGCAAAATGAGCTGGCAGGGAAGAAGACCAGTGTGGATGAATAGGGAGCTGTTCTTAAGGTTGCGGGAGAAAAAGAGAATCTACCGCCTGTGGAAGGAGGGAAGAGCAACTCAGTACGACTACAAAGAGGCTGTTAAGATATGTAGAGGGAAAATCAGAGAGGCAAAAGCCCAGCTTGAATCTAACCTGGCTGCTGGGGTAAAAACAAACAAGAAACTCTTTTACAAATACATCAACTGTAAGAGGAGGACAAAGGGGAATCTCCATTCTTTACTGGATGAGGCTGGGAATGTGATCACAGAGGATAAGGAAAAGGCAGAGGTTCTGAATGCCTTCTTTACATCTGTCTTTAAAAGTCATCTTGGTTATTCCCAGGGCTCCCCACGCTCTGACTTGGTAGTCTCGGCTGGGAAGCAGACTGAACCCCCTGTGATTCTTGAAGAAGTGGTCAGGGAATCACTGCTCCAACTGGACTGTCACAAGTCCATGGGTCCGGATGAGATTCACCCGAGAGTGCTAAAGGAACTGGCGGAGGTGATCGCTGAGCCTCTTTCCATTATCTTTCAGCGCTCCTTGTTAACGGGTGTGGTCCCGGAAGACTGGAGGCATGCCAACGTGACTCCCATTTACAAGAAAGGTTGTAAGGAGGATCCGGGGAACTACATGCCTGTTAGCCTGACCTCAGTGCCAGGGAAGCTAATGGAACGGATTATCTTAAGGGAGATCACGCTGCCGGTGTGGGATGACCAGGAGATCAGACCTAGCCAGCATGGGTTTGTGAAGGGCAGGTCCTGCTTGACCAATCTGATCTCCTTCTACGATCCTGTGACCCGTCTGCTGGATGAAGGAAAGGCTTTTGATGTGGTCTACTTAGACTTCAGCAAAGCCCTTGACACTGTCTCCCATGCTATCCTCCTGCAAAAGCTGGCAGCCTGTGGCTTGGATGGGTACACTCTCAGCTGGGTAAGGAGCTGGCTGGAGGGCCGGGCCCAGAGAGTGGTGGTAATGGAGTCAAATCCAGTTGGAGACCAGTCACGAGTGGAGTCCCCCAGGGACTGGGGGCCTGTCCTTTTCAACATCTTTCTTGATGACTTGGACGACGGCATTGAGTGCACCCTCAGTAAGTTCGCAGATGACACCAAATTGGCAGGGAATGTCGATCTGCCTGAGGGTAGCGAGGCCCTACAGAGGGATCTGGATAGGCTGGAGAGCTGGGCCGAAGCCAACGGGATGAGGTTTAACAAGGCGAAATGCCAGGTCCTGCACTTTGGCCACAACAACCCCAGGCAGCGCTATAGGCTTGGGGTGGAGTGGTTGGAGGACTGTGTTGAGGAAACAGACCTGAGGGTACTGATTGATGCTCGGCTGAACATGAGCCAACAGTGTGCCCGGATGGCCAAGAAGGCCAACGGCATCCTGGCTTGCATCAAAAACAGTGTTACTAGCAGGAATACGGAGGTCATTGTCCCCCTGTACTCGGCACTGGTGAGGCCGCACCTCGAGTAGTGTGTTCAGTTTTGGGCCCCTCACTGCAAGAAAGACATTGAGGCCCTGGAACGTGTTCAGAGGAGGGCTACGAAGCTGGTGAGGGGTCTGGAGCACAGGCCTTATGAGGAACGGCTGAAGGAGCTAGGATTGTTCAGCCTGGAGAAGAGGAGGCTCAGGGGAGACCTCATTGCTCTCTATAACTTCCTGAAGGGAGGTTGTAGTGAGCTGGGGGTTGGCCTCTTCTCTCGTATAATTAGTGATAGAACTAGAGGGAATGGATTTAAGGTGCGCCAGGGGAGATTCAGGCTGGACATTAGGAAATATTACTTCTTGGAAAGGGTGGTCAGGCACTGGAATGGGCTGCCCAGGGAGGTGGTGGAGTCACTGACCATGGGAGTGTTCAAGAAACGTTTGGATGTTGTGTTGAGGAATATGGTTTAGCTGGGAAGTATTGGTGATGGTTGGACTAGATGATCTTCTAGGTCTTTTCCAACCTTGATAATTCTGTGATTCTGTGAAAACATAGGTCTATTTTATGTAGAGCTACTTTGCTAAGAAAATCTTTTTAATTAAGTTCTTAATATTCTGCAGTCATACTATTGCCTTCTCAAAAACACTACATTATTTCAAAAACCTCCATGCTAAACAAAGTTTACTCAGTGTCATAACATTTAAGGAGGCACCTGGATATCCTTCAAGATTTACTGAATACACTGAAATGTGTACCTTACATAAAAACATAAATATTTTTATTATAGAATGGAACTCCTTGTCTTAAATAATAAGAAGGAAATTAATTAAGATTATTTTAGAATTTTTACAGTGCTGCTTTCCCTTTTTCTACCAGCTTCTCTGTGACATTAAAGATCTAAACAACAGAAAAATTCACTTGGGAATACACATCATCTTTTAAAATAATGGAATCGTGCCAGAAGAGAACCCCCCCCCCCCCCCCCCCATTGAGACAAGAATTTCAACTCAAATTTTCATAAATATTTTACTGGAAAAAAAAGCTTTTTTTTATTGTAAATTTTTTTTCTTTTCAGTGAAGTACTTAAATTTTCATAGTAGTTTCATGCATCAATATTTCCTTTAATTCTTGAAATGCAGAAATGTTAATTGAAATTAATGTCTATAACTAAATGCTAGTAGTCCGTCCTTTGACATTTAAATGCCTTCTAGAAAAGCTATTTATATGTCCAATGAGCCAGAAATCTCAGGGAAATTAAGACATGCTATTTCTAACTGTTAGATATATAAATAATAATAAATTTAGCAATAATAACAGATTTACAATTCTCTGAATAGTTTTTGTCTATTAACATTTCACAGAATCATAGAACCATGGAATCATAGAATGGCTTGGATTGGAAGGGACCCCAAGGATCATAAAGTTCCAACCCCCTGTCACAGACAGGACTGCCAACTTCCAGACCTGATAATAGACCAGGTTGCCCAGGACCCCATCCAAATTAGTCTTGAACACCTCCAGGGATGGAGCATCCACTACCTCTCTGGGCAGCCTGTTCCAGACCCTCAGTGCTCTCCCTGTAAAGAACTTACTCCTGACAACCAATCTAAACCTTGCCTCCTTGAGCTTAAAACCATTCCCCTTTGTTCTATCAATGTCTATCCTTGTAAAATGTTGATTCCCCCCATTTTTATGATCCCCTTTTAAATACTAGAAGGCTGCAATGATGTCTTCTTACAGCTTTCTCTTCTCCAGGCTGGACAAGCCCATTTCCTTCAGCCCCTTTCAGGGGTGCTCCAGCCCTCTGATCATCTTTGTGGCCCTCCTATAGACCTTCTCCAACTCTTAACACATCTTTTCTATATTGTGGCCCCCAGGCATGGATGCTGTACTCCAGGTGGATTCTCATGAGAGCAGAGTAGAGAGGGATAACCACCTCCCTGTCCCCACTGGCCACCTCTCTTCAGATGGAGGCCAGGATGGCACTGGCCTTCTAAGCTGCAAGAGCACACTGTTAGCTCATGTTCAGTTTTTCATCCACTAGGACCTCCAGGTCCTTCTCCACAGGGCTATTCTCAAGGAGTTCTTCTTCCAGTTATTTATGTATCTAGAATTACTCTGACCCAAGTGCAGAACTTTGCACTTTGGTATGTTGAACCTCATTAGTTTCATATTTCTAGTGTGTTTCCTGTCATGATCATTAGAAGTTTCAAAGACCTGTGAGTACAATAGAGATGGTCAAACTGGAATTAGATTTCTCAATATGTAGGCATGACTTATTAGTAATGTCAAAAACAATGAGCATAGTTGTAATTTCTGAGTGCTTAATTCAAATCACATTGAAAAACATGTACATGCTTAATGCTTAAGACATTAAAACTGCTTAGGCAGTCTTTTTACTGACTTCAAGGAATTTGTAAGTTTTTCCTTTTCACATCTGACTTTTGTTTGCTGGTGTTCTGTGTTATTAGGATCTTTGACTACAAAAGATTAGATATACTCCAAGTCTTGCTTGTTAAAGATGCATTTAATTAATGCTATATTTAAATTTGTTACCAAATCATAGAATCATTCAGGTTGGAATAGACCTCTCAGATCATCTATTCCAATTATCCACCTACCCTAATACACTAATAATGCCCTATAATTCATATCCCTAAGTACCACATCTACAGATTTCTTGAACACTTATAAGGCTGTTGACCCAGTTCCCTGGGAAACCTGTTCCAGTTCCTCATTACTCTTTTTAAGAAGTTTTTCCCAACATCCAACCTGAACCTTCCCTGGCTTAACTTGAGACTATTCCTTCAGTCCAATTGCCAGTTATATGGGAGTAGCCCCTACCTCACCGCATCCTCATTTCAAGTAGTTGAAGAGAGCAATAAGTTCTCCCCCGAGCCTCCTCTTCTCTGGACTAAACAATTACAGTTACCTCAGCTGTTCCTCTTTAGACATATATTTCAGACCCTTTACCAGCTGGTTATTCCTCTTAGCTTGCTCCAAGGCCTCAATGTCTTTCCTCTGGTGAGGGGCCCAAAATTGAACACAGTACTTAAGGTGTGGCCTCACCATTGCTGATTACAGAGGGCCGAACACTTCCTTGCTCCTACTAACAGCACTACTTTGGATACAAATCAGGATGCTGTTGGCCTTCTTGGCAACCTGGACACACCGCTGGTTCATGTTCAGCTGAACATCTATCGAAATCCCCAGGTCCTTTTTCTCTGCACAGTCTTTCTTTAAGATACTACCTCGAGCCTGTAGCGTTGCCTGGGTTTATTGTGGCCAATGTACAGGGTAAAATATTTCTTGTACATTAGCATGCTTCCACAGATTTTAAGATATAATAATTTTTTATTCTAATTTTTAGGCTTGTTCAATCCTAGAACATTTGTTACTGTAGCTTCATGTATATAGAATTAGTATTAGAATAGTGTTAAAGCTGAGGGGCATAATTTAATTACATGATCATGTACTAGGTCAGTATCTTTTTCCTTTAGGGTAATGGTATTTTCATAACTAATCTATGCTAGCAACTGTGAAAGTGCATATATTTTAAAGATTCAATGTTTTGTAAGTGAATTTCTTAATCACTGAAAGAAAAAGGTCTGTTAAATTATAAATTATTAAACTGCTTTATTTCTTCGTATCCATATGATCTCTTTCCAATTGTGTTACAGATCACTATGGTCTTTGGATGGTAGAATATTGTGCAAGAGATTTCTCATATCACTACAGAAGAAGGAAAAACAAATGGCTGTAATCTAAAAGTTGAAAGACATAGAAACAATAGGTAATATCACTTAAAATATATTAAATATATTAAATGTATCTTATCCATATATTTAAAAGTTGGGCTTTGAGGGTATGCAGAAGAGGCTAGAGAGAGATTTTAGGTAAGTTTGCAGACTTCATTTTCTAAGTGATCCAGGGGTAACAATTATATTTTCAGTGCACAAACCACACTGGGGGGACTGGGAAATATTAAAGTTATGCTAGAATCTGAGATTACCAAATGAAGTTCTAATATTTTATAAATTTTGTGAAAAATAGTATTTCTTGCCCATGGTTTTTAGTATTTGAAATAATTTGTAGAACACCTGAAATATAAGCTATTGAATATGTTAAGAGAGTTAGGATTCAGTATATGTATGTTATACCTGGATATAGACATTTTGCCAAATAAATAGGAGATTTAATCCAGCAATTGTGCTGTGCAGTCAAAGATATCACATAACCTTTCCTCAAGTTGTTTTGTGTATCCATAACTAAAAAAGTTGAGGAATTTAAAGGCCATACACTTAGCATTCTAAATCATTCCCTATTTAAAAATCTTTTTCCAAACTGCATAATAACTGGGCAGTTCCTCCCGTGTTTCTTTAATCTCAGAAGAATGAACAGGATAAATACATAGATAAAAAGGGGGCATGCAGCTCTC
Source organism: Perdix hodgsoniae (assembly GCA_035772895.1). NCBI lineage: Eukaryota > Metazoa > Chordata > Aves > Galliformes > Phasianidae > Perdix > Perdix hodgsoniae. The sequence continues at coordinate 15,902,797 of JAPSGF010000006.1, forward strand.
CAGAGAGCAATTGGTGATCATTTGCATATTTTCTATAATACAAATGTGAAATAAAAGCCATGTACTTCATCTGATGATTGAATTCTCCTCCATTGCTTCCTGGAAGAAATAACAGGAAAATATAATTTCTCAGAAGACGGTGTCAATCAGCATGAGCAGTTCCAAATTTGAAGATTCTTATATCCTGTGCATTCCTTATGCATAGAATGCATATAATATGCATACATATATCTGCATTTCGGGCATATATATTTATTTTTCATTTTATTAATGACAATAGACAAATTTTTCACATGTATGTTTTCACACCTTCAGATTTCTTCTTCTGGGTCAGTATGTACTGATGAAACTTACAACTTTTGATTCAGATAAAAAAAAATCCGAAATTGAAAATGAGACTAATAAATGCTCTTCTTTTTTCAAAGATCCTGCCCATGCCACTAAAACTATCTTCAAAATAATCTCTATGGTTTGTCAGTAGTCTTGTTTATGGGTACATTCTTGTAATTCTCCTGTCAGTATGCTTTTTTTCCTATCTCTACATTCTTCAACCCCTCCTACATAACACCACACCCGCCTCTCTTTTTGCACCTTATCTTCATCACCCTGGTTCCACTGGATGCTGTATGACTGTGGGTTTGCACCTGTTTGTCACAGCTAGGACTGGGGGCACCTGTTGCACCCAGTTTGTCCACCTTGACAAACAGCTTGGATCATTCTGCTGCTTAACAGTGAAATTACTGAGACTTAAAAAAAGAAGTTTTGGTATGTTCAGTGTCAAATATAAGAAGGCATCAATACTGGATAGAGAGTAAGAATGTTTTTAGAAGGTGAGCAGAGTAGTCATATTTCTGGCAAATTTATAAAATTGCTTATACTGGTATATTTGCATGCTTCCTAGAAAATACATCTGATGTTATATTGGCTCAAGCTATTGGCCCATGCTATGCAGGCAACACTTTATGCATATTTGCTTGAAATTCAGCTCCAATATAAACTCAGTATTAAAATTGTGTCTGTCATATGAAGTGACATTGAATATGTGGTTTTCATAAGAAGATGAATTATTTTTAATAGCTCTTAGGAATTTTCAAGTGATATCATCTGGCCATCACATCATTTGCCATCTACATCTGGTATTTGAGAAGTCTTTAAAATAATTTAAATAGAAAGATACACCTTAAATCTGATTTACTTCCAATTTACTGCAATAGATACTGACCCCTAGGATTCTGTGACTTCATTTTTACTGACCTAATATTTTTATGCAAGTGAAGTTTATGGCATGAATCTCTATATCAAGAAGAACAGCTTCTAGATTAGTTTACTTAGATAAAAGTAATTTTAAAAACTGAAACTGACAATGTTCCTTTGGAAGAAACTTCCAAATTTACTGTGGGTTCACTGACAATTACATAGCTAGTACCTTGGCCACAGATGCTTGGTGTTTATATTTCCTGAACAAGATCCAATTAAAAGCTTCCCATCTGTCATAAATCTTTGTCTCCTTGCAGCTTTCAATGCAAGTGACATACATTAGCATTCAAACCTCAGCCTGTCTTTCATTCACCACTGTCCAGAAATCAAGTCATTCTTTTATTAGGAATTTTCCAAAGTCTATAGTTATTTTGTTTTATGGGACTTTATCTAGCTATAGCTAGAGGCTCAAAGGTTCTTAAAGAAACTTGGAATGGAGCTTGGTATATTCAAACAGCTTTGATAATCCCACTGCAGATTTGTCAGATCTAGGGGCTAATTGGATTTTCCTAGGAAAACACTGATTGGATTTCTGTCGATTTCAGAAAATTATTGTAAATGAAAATTATTTGGATTTGGAAGCATGGAAGATATTTTATAAATAATTTTTATTGACAGGGAGTGCTTGGTGCTGCAGAAAAAAAGGTAACATTTATTTTATGTAAAAGAAATACTAAAAGTTAGAACTACGTATATATATATATATACACATATATGCTTTTTCTAAAGCATATATAGGAAGCTTTTTTCTTTGCTTGTTTGTTTGTTTTTAATCAGGATATGAGCTTATATTTGTTCTCTTTTAGATAGATCAAAGACATTGAAGATTCTAATGGTCATCCTATGGTGTCCATCAAATTGGCAGATATTCAGAGGATCTGCATCAGTTCCTTCAACTGAAGTGAGGCCAAGTGGAACTAGATGCCCACTCATACAAAATGGAATCCTTCTATAGATGGTACTTCACTGTAATCACATTCTCTACCTCCTCTAGAGCTGGCTATATTGTCCAGACCTCCACTGACTGTAACTTAGTATTACAATATAATTTATTCTCAGATTGGAAATGCAAAAATGTATTCATGTATTTTCTTTGGTGAACTTGAATAAAATGTGCTTTTATTTTCTGTGTTGGCTGACAAATTGTAGGAATGCTTCATGATCTAACAACTGCTTCCCATAAATATAGGAAAGGCTTGAATATATTTTTTTCTTGGTAAATAATTTATTATAACATCCCCCCATGCTATTTGCCTCAAAAAGGATCAAAAATACTTATCCGCTCTGAATCTCAAAATTAAGCTATTTGTTAGGATTGCTGAAAACACCAAGACTTCCTAGGGGCTTCAGAAGAAAATAGGTACAAAGGTATGGCTGAATCCAAATAAAAGATTTTGAAACCCCAAGGATTCAAGTCTGTAAATCACACTTTTTAGATTCCTTAGTCGGTCTTGAGCCAGCAGTGTGTCCCTGTGGCCAAGAAGGCCAATGGTATGCTCAAATGCATTAAAAAGAACATAGAAGTAGGCTAGAGGGTTATTTTATAAGATTAGTTACTCAGCATAACAAATCTGACTTCAGCAACACCTCAGTATTCATAATTTCTGAAGGTACCGCTTGCAGAATAAGGGTTTTCTTTGTTTGTTTTTGCTGTTTAAAAATAAACCAGAATAATAGTTTTGTAATTATTTGCTTTGAGATGGAAACTTGGAATTAAATATTTTTTTCCCTATACTGTTTACTAAATCTGGTAAGAAAGTGTTTTAAATGCCTTCAATATTTTGATTTTATTTTTAATATTTTTAAATATTTTTAAATATTCAAACTGACATATGCTTTATTTCTATATTTTGCCTGTAGCAGAAATATTGTATTCCCTTGGCCTTGGCAATTTTGTTGTCAAAAATATATTTTTTTAGTCTGTGTGGCTGTAGTTTTATATTCCCATAAATATATATACATTTGTTGAAGTAACATAGGTAACCTTTTCAGAATGTTGTTAGGATACCCTACTAGTGTCATTCATAGTAGCTTTAAACATCAAAAAAGTTTAATATTCAAGGTAATCGCTAGCGTTGTGGGACTTACATGACTCGCAATATAAAGAAAAGTAACTTATTTATATATTTTTGTGTTAGTGTTTGTATTTTTCAGAAATTTCACATTCAATGGGAATAAATTTGCCCTAGTTCTATACACACTATCCTAAACACTATAATGTAACTAAATTGACCTATTTTTTCTTTGGTTTCTACACAAGCCTTCAGTGGTCTGAAAAATATATGTTTATTTGTATAACATTCAACAAAAAAGTACAGTTTCTTTTTAATTAAAAAAAAATAATACTGAGCTTGAAATTTTTTCAGTTCATGGGGTTGTCAACTGTCCAATTTAAAATATTATTTGGATTTCCAGTTATCAGTGAGCAAGATGGAAAAGACTCTGAAAGACAATCGCTGAATAAAATACACTGATGGCAGCACAACAGAGACACAGAAAGTGTAAAACTTTATTTATTTATTTATTTATTCGTTTGTTTGTTTGTTTGTTTATTTATTTGAGTTAAGGACTAGAATAGGAAATGGATCTTTAACATCTAACTTTGATGAAGAATTACCAAACTACAAAATAACAGACAATTACCTTCTGGCTCTCTCTAGTAAGTTAGCCTTCTCCACTGGAGAAGTACTGATATCACATGACTGCAAAATCTTGTCCTAAAATTGTTGTATCAAACTTTTAGTTTTATAAATTTCCTCCTCAATATTCTATATATTTTCTTTAGTTGGCCATTTTAATTCAATCATGGTTAATTACAGACGTAAAATATAATTCTGCACGTATAAATTGATGACATGCTTAGGTTACTCCAAAAATAATGCTTCCTATTTTATTTCCATAGAAACTATGATGCAAAGGGCACAGTAACACTATACAGTAGAGCAAATTGTTAGCTAAAAACCTATTTTTCAACATAGTCACCACTGTGAACTACGCATTTTTTCAGTACTGAACAAAAGTCTGCATGCCACACTTGTAAAAATCTGTGTGGCAGTCCACAAAATGGTTTTCTTTCACACTGCTGTTGCCACTGCTGAAATGCACCACCCAGCTCACACCTAGTGTTTGGTTTTCGTAGATGTTCAGCAAGCTTCAATGAATGTCAATGAGCACAGTTTTTTCCAGAAGAAGGAATTCAGTGACATACCTTTACTTCATACACACTTCCATGTCAGAAGCCATTTTGTCAGACTGCACCTCTGCTGCCATCTGTCACATGGCAATAAAATGCAGTGGAATATTGGTGGAAATACTCAGCCTCATCTGCCATACTATCAACATCTGCCTGTGATGTCCTGGGCTTCTAGCATAGTCTTTACTGATTTCTAATTAGAAAATTAATTCCATCTTGTTGAAAGATAAGTTATTTATGTATTATATAATGATATATAATATATATATATAAATAATGATGTTATTTATTTTTCTGTAGTGCCCGTCTTATTCTTTTTTCCTTTTTTTTTTTTTCATTCTTATTTATTGATTGATTAATTTTTCATTAATATTTCTATTTTCTTGGTGAATGAACTTCCCACTGCTGGCAGAGACACTAACTGCTAGTTATGAAAATTACTGTTCAATCTTAGAACATGTAGTCATTAAATACAAGAAGTGCAGTATAAAATATTATCCCTGTAAAATCAAAATATATTGACCTTTATTGGCTGTGTTTCAAAACCAATAAAAAAAATCCCAGTATGCCAGAAGTTAAGGTATCTTTAGGAACGATAGAAATAGAAGAATAACTTTCTTTTCTATGATATCTTTCTGTAGATTTCCTATAATGAAACTTAGCAACAATATGATATTATTCTGTGTGACTAAAAGAGGAGATACATGCAGGTGAATGTCTATATGGGCCAGACAGAGAGAGATTCCCAGTAGGCCAAAAGTCACAAAAGTTTATGTTTTGGAAAAGCACTTTCCCAGCATTCTTTCATTCTGACTCAGATTGTCCAGGTGGAAACTAAATCTTTTGTTGCATCTTTTCAGAAATGTAAGGATACATCTATTCACCATAAACACACTCACTGTGTCTACCTCTTCATCAGATGTTCTAAGTTGAAGAGCACTGATGAATAGCAAGGTGGTAAGACTGTGCTTAGCCCAGTTTAATTCTCTGAGACTCTTGTGATAATGTTGCATGTGTCTCAGATAAAGCTGTGTTTGAGGATTCAGTCCATGTGCCTATTTTGGAGTGCTCACAGATGGTAGTATGGGGATAGGCTGAAATATATCACTACAAAGTTGACATCTAAGTGACTTTTCTCATGGAAAATGCAGGGGGATTTATTTTTTTTAATTCACCTCTAGTTTGATTTTAAAGTGCCACATGAAAATTCTTTAACACTTCCTTTTGTTTGGTGTTTGTAACTGTGTAAAATTCCATAAAACAAAAGGAGCCAAATAACTGATTAAAAGATATTACACAGGTCGCTAAGAATTTAGGGACTTGTATTAAAGAAAATATAAATTTACCTGTATTGTTTGAGATTGAGTTGTCGTGGTGTCAAAGGCCAAGTTAATACAATAAATATTTCTTAGTATCAGAGTTTTAATCAGAAGAAACATATGCAATTAAAAAAAAAAAACTAGATATAAAACTGAAAATGCGCGTCTTTGAAATATTTTAAAAATTGACTGTTTCCTTTCCTACATACTTAATTCCTAACACTACGTCATTTATGGTATATTTGCAGCTATGGTTTTAACGGAGCTGTTTTTCTCCATCTGGCACTATTGTAGTATTCTTACATTCATTTTTGTTCATTCATGGAATTTGCTTTTGTTTCCACTTAATTTTAGGTTTTTTATATATATATATATATTTTGATATTTATTTTTTCTTTCATTCTGCAAAAGGCTAAACGGGAGAGGGAAAAAATATCAAGACCCAAATCAAACAAGACCAAAGAGAATTTTTAGGCTATGGCTTTCTACAGACTTTTTAGCCCTCATCGGTATTCTGAATAAGTAGTGAAAATGAGTTTATGTTGCAATAATTGTTTCTTGAATACATAATTCCAGGACCTGTATTTGCCGTGCATCTTGAGAAACCTTAAAGAATTGCAAACAGTATGCTAACTCATCCATTCTGTCCTTCATCATCACTCACTTAACTTCCAAACTTTCTATACAATTGTACATTCACTTATCAATTGTAAAAACGTCAGGAAACAAAATTGAGACAAATTCAGTAAAAAAAAAAAAGAAAAAGGAATGAAATAGATAAAGCATATGAGACATAGCAGAGATGGTGACTGCATAAATGTCAAACTGACTATTGTTCACTTGAGAAGAAATAGATGGAGAAAAGAAGGCTCTTATAAAAATGTTTTAGATACATAGACTATGTCACTGGGGACATGTCTATCACTTTATAAAGATCAGAATAAATAAAAATAGTAGCTCGAGATGAGGTCTTGGACACAACCCTCAGCAGATAAAGTGATGTATGCTATCTTTTGGGATAGGAAAGCGGTGATTCTTTTAGACTTCCTGAACACAAAGAAACCATCAACTGACCACTAAATCACAGAGCTGAAATTGAAGGTTTGAACTTAGAGTTCCAGACAACCTTTCCCTTGCAATACAATAGTGCCAGACCCATACCACTTTGAAGACTATGGAGCACACGGCTAGTCTTGGGTAGGCTGTTCTACTGAATTAAGGAAAGTGAATTAGGCTTAAAATAATGTGCCTTCATGAGATGTTGAATCAGCAGCTGCAGATTTGATCTTGCTAAGCCAGGTTCTCACTGCTGATAACAGATACTTCTCTACAGACTTACACAATTAGTGCAAACAGTGAGTCTCCTGTTGTTTTTTTTTGTTTGTTTGTTTTTGTTTTTTTTCCAAATAACATCATTAGCTATTCTATCTCTGGAATGCAAGGTAGCAGGCTTGAATTAACCATGAAGCAGCAGATTGGTGAATGGAGTTGTGGCCAATGAGATGACCAACCAGAGCCAGCCAAGCATCCTCCATCCTAACCCCAACCCAAGGAAATAACGTGATGACCTTCATTGGAAAGACTGATGGGCTGAGACTTGGGGCGAAGGGAGGATGTCAATCATTTTGTGAACTCATTGTAATAACCCAGCCTTATCTTGTTCTAATAGGTACGTAAGCAGCTTGCTCTTTAAGTATGTGCCTTTCTTACCCTCCAATATGCAGGCTAGATGGGAATATCCCCCCTGCATCTGGTGTGTGCGCAGCGCTGATTAAACATACCTGCTTTATAATTACTCTGTGATTACAGAGTTTGATTTCTTCACATCACTACCACACTCATCATATGGTCTGGATTTGGCATCTTCTGGCTTTCACACTGATGAAAGACAGACTATATGGGCAACACTTTCCTAGCAATGTCACCATAGCAGCTGTGAAACAGCAGGTCACTTCTGTTGGCTCAGATTTTTATAAGCACAGCATGCAAGCTTCTTGCTCATTACCGATGAAGATGCAGAAGTCATGGAAGCATCTATGTTGAAAAATAGTATTTTGTAGCTGAAAATTTTATCTATCAAATAGTATTATTGTGTTCTTTGTTGTGATTTCTGCAGAAATAAAGAGGAGGCATTACTTCTGGAGCGCCCTAGCTATAACTCAGATTAGATTCTCAGAAATACTTAAGTTGAATTTTTTGACAGTGATTAATAGCTTTGAAACTCAGTACATATTAATCATCAGTTAGATCAAAAAGAAGATGGCAGTGATCACAAGACATTGTCTTGTGCTTAGAATAGCTTCAAACAATGAAAGATTCTCTTATCTACAAAAGATTTTTGGTGAAATCTATAGGAAAGCGAGTGGATTAACTGTGAAGAATCACAGCTTTTATTTTTTCTCTGGAAATACATGCAATACATATATGAAGCAGAAGTTAAACATTCGTGTCTGAACCCAGTGATTTTGGGCTCTTTGTATCAAGGTTGGGATTACCTGTGGACACAGTCACAAATACAACAATAAGAGATTCCTTTCTGTACACACTGACCTCTTCCTATCATAGTGAAACTAGCTTAGGTGTTTTTGATCTTTGCAAATAAGCCTAATTCCTTAATACTCTTTATTTGCTATTATTTGCTATTTCTCATGCTTATATATATAAAAAAAGAAGTATATAACAGATTCTCTTTTACAATAATTTAGTTTTTTTTTTCCAAGATCATCCTAGTTTAACATTGTAAACTAAATATAAAATTTAATCAGAAGAACGTTTAGGAAAAGTATTAAAAGGAATAAAGTAATGAAAGCCACTAATAAAATGACATCAAATACTTAACATCTTCTTAAGTGTGCTGGAATTTTTAGCCATAATTAGACACAAGAATGGAATTTATGACAAGGCTACAGCAAGTTAAAAATTTTTTATTCTAACTAAGGGTACTTTCTTGTGTCCTAAATCAAAAATGTCACTATAAATTAGTTACTGTTGCAGCATAAAATAGAAGATTTTATCATCAGGTGAACCATTCCAACTCTAAAAAGGACATTTCAAAATGAAAAATTGTTGGCTCCAACTTTTTCAATTTCTATGTTGTATTAGGTGCCAGAAATTACTTTGAAAATGATAGCCTCTAGGTAAAGTAGAATGTGTACAAACTGCTTCATTTTACATCTCAATAGTCTAAGTTGACACACATTAATCAAGTGGAGGCAGTTATCATGCAGCCAAATAGACACATTCTACTTGGCCTTGCAGATTTTTGTTAATAATGGACTTAAGATTTCCTGAAATGATGTTAATCCTCATTAGGAATGATGCAAGTCATGCTGTATAGCTTTGAAAGTTGGCATGACAGGTTGCAAAGTTAGGGGAAAAAGGAAGTCAGCATTTCAAATTAAACGCCTCTAGGTTTTACTGCAGGCAGAAGATTTTACATTGGTATTCTTTGTCTCATTATTCCTAGAACCAGCAGAGTTTTCTAGTTTATTCCTACTGCATCTCAGAAATAAACACCTGTAGCAAAGTAAGAATTACACAGTTTTTTAAACTGTCAGAATAAATGAATGGCATACAATTAATATTTCAAGAGGCATTCAGTGGCTTGCCTGTGTATATTTATATATTGCTTCTCATTCCTGATGAGATGAACTATTTCCCCTCTTCAGTATTGTTTTCATGCCAAATAGTTCATTTACATAATGGGGCTTCCTCCATTTTAGAGAACTGCTTAAATTTCTTTTTTCAGTATTACACTTCTTCATATATTCATCTATTCATCTCCCATAATCTGCCACTCACTAAACACATTGTTTTGATGATGAGTACTTTGTCTCCTTATTTTTTTTCCCTTATATATCACATTACTGATTCTGTTCTGACTTCACTTGTCTTTGTAATTATGTTCCTACACATTCATTTTTCCTCTTCCTTAATTTTATTTTTCAAATCCATTTTATTGATGTGAGTTCCACTTCTTTCTCATCTTTATTTCTCTTTATCTCACTTTCAGTATCTTTTTAGCTGTACTGCAGATGTGGTGTTATTCTAATAACAGAGATCCTATTCTAAAATGATAAGCGTATTAGCATTATTACTGAATTTCATAAAAAAAGTTATTGGACAAGTAAAATTATTAGAATAATCTAAAATAATCTGTACAGTTTTATCTCTTCATCTATCTCTTCACCAACTTTTTTGTCAGGAAAATCAGACTCATTCTGATGGTGGGTCCCTTTTGGAGCTGACTGGAGCTGGCTTTGATCTGACATGGGGAAATGCTAGGCTCTGCTCACAGAGACCACCCCTGCAGTCCCTTGCTACCAAAACTTTGCAGTGCACATCCACTGCAATAATTCTACTTGATTAATAGAAATTTATTTTAAATTTAATTAACTTGATTGATGTGGCATCTTCTATTTTCATTTATGTGTTCATTTGCTTGACTGATTTATGAAGATGTTTTTGTGAAGAAAAAGTGAGTAACTTAGTTCTCAGCTATAGTAATACCTTGTGAGAATCCAATACATTGACGAATATGCCTAAATAGCTTGTCAATTTTCTGCTAAATAGCACTGGAAACAAAACAAAAAGCATGTAGAAAATAATGCTTTTCTTAATCAGCCCACTTCCACAAGAATTTTGACTCACTGATTTATAGAATTCAACATGCTCTAGATCCATGAATTTTGAATTTGTCACTGAACAGTATTTTACTAAGATATATAAAAATCATCATCCTTTCTTCAGGCATCATGATAGCTCATAACTTTACAGTTTAGAAAATATAGCAGGGAATGAGAGTTGTTCATTTGAGGCTCCTCAAATGAGGCTCCTTAGGCTGAGGAAGGTACTGAACATCATAATTCTTAGCTATTACATTAAAAAAAAAAAATTGGACCCTATCCTTTGGTTATTTTTTCAAGTGTTTTCTTAAATGGTGCCCTTTCTGAGTCAGTAGTGTCTGGGAAGGAAATGGGCTTATATCTAGATAGGTTTTGGTTATGTTGAGTGAGAGATCTGAACTAAGATATCACTTGCTCCCATTCTCCACAGAAAAGCACTCCTTTAATCATGGAAATTTCCTGGGGAGAAAAAGGATAGTTTGTATTTTTTTTTTTAATTTTTATTTTTTTAATGTAAATGTATTGCAACCAGGTTTGAACAGTAAATCCAAATCAATTAGTTTGCCAGATTTTACTATTTTAATATTTTTATAAAAATATTATTTTTATATATTTTTGTATTTTTATTCTACTGTATAATGACCTATAGAGAAGGGAAAAAAAAAAAAAAAAAAGAGAGAGAGATGGAAAGAGAGATAGAAAGAGAGAGAAAGAAAAAGAAGGAAGGGAGAGGGGGAGAAAGGGAGGGAGGGAGGAAAGTATTTCCACTATTGTAGTTGGCAATTTTACATATTAAATATACAAGAGGGTCTAAGCCTGAAGCAGCTACTTTCTAATCAGTTCCTAAAGATCTGTCATCTGCTTTTGTATCTTTGCTCAGTTTATCCACTTCTGATCCCAGAGCCTAAATGCTGTCTTTCATTTTTGCAACTGCTGCCTCTAGGAAAGTTTCTGTAACTTACATATAATCTTTGTATAATGGGTTACTAAACATATATATTACTACTCTGAATCACAATACAGTATGCTTATTTAAGGATTTTTTATAATTATAATTATATTATAAATGTTCCATATGCTAATGCATATAAATTATGCTATTAGTTATAGCAGATAAATATCACTTTTGGACCCGGTGATTCTGCATTTGATACTGGCTGTTTTCATCTGAAATCTTTTTAAGGCACTGCAAGAATGCAACAAAGCAACAACCTTATGCACTTAACAGCACCAGTGCCTGAAGGCACAACTGTTTCCAGTTGTCAGGTGTCAGAAGACTTTTCTCTGCACCATCTACAAGTCTGGTTTCAAGTCTAGCAATGTTTCACATTAACATCCACAGTGCATCATCTCTATTATAGTTTAGGGTTCCTTTTCCCCAACTCCTGACCAAGTTCAATGTGGAGCTGATTGAGTAAACATCAAGCTGAAAAAGTAGAAAAGAATAACTGTCCAAAATTATACCGAAAAAAGTATGGATATATTTTCTCTCAGACAGAGCTACTTTAGAAAGAAATAACAGAAGTCACTGCTATTAAGAAAGTACCACACTGTGCGTCTATGAAGTTTATACTTCAAGGATTAGGCTCATATCATGAATTCCCTTTAATAAAGATTAAACCTTATCTGCAGCCACCTTCTAAATTTCAGAAACAGTGACTGACTGTATTTAGAGTACTTTTTAGAGTATTATGTATTAAGTATTACCTTAGTCATTGCATTTCATAGTGTAATGTCACAGGGCGTATTATGTCAGAGAGAAGCAAGCATAGAAGTCAGAAGTGATAAGGCAGTTTGAGCAGTGACTCCTCTAACAAAGGGCATTGTCCCAAGGTACCCCACAAGAGGATCAGTGTATTGCCACCCATGATCATAATGACAACGATGATCAGTGAGGCCAGGTCAGGGACGGGAGCTGAAATATCAGTCAGTCACATGTGATGGGCTGAGACGAGAGCCTGATCTTAAACATAGATCCCAAGCAAAGAATACAAAAAAACCCTAAAACAGTTCCTCCCCACAATTCCTCCTCACAGCTCTCAAATCGTGGGTTACACTGCTGAGAAAAATCAGAGCTGATCTTGAAGATAGGCAAGGCCAGGGAAAGTGGGAAGGTGTTACAAAGTCTGGTCCACTCAAGGCCCTGACATGACCACCTGCTTGCACAGTCTCTTTAGTGTTGCAGATTTCTGTTTTGGAAGAATATGTAGGTGGAGAGTATCAGGAAAAGAGGGAACAGAAGATGTTTACCAGAGGCATTAAAAAAAAATAGTGTTCAAAGTCTGTGACACAGCAAAAAAGAACATCAGACATATTAGATGAATGAATGCTAGGAGAAAGGAAAGTGAAATTAATGCTTTTAAGTTCTGAACTTTGTGAAAATTATAAAGAACAAAAATATTTTAGAGAATTGGATGCTCAAAAGCTGTTTTCTATGATACTCTTTCTAGCAGAGTTGATTTCTACAAAATGTGTTTGCTAAAAACAAGAAAAGAATCCGTGTTTCCATATTTATTTGTCTCTATCATAATTCTTTATCTCAAAAGACTCAAATATTCCTCCAAAGAGCATCCCAATGAAAACTATTTTTCTAAACATTTAAAACAAACAAAACAAAATAAAAAACAACAACAAGATATACAAAAGCACAGGAAGACTTATCTGCTCAGCGATGGAAAAGAAGCACAGGCAGACACAACGTAGTTCTCCAGGTCTGAGCACTATGAGTACTGCAGAAGCCCTGGCATTTAACAGCACTGTCAATTTCCCCATGTTTTTCTCAGGAAATACCAACTAGGATTATAACAGTAGAAATAAAATAGCATAGGGGCTTTCTTGAACTTGTAGATTCCCAATGTGAAGATAATTAGACAATTACTGAATTAATTCTGAATTACTGAAGCAAACAATAAGTTATTTTGAAAATCTGATCTGTAGTCTGTGTGCATGTTAATAGAGTCATTTTAACTTTCATGTGGAAACTTAATCCCGTATTTAGATGAAATTCTGTGTCACTCTTACATTTTCATAGAGTTTAGGGCCAAGAGGGACTATTTATGACCTACAAATGATTTCCTCACTCATAATGCTAAGAAATTAATTCAATAAATTTTATATTTGTCCCATAACTTCCATTTGAGTGGTAGCATATATTTTAGTTATGCTTTACAATGCTTCAGCAGTACCAGCAATTCAAATATAAAAGTAGGACAAATAATACTAGAGCATGAATCACAGTGACTTAGGAGCCTGAGATGCTGTCATGGAAGAGATAGAATTCAAAATATTGTTTTATACTAAAAGAGGAAGACTGGAAAAAAATGAGGAAATCTGCAACAATGTATTGGGAAGAATAATTTGGTTTTGGTGAGAAGGTCATTGACACTATGAAGAGAAAGAAGATTTTTCACAGAACTGCTACATTTTGTGATCAGAATTTGACTGCTATGCAAATAAAAAAAGCAATGTAGTTTTTCTTCTTTTTTATGTTATGAGGCCCAGTCCTCCCCCACACACTTAATGGCCTTTTTTTCTAATGCATTATCTGACACATAGTGTGGAACTTAATTAAAAGTCTACGTGAGCTGGTGTTATTCTCCTGGAAGGATGTAGTCATTCATCTGAAAATATGAAAACTTGTTCATCACTCCAGGTTGGAGGAGCTGTCAGAGGGCTACAAAGGTTATTGTAACATAAATGTTACCTTCTGTAAAATTTTTAGATATGCAATGAAACTGTTAGCTAAATCATCTGCAAAAGCCCGTTAATGAGTACAGGGGTCATGCTACCATCCGGCAGAGGCACATGTCAATGATTTAACAATTATGGCAGGAATAGTAGTTTATACCAGGTGGATAATTTCTGTATTAGAGAAACTGATGGAGTGAGGCACAGATAAATTTTGGGTGCAGGAAATCTCAAAGTTCTTCCAAAGGGAAATAGTCCTGAAAATTTTACAGTGAATTTTAATGTGAGGTACTGCCACTCACAACTTCTGAAGAATTTTTGCTAACTGGTACAATACAAAAATATGATATTAAGATGACAGTGAAATTGTTCAACAGGAAAATATTAGGAATATTTTTTTCCAAGTAAAGCTGGTAAGTTTTAAAATAAATTATCATTACTTTCACTACGTTCTACTTTCGTGGTCTGTGTGGATAATGTGTATGATAATTTTAGAAAATACATAAACGTTTGGAGGAATCAGCACATATTTTAAAATTTGTCTTTGCAATGGGAAAAATCACTGAATTCAGTTGTATAGGAGGGATACGTTGACTTAACTGACCATTATGTCCCACTTTACCACAAATTTCAGTTCCAAAGTTACTTTTCACATTTATCAATTTTCAGTAATTCAGATCTATAAACTTTTCACTGTCACAAGTGAATCAGAATTTATACCTTGCATATAGTTTTTGAAACTTCTTTGATGACATCAACCTCTCTCACTACACCTTATGATTACTGTTGAAGGGTTTTTTTTTCTATTTGGACTGCACTTTTGAGTCTATAGACCTTTTTCCAACATTATATTCAAACACCAAAACATATTTTTCAACTGTAAAGCAAATCTTTAGGTATAAATATACAAAAAGGAATGTCACAGTGAAATTAGAATTGAAATAGCTGGTGATAACAGGGATATCGTAGTTAACATTCAACTGAAAGAACTGCAGAAGGCTGAATTTCAGATAAGCAGGCATAAAAAGAGCCTGAAAATTTTGAGAGAAATCTTCCATTTGAGAGACCAAAATCACCCCAGTTCCTCATTGCACACCACAATAGTCTTGTAATTAATAGTGTTGCTAATGCATGATTTAACTCTCTCTTTAAATACACATACTAAAAACTATATCAAATACTTTTACAGTGGTTGTATTCCACAGTGTGAAAGACAAATAGAAATCTCGCCATATATATATACATATATGTATTTAAAGTCACTTGCCTTTAATATCCTTGTAGAGGAGCTTTATACTGGTCACTCAACAAATTCTTATAAATTAAAGTTAGTCACTCTTGTATTTTTTTATAGTCACTGGAAACAAAACAATATAACTATCAGGTGTTTCAAAATCTATTTTAGATACTGTATTACTATTACCAGTATATATTCCTTAACTAAAGTGGAGAGAATACATTTTGATGTAAAAATTCACCTTGATATAGAAGATCCAGGTTTTCACCTCTCATGTGCCTCAAGTAGGAAATTTAAGATATGTTATATGTATCACAGCTGCAGAAGTAGGCTTTCTAACACAATGAATAATTGTCTGCCTCAAGTGACAAAGATCCAAGTAAAAGGTGCTGCTCTGGTTGAGTCACTGTGCATAACTAATATAAATTTCTTTTAAGCCAGTTCACATTCAGAAGGGGACTAAATATTAAAACAAACATTGATGTTTGATGGTGAACTTAGATCTACCTTTTCTAAAGTTTGTCCTTGTAGCATGTTCATGCATAAAGCACTTGTCAGTTCTGTCAGTGTGCTATCACCACAACAGAACCATAGTTCAAAGCTTCCTGTTTTCCAAGAGAAACAGAAATCAAAGGTAGCAGAGTCAAATCCAAATATATTGAAATAATTCATATTTAGTGTAGTGTCTAAAAAAATACATTAGTGCTTTCAGCTGAGGAAAAAAAATAAAAAATGTTTGTTTGTACCCATGCATATACTAAGAGAATCAAAGTTACATCCAGCAAAAAAAAAAATAAAAATCAGGATGTTCAAACCTGCAACAAACCTGGAACATTTATTTAAAGGAAGATTAAAGCAATGAAATGTAGCTCCCAAAATAATTTTATTTTCAGGCAAATTTTCTGTTATTGGAGAAATGAAGTATTGTATATAAGAACATAGCTCTTAATGCCGGCTAGACATGAAAAGGGTAAATTCTGCAGAAACATTTGCCAGAAAACAAAAAATAAAACTGAGTATTGTTGAACTTCAGAGATGATAAGAACAAATATTTTTTATTAGTGTATTTGATTACAGCTGGTAAAGGAGAAATTGATATTATTAGTTGGATATGAACTGCATGCTTGTTACCTAGTATAACCTGAGCAGCTTCTGCTGAGGTAATTACCACAATCTGTTTTAACTAGATTTGTGTTTAAAAATGTAAGGATACAGAATAAATTTTCTCAACAGCTCTTGTATGTCATGTTAGCACATGATAAGAAACTTTATTAACCTGCAAAGATGTGGCAATTCTTTCTTATGTAATTAAAGAAAATACGCACACTTTCAGAGATATGTAATTTTTTATATATGGAAATTTTTTAGCATATAAGAAAAAAGAGCATGAACACCAAGACTCAAGAATAAAGCTGTGAAGTAGAAGGTTACAAGAGATTTCTTGTTAATGTGAAGGAGATCAGGGTCAAAGCAAAATTTTCTTGTGCATTTTAATGGAGCAAAGTGATCCTTCATGATCAAAATAATGGTACCATACTAGGAAAAAAGCTCAAAGTGGAAGATAATTCATATGGAGCTTCATGCACAGGAGAAAAGAAGGTGTCCTTCATTTTAACATACCTCTACAGTTGAAATGACATTTTAGATCTCTTCTAATTATATCTCTTCTAGCCTTAGAAGAATCATCAGAAGAATTGTAGTATAAATATAATGCAATATAATAAGACAGAAAAAAAAAAAAAAAAAAAAAAAAAAAAGCTTTAACATTGTGCTGGTATGATGGAGGGTTTTGGATTTTTTTTTTTTCTTTCCTTTTTGTCCATACCTGCTCTGAATCTAATACTGCAAAAAAAAAACAAAACAAACAAACAAACAAAAAACCAAACAACAAAACATGGAGAAGAGAGAAGATTCTTGAATATAAACTTGCAGATGAATGGAAGATGCATAGAACAGTGAGAAAAAAGACAGTACAATTTTTTTTTTTCCACATGAAAACAATGTTTCAACGTATAAAAAAACCAAAATAATATCTCCTACTAAAGTTTTACTTCATGCTTCAGTAATTACTACTAGCCTTTCAATAGCCTCTCGATGTCTTTTTGAGCTAGATAACTTTAACCTAACTTAATTTATGTACAATTTACCTTAGTTTAATTCTTAGCAAGATTTTTGTTGAGAAACAATAATCTCCAAGAATCATCCATCCCATGATTTGGATAGAATTGGTACAGGCACAAGATAAGGTAAAAATGTAGGGGAGGGACAGCCAAGTATGGAACAGAACAGATGTGCTTACTCTTGGAAACATTGCCCTCCTACTTCCATAGAAAAGCACAAAAAATACCTAAAAGTAACAAGTTAGTAACGGACCTTCTATGGAAATGTATCATAGCAACAATGTTGGGGAGGCTGTGAGCCTGAAATGCTCAACCAGTGAATGAGAGCAGAGCATTACCTGCACCTAGTTTAGGGCATATAATGGAATGAATTTCACCGACCACTGTGTAATTTCTCCCTTACCAAATAGGCGGTGTGAGCCCATTATTGCAATAATGAATAAACTTTGCTTCTATCATTAAGATCTTTGCCTAACCTGAAATATTTCTGAGTTTATAAAAGTAACTGTATTATTTTATGTTTCTAGGAATTTTCTTAACTCCTCACTGTCGTCTCAGATTTATAAATTATAGCCAATCTAGACACAAAAATATCTAAAGAACATGTCAGTACTTTTATTACTTTTATCTTAAAAGGACTGTATGAAAGCATAGCAACAGTGGTGCCCAGCAACAGAACAGGGGGCTCTGGCACAAACTATAACACAGGAAATTTCATATGAACATGAGGAAGAACTTCTTTGCTTTGAAGATGGCAGGGCTCTAGAACAGACTGCCCAGAGAGGCTATGAAATCTCCTCTGGAGATATTCAAATTATCTCTGCAGACACTGAAAGCCTTTGTGGATGCTTTTCTGTGTAACGTACTCTAATGAACTTGCTTTAGCAGAGGGGTTAGATTCAATGATCTTTAGAGCTCCCTTCCAACTCCTACGATTCCATGATTCTGTGATTCATGGCATTTCGCAATGTGTAAGAAACACAAAATGATCCCAAGCAATCATCACCTTACTGTAATATTCTGCATTGACAAATTAGGAATGTGATAGTTATTTATAATATCTATAGGAAAAAGAAAAAAAAAAACAGGTTGGAAGGTAAGCATGATTTAAACTAAAATTTTAATAAACTAAATCAATTATATGCATCATTGCATATCTAATGGAATAAGCAATTAGTAAAAGTTTTTCAAATTAGAAAGAGTTTGCAATAAATTCTATAGTGTAGACTATATTGTGGTCTACAGAGAACATTCATTTCTAAAATATTTTTTTTAAATGAATCACTTCAATGACAATGATCAGAAACAAACCAAGGTAGTATTGCAATGTTCATGATGAAGCAGAAACATTTTGACTGCAGTCTCTGCTTTGGCATCTTTTTTTTTTTTTTTAACATAATTATTGTTATTTAGAATTTGTAAGTACAAACCAATACTTTTATCTTATACATACAAAGTTCTCCTTAACCATAAAATGAAAAGCAACATTTATTCACTTTTTTTTTTTTTAATATCGAAGAAGTATCAATGTGAAATAGACAACTAGCATAGAAAATTTAAGCTCAGATGCTTAAAGTTTGAAAAAATTATAAGCAAGTGGAAATGGGGTCATAATGCTGAAATATAAGCATAGAATCATAGAATTACTCAGGTTGGAAAGGGCCCTCAAAGATCATCAAGTCCAACCGCAGCCTAACCATAGTACCCTAACTCTAACAACCCTCAGCTAATTCATATCTCTGAGCATGACATCCAAACGGCTCTTAAACACATCCAGGGATGGCGACTCAACCACTTCCCTGGGGAGCCTATTCCAATGTTTAACCACCCTTTCTGTAAAGAAGTGCTTCCTAACACCCAACCTAAACCTGCCTTGGCGCAATTTGAAGCCATTTCCCCTCATCTTGTCACCTGTCACCAGTGAGAAGAGACCTACCCCACTCTCATTGTAAGCACCTTTCAGGTACTGGAAGAGAGCAGTAAGGTCTCCCCTCAGCCGCCTCTTCCCCAGACTAAACAGCCCCAGCTCCCTCAGCCTCTCCTCATAGGGCTGATTTTCCAAGCCCTTCACTAGCCTCATTGCCCTTCTCTGGACCTGCTCCAGTACCTCCACGTCCTTTCTGCACTGAGGTGCCCAAAACTAAACGCAGTACTTGAGGTGAGGCCTCACGAATGCTGAGCATACTTCAATTGTTATTCTTTATTAGCACAGATTCCCATTTCCATTTAAAGACTAAAACCATTCACACATACAAATCAAATCTCTGACTCTATGTGTATATGCATGCAGATACTACTGCTCACATTCTTCCTTCTCACATGGCACAAAATGTGCAACACACCACAAATTTAACAAAAGAAAGTGTAGAGTCTTGCATCTGGGGAGGAATAATCGCATGCACCGGTACAGGTTGGGAGATGACCTACTGGAGAGGAGCTCTGCAGAGAGGGACCTGGGTGTCCTGGTGGACGACAGGTTGGCCATGAGCCAGCAGTGTGTCCTTGTGGCTAAGAGGGCCAATGGAATTCTGGGGTGCATTAAAAAGAGCGTGGCCAGCAGGTCGAGGGAGGTGATCCTTCCACTCTACTCTGCCCTGGTAAGGCCTCATCTGGAGTACTGCGTCCAGTTCTGGGCTCCCCAGTACAATAAAGACAGGGATCTCTTGGAAAGAGTCCAGCAGAGGGCCACAAAGATGGTGAAGGGCTGGAGCATCTCTCCTATGAGGAAAGGCTGAGGGAGCTGGGTCTGTTTAGCCTTGAGAAGAGAAGACTGAGAGGAGACCTGATCCAGATCTATAAATATCTAAGGCGTGGGGGGCAGAGTGGCAAGGCCGGACTCTTTTCAGTGGTATTTGGAGACAGGACAAGGGGAAACGTCCGAAAGCTGCAGCATAGGAAGTTCCGCACAAATGTGTGCAAGAAATTCTTTATAGTGAGGGTGATGGAGCACTGGAACAGGCTGCCCAGGGAGGTTGTGGAGTCTCCTTCTCTGGAGATATTCAAGACCTGCCTGGATGCCTACTTGTGCGACCTGGTGTAGGGAACCTGCTTTGGCAGGGGGGTTGGACTCGATGATCTCTGGAGGTCCCTTCCAACCCCTAGAATTCTGTGATTCTGTGAAATTGGAGGTTGTTCCTTTCCTGCTCTCTCTCTCTCTCTCTCTGTAAATCTATGCCTGTTTCTGAAGCATCAGTATTGTGCATGCAAGATCATAAAAAATGAATGATATCATAAAGCCTATTAAGAAATAAATGAACATAACCAAATAAACCAAAACAACAAAGAAAACTAACCAGCTTAGCACGTTTTGGTGTGTTGTTAGAAGCAAAACTTTACCCACTACTTTTGTACTACTCTTAATGTAGTAGTACATCTTAATACATAACAGTATATTAATATACCTAGTAGAAATTTTAATATGTGAAACTCACCTTCATTATTGATTTAAATTTACTTTCTATTGGAAACAGAACTGTTTACAAGATTGCCTGCTCTAATGATTTCCCTTCTCATGTATGTAAAGTGTTTAAATAGTTCTCCCAATATCTCTCAGTTCTTAAATACAAATGTAACAGTTTTGTCTTGGCCTATCAGTAGAATAGTGTGATAACAATCTGCAAACATGTACATATAAGTTTTGTTTGTCATTGTTACTATACATTTCATTCTTCTATAATTATAAAAAGACTTCAAAGTCTTTCAGGGTTTGCCCATATACAGGAGCTATAACTTTGTTGAATCTCAACTTTACCCCACATGTAAGTGACTGTACTGCAAATCTGAAAGAAAGGCTGCTGAGCAAGATCAACACAGTTCACACTGCAGAATTCACAGAAAAAAAGCCATCAAAAGTTTCACTGCCCATGGATAAACATTTGTTCTCATGACGATTTTTTCAATTTTAAAATTGTAAATTAAAAGGAAAACCACAACCAGGAACAATATGGAAAAAATAAAGAGCAAAGAAAATCCACACTTTTTTTTTTTTTTTGGCATTTATTCTCTAAGAATACGTCATTTAACTGGGCAAATTTTGAAGATTTTGAAGATGTGTTCTCAAAATGAAAAAAAAAATCTATTTTTTTACAGTCCTCAGAATTTCCTCAGACATATGTTTTTCTCCGATTTGGAAGTTTCGGCATAAACTCTTTTAAGAGCCATCATAAAGTAAACAGTAACACTAAATTTTGAGCAGGAGGCTGGGCAGTTTGTTTTCCAGAGATCTCTTCTAACCTCAAGAATTCTGTGATTCATTCTATGTATTGGGCATGGTGTATCAGTCTGTTGAGTTATCAATATCACATTCAACAGCATCATTTACAATAGATTTTAGAGAAATATTATGTGTTGAGATATAACAGCTGAGCCAAAATGAACTTTATTTTCCACCACATAAATTCAAGCAGTTAGCTACACTATAGCTTATCAAGGTACTGTATACAGTTAATGATAATTTCTTAGTCCAAAGACATATTAAATATCATGGGAATATTATTATGAGGGCTGCTCTGAAAGTAATGCCTCCTATTTTGTTATGTTAGGCCATGACATCAGTCAGATGTTGATGGTATGACAGTAGGCTCTGAACCTTCCTGCCAATGTTTCATTACATTTTGTTGCTGTGTAACAGTTGGCAGCAGAGGGGTAGTCTGACGGAATGACATCTGACCTTAAAGGTGTATGAAGCAAAGGCGTGTCACTGAATTCCTCCATATGGAAGAAGCTGCACCCATTGTCATTCATTGATGCAAACTCAACATTAATGGAGACCCAACGGGCATATGATAACAGTGAGGTGATGGATGCTGCATTTCAACAAGGATGGCAGTGACAGTGATATCAAAACTTTATGACATTTATGAGTGTGGCATGCAGGCTTTTGTGCATTGTAGCTGAAAATGCACAACTAATTGTTGTTGAAAAATAGTGTTTTCTAGCTGAGAATTTGCTCTATCAAATAGTGTTATTAAGCACCAAAGAGCACTATCTGTTATAGTTTTACTTTTGGAGCAACCTACGTATTTAATATTTAATATTTATAATATGTTGAAAAACAGGTTTTGTTAATGTTAAATTTAGGCAATTTTAGGCAATGTCTACTTTTTTTTTTTTTTTCTTTTTTTTTCTTTTCTTATCTTTTCACATGAATCCATTAAATGAAAGTTGCCTAAGCATAAAACTTTCAGGAAGGAAGTCCCTGGGGTAACACAGAACTGTTGGGGATTAGGGGTTTATTTGATCCACTAATACCTAGCAAATAAATGGCTTTAAAAGTATTTTTAATAGTTCAAAATGGCATTTTTTACTGACATTTAAAAATAGAAAGACTGGATATAAATATATTTATTTTATTAATAGCAAGAATTTTTGTTTTAGACTAAAAAATTTAAAGATAACAAATGAAAATTGTCCACTGCAAATGCCCAGACTGCCTGTATATTTGCTGTTGCTATTTTTGCAAATAACATCTTCATTATCATC
>JAPSGF010000006.1:15925725-15941428 GCA_035772895.1 Perdix hodgsoniae
ATCATCAAACAAATTTGAGACTGCATTAAGATAGTCCATTTAAGCCTTCTGGGTAACAGTTTCCAAGTTTTGGGTGACTATAGGGGTCTGAAGTAATGTATATTTATGATACGTTGCCACTTAGTGTAAAAATGTATGACCCATTTAAAGTTTTGAAATACTTTTAAGAATGTGGTTAGAACATTATCAAGTAAAATCAAATTCAGAAATACAAATATTCAAGTGTTCAGCTGAATAGAATATGAATGACGCTACAAAATTAGATTGCAGAGATAAATAGGTATTAAATGGTAAAATACAACTCCTACGTAAAACAGAAATTTTAGTGGAACAAGTTCTGATCCAGGAAAGATAAAGTTAGCATATTCTGCATATTGTTACTACATAATAAATGGTTGCCAGTGCTTTTTTTTTCTTTCTTTTTTTTTTCTTTCTTTCATTAATTTAAACTCTTTAAATTGTATTTTTCAACATTTAGTATGATAAATAATAAAACAACAGAACACTGACTGTTCCAGTACAGTTCTTATATCTTGATTTCCCATACAAAATACTTATTATTTAACTGAATCTAGTTAAACAATATGCTTTTCTTCTTTTTTCTTCTTCTTTTTTTTTTTTTTTTTAATAATTTGGAATTTTAACACCAGTCTTAATTTAGAAAAAAAAAAAAAAAAAACATGTAAGAAACACTCAACAACTAATTCCAGTGGTCAAATTACTTTCACATTTTCAACTGCTAGTAATTGTTTTTATAACCAAGATCTCTGATCTGTGGCCTCTGATCTCTGACAATTGTATGCAAAAGTCTGCAGAGAAAATATATTAAAAAATTATAATAATAATAAAGAATTCCCACTTACTTTGATAATTGGGATTTTACAATTAATTGTGAACCAAAAATTTGAATTTAGAAATTAGTATCATGTTACATAGAAATGGAAATACTGTATTTATGGAGAAATACAGGGGTGAACCTCACCTCCACTGACCTTCCCAGTATCACAGAATCACAGAATCATAGAATCACCAAGGTTGGAAAAGACCTTCAAGATTATCCAGTCCAACCATCCACCTATCACCAATAGTACTCTCTAGATCATGTCCCTCAACACAAAATCCAAACGTTCCTTGAACACATCCAGGATCGGTGACTCCACCACCTCCCTGGGCAGCCCATTCCAGTGCTTGGCCACTCTTTCAGAAAAGTAGTATTTCCTAACACCTAGCCTAAATCTCTCCTGGTGCAGCTTGAAACCATTCCCTCTAGTTCTATCACTAGTTACAAAAGAGAAGAGGCTGATCCCCAACTCACTTCCCTTCAGGTAGTTATAGAGAGCAATCAGGTTTCCCCTGAGCCTCCTCTTCTCCAGACTGAACAATCCCAGCTCCTTCAGCTGTTCCTCATAAGGCCTGTGCTCCAGACCCCTCACCAGCTTTGTTGCCCTTCTTTGAACCCGCTCCATTCTTGCAGTGAGGGGCCCAAAACTGGACACAGTACTCTAGGTGTGTACTCAACAGAGTATGTTATATAAACAGAGAACTCAACAGAGCTGAGTACAGGGGGAACCTTAACACGTCGTCCTCCATGACTCCTTTGAACCTTGTGCAAAACTCTGTACCACGGTACTGATCTTGTTGGGAATGTTCCCTGTCCACAGACAATTTGTATTTCTGGCACCACCTTCAGTAACTGCCCTTGCAAGTTCTGATTACAGTACATGACAGATGCCTTCATCCTCTCCCTAACATCAAGAATGTTACAGCACATAGCCAATTGTTTGACATGTTTGTCTAAAATTATTTAGATAGTGTATCAGAAGAAAACTGCTCAGTCCACGTGGTTTTAATAAAAACAGGACTGAAACAGCATATTGATTTACTAACAACATGTGTTTAACCAGCAACCAGTGAATACTCTACATTCAGGATCAATATCACTAAAACTGAGACACAATATTAGACACTGAGAAAAAGTAAATGAGCATCTATATTTTCTCCAAACCCAAACATAAATTTAAAAACACTGAAAAATTTCATTCTCTCACCCAGAAACGCCCACCTGCTCTGCTCTTCTCAGTCACCCAGTGGCTGTGCATCTCCCTCCTGTTCTTCCTCTGTGCCAGCAGCCATGTGGTGAGAAGGCTCCTTTGGTCAAGGCATGTGGACACCCATACAGGTGGATTGCCAGTGAGAGCTTCTACTTGTGAATGACTCTGAATGACTGTTTGTTACCTTCTTTAAAAAAAAAAAAAAACAAAAAAAAACTGAACAGGAAAACATGTCTCTCTTGTCAAGTCTTTGATTTTTGACTGCACTTTCCTAAGATGCTTCCTCACAAGGTACATTCACAGGTATAAAATAAATATTTTGCTCATAAAACAACCACTTAAGTATGCAGGAATTCTAATTCCATTTTAGTTTGCTTTCACTCTAATTTTCACAGCTGTTATCAACAGTACTCATGAATTTCCTCAAACCATCTTTTCTTCTTTGCTTCAGATTTTTTATCACATCAATGCAAACTCAAAATAATTACCTAATGCTGGAATAGGTTCAGTTTGTATTACGCTTTCTTAAGCTCAGACATATGAAATTAGAGTGCCAATATGGTCAATTTACCTATAGGGATTTCATCATCCTATAGGAATATTTATATTAATAATATATTAATATATTAATTAAATAGTATATATATATTATATTAATATAAATAAATATAAAATAATATTATATTATTTAGATTATATAAATATTATTTTGCACCTCCCTGGAGTCTAAAAGTTCACTGGACATTATAAGAAAGAAGATAGCACACAAATTTCCTCTGGATACTGGGATATAGAGATGAGATGGCTATACACATTTTCTATCTATATTCATGGGAATGAGTTATTTAACTCAATCAGAGCGCTTATCTTCCAAAAGCTTCCAAAAGTCCTTCAATAAAAAGATTTTTATTCAGACAAAGCTGTCCTCTAATTTCAGGATATATTTCAACATACATCAGAGATATCTATTCTGCTCTTTGCTGAATTGAAGATCCATTCTACACTGAGTGCTCATATCATCTGTACTCCCATTTCAGATTCTATTGATTTCAGTGGGAAATTTTTTAAGTTTGAGCTTCCTTTAACATTATGACAATTACAATTACCTTGACATGGAGCAAGCTGTTCTAGTGGAAAGTGTCTGCCCATGGCACATGTTTGAAAAAAGATTATCTTCAAATTCCCTTCCAACCCAAACCATTGTACGATTCTGTAATTCCATGATTTCTGTTGGGGGGGAAAACAAACAAACAAACAAAAAAAAGGTCCTTATAAGTTGCTGTCAGTTTCGACAGTGCAAGCACATTCCATTAATTTAACAGCCAGCATTTTGTCTATTTCCTTGCTCTTTCTAGGATCATAACATATGGCAATACTGAAATTGTAAAAATGTTATAAATGTACTTTTTATAGGATGCCAGGTGTTTCACCTTTTTCCTTACTTTTTTTTTTTTTTTTTTGAGTTTATTTTCTCACAGTATGAGAAGCTCTGTGATTCCACACTGAATGGCACAAAGAGTTTTATCACTTAAGGCTATATAGTACGTAACCATTTAAGCATCTGTACATTAAGAATTGTATATTGCATTTCATGCAATGTCTCCAAATGGTAAAGCACAGAATAATCATTGGCTTTCCTTTATTATAACCCAGAGCATGAGGGTAAGCCTCCTTCATTTGCTTTTTAAATTCATATTGTATCTTAAAGTTACAAAATGTGGGACACTAAGTCAGGGATTCTCTTATTTCTTCAGTGTAAACTGTTGGTACACTGGCAGAAAACTTAATTCCATTTCTTTTAAGTTTTGAGCTATATTTGTAGAGCAGTACAGCCTTCTCCAAGTGTCTACTGTATCATGATATTCATCAGACTGTGTGGCTACTAGCAGCCTGATGATCCATTCATATGCCTCCTTTAGCCTTGGAGTAACTCTGATAGTCATTCAGGGACAGAGGTAATACTCATGTCATTTTACAAGTCTATGTATTTCTAATCTATCATGTTCATTGGATACATTTATTGAGCTCTATTTTGTGTTTTTTTCAGCCCTGTTTCCTTCTTTCACCTTACTATATAGTTTTACTGTACTCTTTTGCTGTAGTTTTCTTTTTGTGGACTGAATGATGTTACAGACATTGAATTAGTATTGAAAGAATTAATGGCATGCCTAATGTACACTTACCCTGTGATGTATCAATTTTAGCTTCAAATAGATTAATAACCAGAACAGCAAAAGAACTCTTCTAACTTGTTAAATAATGCCCAGTAAAATTCAAATAAGCTCTAATGTACAGTACATTACTGAACATAAAAACAGACTAGCTAAAATATGAAAAGTAGTCATTATGATGATCATTGCTGTGACTTACACAACAAATGAGTCTGACTGGGAGACAAATGTTCAGAAGGGTTAAGTCTGTGGAGCCAGCTGTTTTGCTAAATTATCCTCATCCCCACCTTAATAGTGTGCTGTGAAACCATGTTTCTTTTCCAGATCTCAGTCCCTCTGGTTAAATGAGTTGCACAGTATTTGATTACATACTATAATCAATGTGTTGCAAAACTGAGTGAATAATTCATAATGTGTCATTTATCTGACAAATTTTGCCTGTTTTTGTTTGCCAGTTGTCAGTGAGCAGATTATGATGTTCTCAATGCATTCCTTGTTTGAATTTATTTGCTGAATTATTTCTGCAAATGAATCTTATTCTGTACCTCATTCACAGGCAGTTTGTTAGGAGTGTTCAATGCTGGAAGATGCAGTCATTTTTATTTATTGGGCATATGGATCATGTGATGTTTCTCACTTTCCTGAACAGCTGGCAACTAGAATGAAATGAAGCGTCAAGATCAAAATTCTTCATTCGTTTTCTGCCAGTATACACTTAAAATTCCCAGGTAAAAGCCAGCATGCCTTAAAAGTCTACAAAGTCTAGATAAAATACAAGGGACATATCCATTATTTCTCAACCCACCTAAAGTCACATGAATAACGCCAAGATATACTAGTTCACCCTTATTTATCACCTACTCTCCTAATTATCATACGAAGACATATATTTTACTTCACCTAAGCCAAGTGTTTATCATCACTCAGTGTCTGGGTTTCCAACACAGTGAACAAAAAAACTCTGATGGCTATCAGAGTGTCTTCTGAAAGTAAGCTGGGTTTCAGTTGCTACTGAAAAAAAGAATGATTTCACTTTCTTCACCTTTTGCAATACAACCTTATAGACTGATAACTTTCCAGTGGGAGGTTGCATTCAAGGGGTATCTTCTTGTACAGAATGATTAATCCACACTCTCTAAGAGGAGGCGAAACACTGGGACTTACAGTTAGAGATAAGACATTCTTTCTTATCGCCTGGTTTTCTTATTTCCTACTGTACAATATTCCTGTTTTTATACAAGATCTCATTTTCCTTCATCTCCTCCCAGTACGCTTTTAGGAGTCCAATAAATTTTTAGGTTTCTTTCTACAGTTCTCAAAATTATTCTTAATAGGATATGGACCTTGCTGTGTCATTGAATAAGTCTGAGAAATTATAATTATCCCTCTAGGAAGCATCCAGCTCAGTGAGATTATGTCCAGTGAAGCTAGTTAATTTGAAGTTAGCCATTTCTATGATGTAAGACAGAATGGATCTTTTTATGTGACTTAATCAGACTTCTTTAGCGACTTAGAGGAAGGTAAGCACAGAAAGATGAAATTAAAGAAGTTTTGACTGAAAATTTAATTGGGCATTTCTGAAAATATGTATTTTTTAGACAACTGTCTTTACAGTTTTGTAAGGACTACATTTGTAGTGGCTTGGTTGAAATATTTCACTTTAGGAACTAAAATCACAAGCCACTTTTTAAAAAATAATTTTCCTATTATAGACAAATGCAATACGCCATGTTGTGCAAACTCCTGTTGCTAACATGTATTCCTTTCATTAAACCTAAGATTGGAATAACACTTTCCTTGAAGGAGGAAAAAAAAAAAAAAAAAAAAAAAAATCCTTTTTAAAAAAAAAAAAAAAAAAAAAAAAAAAAAGACGTCTTTCAGAAACAATGTTGAAATATACATAAAACAATCACTTAAATGTTTTTGTGCTACATCATAAGCTTTGTCTGCCATCTTCACAGACCATCAAAGTCTTGGTAACACCATGGTCTCTGGTCTGATATTGATTTGAATCTTACAACTAGTATCTATTTAATAGGAGAGACACAAGGCTTAAATTTTTACAGTTATAAAGAGAAATTACAATTCTGCATAAAGCAGATTCAAGAAAGAATGAGTACAATTCTCTTGTCTCAGGCTGTTGTGCATACAACAAGTTACCAAACTTGGTTTGTGCACACAACTTAGTTACCCAAAATGTTTCTTTTCTAAAAAAATGTCACAAATTAAGGAATCATCTCCAGAAGCTGCTGTAGAAGTATGCTGTTTTCACAGAGCTTGTTCTCTCTGAGTTTTTCATGATTTCACCTACAACTCATCCATAACTGTCTGTTCTGTCAGAATATTAAATCAATCAAATCAATCAATCAGTAAATAAATGTGCCTTGCTTTGTATGAACGCACTTAGTTTTTTCTTGTGTAACCAGTACAATAGGCTAGATTATATCACTGCTTTAAAAATTAATTATTTTTTAGCAGGTGATTCCTAGCTGAATTTGATTTTATTTACATTTTTTTATAAAATCTGATATTTTATCTGATCTTAAATACTTTTCAACAGTCTTTAGTTTCATAAAACTTCATTCAAAGGCCACTTCTGTACACTTGAGATGGTGAGATCATAAAACAAGTTCAAATTCGAGTTCCTTTGGGTTGGAACGTACTTGTGTATTTATTGCTTTGATACTTTGCACATCAAGCAGTTCTCAGATCAGAATTACTGATAATTGACATAAGTCCTAGAACATTTCCATTCTACTACAGCATTGATAACAGTGTGATTTATATACTGTACCATATATTGGAATTGTTAAGAATAGATTTAAATGGCTTTGGAACATCATTCCATCTAAATGTAATTGGAATGTGCTTTCTGGAAATGCCTCTTCTAAAAACAGTAATGTTAAGGAATAAAAAAGAATATCTTTTTTGTGTTTCTTCTCAGCTCAATATAAAGATGTAGATGGGTCAAGAAAAGTTTGGAAAGAGCAAGTCAGAGGGCTTGTAAATTCAAAATAGTTAAAAGCAATGGGAACTTTGCAAGGCTATGTGGTTGCAGAGTGAATGAAAGGTGAGGACTAAGAGAATTCCTGAAAATGTCAAAGTATATATCTTTAGCTCTCCAATTCCATTATCATTTCTTGTAACAGGCCATAAATTTTTCACTGAATTTGCTGGATCTAAAGCCTGTTGAGCTTGCCCTTTCCTAACTTTTTGTGACCTGTCGTTAATTTTGTTTTATGTGGTTGAGCTGTGACTACAATTTTTCTAATTGACTGGATATCTAAGGTAAATTTGTCTTCTCTATGTTTATCTTTTGTTTGATATGATGATAGTTTTACATGGAGAGCAGCAAAAGGCATTTATTCTACGGAGAATGAGAGAGTCACAAATCTGAATAATACAATGTAAAGGAATAGAAGGCTGGTTCAACTTTAATAGTCTAAGGATGGAGATATAATGTACAGGGTAGAATGGGGGAGCTCAGATGATGAGATGAAACACAGGGGTAGTACTGGAAAACAGTCATCTATGAACAACTTAGTAATGATCAATTACAACCACAGCAAAACTGTAGGGAGGTAAAACCTGTTTTATGACTACTAAAGGCTTAAAAAAAAATAGTTTTGATAGCTCTAAATATAAGTGTGATTGTTACATGTAATTGCAGACCAAAGAAGAAAAGCAAAGATTTTAAACCTTAGCAAATACATACATTTACCCAGAGTTGATCTCCATGGAGGAGGAAAAGGCAATGTAAACATCATTTTCATTTTGGTGAAGAACTCCAGATCCATAACATGCCTGCCCATGTCCAATCAGCACCATTTTGAAGCCTGTGACATTAGAACCTAGAGGGTCAGAGGATGGATGAGTTTAACTTCAGGAAAAGGGGTAGAAACTGTATGCTTAACATAATTGTTTTTCTTTCTTTTTCAAAATCAATTATAACTGAATTAAAACTGTAACAAAATACAGACACTGAAATGATTAAGTAACAAAATAAGAACTACTCTACACGTGCCACAGAAAAAAAAAAATCAAGAAATTAAAGCTGAGAGTTTAAAGAGATTTCATCTATAACAATTTTCTAAAAGCAAATAATCTGGATTAAATTCTAAGGCAAAAATTAAAATTCTTCCACCAAAGTGATGACTGTAAAATAAAACTGATTGTGATCATTTTAATGGCTTCTTTGTGTTTTGGTAAATATACGGATGATATAAACAGTCTATTTCCAAGATATGCAATCTGCTGAAATTATTTAGACTACCAAATTGTATCAGTTTTTAGATTTACAAGATCAGTGAAAAAAAAAATAGAGAAGATTTCTTCAAACACCAGGTAAGTCTTCTAGTTCCAAGATATGAACCTTAATATTGCTGGTAAGAAAAAACTGATGACTGAGTCCATTTCACTTATAAGACTTTGACAGTGGAAGTGGAAAATGCATATTGCATGTCAAGCAATGAAAAAGCAAATTTTGAAATTCCTCAGTTTACGTTAGAGTCATAATGGAGGTAATAAATTTGAACCCCATTTCTGAAGCACCGAGACTAGCTGAGACCCATTCCATTGTTTATGACCTTTTAATATCATTATGGTGGAAATAATAACTCAGCACAAAACCATGTTCAAATAGCTGTCATATTTTGAATATTGTTTTGTAGAGTATCCCAATAAATTAACATGGACAATTAATCACAGGTATTTTGAAAAGATCTTGCTAGTTGTCCAAGATACTGGAATTTATGAACAGAATGCTTTCCTCTCCCTAGGAGTATTCCTATTTAAAAAATCCAAAATAATTTCCAACTAAGTGATAAGTAACTCGCATAATGAGAATTGACAGACCACAAGTTGCTCTTTCACCCTAATTCAAAGCTGTAGATTTCATGAAGCTTTAAATGTGTTTAAATATGCAAAAGAACTCAATAGGAAATTTCTGTTTAAAAACATGTGCTGTCTTCACCTGAACATTCAAAGAAAATAATCAGCTTTTAAAACATATCTCTTGATATACTGATAACAATCATTCTGGACAAATGCATGTCCAGTCATCTCTCAGATAAGATTGCATGGCACTTCACAATTCAAAACCTCTTTTATAAATGCTTTAGCATACAAAAATGACCTTCCTAAAATGTATTCAATGGCTGTATTCACAAATAGTAGTAGTAATAATAATAATAATAATAATAATAATAATAATAATAACAACAACAACAACAACAATAAAGAAAACACAGGAATATATATATATATTGACAGTAGAAGAAATGCAAGTGGAAACAAACAAAAAAAAACAAAAAAAGACAATTGATTCTGGTGTTTCATCTAGATAAGGCCAGAATACCTCTTGACACATTCAAAATGTTTCAGAGTGATTGAACTTTGAGTGTTTCTCCATATAAGCACTGTTTTCCAGGCTGCTTTGAAGGACTACAAAAAACACTGAGATTTGGAAGGAAATATAAACCAAGAAGGATGGGAGAGAAACCTCCCCGTTCTTCCAAAGCAGTAGTCCCTTATCAGCTTGATACTGATCTGAGATCCCTCTTATTTCTGAACATTGTTCGGAAAGGCTGATGAGAAGTCTGCCATGTGGTGTTGTAAGTTATAAAATACATGTAAATAAGAATCTTGGAGTTATAAATAAGCGTAGATAAGCTCTGATTTAGATTCACTTCCGTAAGACTTGTTCTAATAAAAAGATTATCCAAGCTATGGAAATGGTGGATAATATGAAAAGTCAAAAACTTATTTTGAACTGAAAGCATTTAGACAACCTGGAATAACAGAGCAACTAAAATAAATAAAATCCCCTGTTTTTCTTTCCTGATATAAAATTTGAACTGAACATGACTTTCATCCTTAGGCGCACACATCTTTTTTTTTTTTTTTTTTTTAATTGTTGTTAGGTTTTTCTTACAATGTTTGAATAGTCATCCTAAAGGTTTTTTAAGAGGCTTTCAAGTTTTCATTATCTATCTATCTATCTATCTATCTATCTATCTATCTATCTATCTATCTATTTATTTATTTTTGGAAGATATTTTAATACTTCTTTTAACAGGAATAGTCATTACAGTGTAGAAGAGCAGTAGTTTAATAATGTTTTTATTTTTTTCACTTGTTGGTGCTACATGTAATCTGAATACCAATTCTTTACAAAGAAGAAGACAATATTTCTCAACTGAAAAGGACGATATAAAAAAACAGTGTGTCTTGCTAAAGACAGTTCTTTATGGATCAGCAATTTCTTAATAACAATGGCTCTAATGGCCATCACAAAGGAATCTTTTTAACTGTATTACAGTCTAATCAGATGTAGCATCTGTCAAATACGCCTGATTTAGCTCTAACAACTGCTAGATTATATATGAGAATACAATTTCACCAGTTAACAGAAATATTAAGTCCAAATAAGACTGTATACAAGCAACAGACCCAATGACAGAGAGAATGACAGTCTAATCTCTTTACCTATGTATAAACTTTTTATTATTTTCACAGATAAAATTTTGGACTATTAGATAAAACTTTATGCCATTGCCATTAATTTACCTTCTAAAGGGAAGGATGTTTCCTCTCTCTGAGGACTGCATGACTTGCTGAGGGTATGAAAGCAAGATATGAGGAAAGCTAAGCTTGGGTAGCTGTTCTATAGGGACAGTGTAAGCTCATAGAAATAAGCTTACCATTTGGACTGTCTCCCTCTTTTCTAAAGATAAATAGATGGATTCTGCTGAAAAAAAAAACACTAGTGAGATTTATGTTTCTCAGTACTCTTCTGAGAGTCATCTGGAGTTTCTGCATTTGGTAAACTAGGAATTGCTACCTACATGTGAACATTCCTACATTTACCAAAGCATTTGCATACATTGTTATTATTATTATTATTATTATTATTATTTCAACAAATATTGAAAACTTCAATTTGCAGCATAACTGGGGTATGATTATAAAATGCCTACCTCAAAAAAAACAGCACTTCTCTAATTACCAGGTTCTGCCAGCAGACTTTAAACCTCACTGTGGATGGCCACCTCCAAAGGGGAGATATCTTTTTATATATCTTCAAGACCATTTAGACATAGATATTTCTGATATTTTTATTTTTATTTACCACAAAAGGATGCCAATTAATGTCATTTGCAATGTACACTCTTGTCCGTTAGGAATGGCACTAAAACCACTAAAACATTTCACAAAGGCCATTGGATAGCTTTCAAAATATAACACTTCATCTCAGTATTTATGTGGCATAGACATGAAGAAAACCAGAGTTGTAGTAGTATGTCTTATTATCAATTATACTGGCCATCTCTTCAACTTAATATTTTAAATATTCAATTATTTACATTTTTCCCTCTTTTCATAGAAAGAAACACCCTGAGCTAGTTTAATTTACATTTAATATTAGACCTGTATAATAAGGGAAAGAAAACTATGTTAAAGATTTCTCTTTGACTTATGAATGTAAGGTACACAGTTTCTCTTTTATTCTGCATTTCTTTCTGTTATCTGCTTCCCCATTCTCAAGATAAAATATTATCCTTCCAAGTTTCAGTACAAAACCCTTACAGCACCTAAGATAATGACGCCATCTGAGTGAGACTGTTGTAACCTAGGATTCTGATTTTATTTGAAGGGGGGCTTTGATATCTTTATCTTCTCATATAATATAATAGGAAAATAGGTGCAAGAAGTCATTAGGGTTTGTGAAAATCTTTGGGATAAGATGTTTAATTCTAATCAGAGTGGGTTTCTGACTTTCAAATAATGAGTTCATTCCTCACCTACTGCAATTGTAGCAAGACTTCTCATCTTCCAGAACTTCAGCATCTTAGGACATCTTAGCAATAGTAAACACCTGCACAACTCCTTTTACTAGTTAAAACTCTGAATACTGATTAAAACTCTAAAAGTTAGGGATGTGGTGGAGTGGGAGAGAGAGAAAGAGGCTGGAAATAAATGCAGGATGGAATAGAGAGGAATGGAGATACAGGGAAAGAGGGAGAGAGAAGGATAGAACACACTTGCATTTAGTAACTAAATTTGCAATAAACAAAATGTATTCGGGTTTGAATCTCCTCACTTTGATATATTTTGCACTGGCTACATTAGAATTGGAGTGAGTTCATCTTTACTGAACTATGTAAATATTATATGAACATTAAACTGAAGGCTGATGTCAGCTCAAAGACCAATTTTAAGCCCAGACATTAGATAAAATGATCACCCTTACAGACACAAATGTCTAATTTCTGCCTATATATTGCGTTGAGTCAGAGTAACTGATACATTTTATATTTCTCAAAATCTTTACACATCTCATATGCCCTAGATATGTACGTATACAGAACTGTTTCAAACCTTGTATTAAAAATGACCAGAACTTCTAGTCATCTCAACTTGTATTGACTTTTGTCTTTTTGTTTCCCTAAATAAAGAATTATGCAATTATTCCGGGTTTAAGGAGTCAGGAGCAGAATTCAGATCTATTGTGAGAAAATAATGATCCGAGGTTTCTCACATTAAACACAAGCAAAACCAAGAGTCTAGGCTCACCTTGCCATTTCTTGTAAAATGCTTTTAATACTAAAATTATTATCATAACTAATAAATAATTATAATGAGCAGTTATAAAAGCATGTGTTCCTTCCATCCTTCTATTCTCCTCTTTCAGTATTTCTTTGTGGTTGTTGTTTAATGATTCTTATTTTCCTAAAGTGAAAAAAAGCTTAAGTGTGACTTGATTGGAATGATGAAGCATTGTTATTTGACTGTAACCATGAAGCCACACCTACACTATTGAAGAAAAACAGGAGACAGTAGCAAAAGTAGAAGCAGACACTTTGAAAGAAAAATCATAGTATTGCATCAGAGACAGGAGTTACAAAGTAAAATACCAAATGAGTAATAACATATAAATGTTAATTTGAGAGCTGTGCAGCATCTGATTCGGGCATAATTTCAACATCTTACAATTATGACACATGTAATAAATAGAAACATTTTTAGAAAGTCTACAAAACAACAAGAAAACAATCTAAATGCTTAAATGTCTCTTTTCCTCAGAACTGGATATGCAAAACTGTTGGATTTAGCTACTTCATTACTACCAATAAATGGAATAGTACTTTTATTTCTTCAATTGGTACAATTGATTCTCAGTTGTAAGCAGCATACAATTCAATCTATGTCACATTCTTATTGTGGCACCTTCTTCAATAACCATTTCAGTTGATTTCATTGGAAAATAGAAAGAGTCTGTCAATCTGGAGCCTCATCAAAGCCATTACTTTTTAAAATTTTATTTTTCATATATTGAAAGTATACACAATTATTTATCCAGATTGCTATGAATATTTATTTTGCTTATTTTATTTATTATTATACATAAATATAATGTTTAACAAAAATACAGAAAAAATATATTAGTGTGGCTTAACAAGTTTCTTCATGGTGAGTCACCTTATCTATATTCATTACTCATACTTTGGCAATAGAAAATAATGTGACTTTGCTAACCAGTAAGTCTTTGTTAATAGATATTAAGGTGTGTTTATTAATTTGCATGTAAACTACATCAAGAAACTAAAGACAGGTATTGAAGAAGGTAAAAGGTGACGTGTTAAGCAATAATAATTTTAAAAGTACCTGAGTGCTATTTATCTTGAAAAAAATGTAATTGAGATTTATCATCTCAGGAAGAAATGAAGTAGTTATAAGCACAAGCACAGTGTAATTTTGTGTGTTCTTTTTCAACATGATTTAGACAGAAACATAGACAACATATCTATTT
The DNA here is from genome assembly GCA_035772895.1 of Perdix hodgsoniae. Lineage (NCBI taxonomy): Eukaryota > Metazoa > Chordata > Aves > Galliformes > Phasianidae > Perdix > Perdix hodgsoniae. The sequence continues at coordinate 15,939,759 of JAPSGF010000006.1, forward strand.
TCATTTTGTATAAAATATGTTTGTCAGGATTTCCAGTGGTTTAAGAATCCTACTGAATTTTTTGAGACTTTTGAATATCAGCACATTCCACTGATCTGAAATAAACCCTTCTTCGACAAGTCCTCCAAATTTGGCTGTTCTACAATTTGACCATCTGTTCTTGCTGGACTTGGTTTCCTGTGATACTGGCAATGGCCAATATTGTCTCAGGTGGTGAATGGAAGAGAAGAAATGGTGACATATGGTAGTAGGATGCTTAATCCAGCCAAGCAGAAACAAATTGTACTACATAAAAGCAATTACAGTTTATGTTTTATGCACTGAACATACAGAATGGTATTTTAAAGTTTTTAGTGACTTCCTTTTTAAGGGCTTAGTCAAGATGTACTAAATGCCTTAAGGTGAAAACAAATAAAAATAAATTTGCAGTTTGCATTCTGATTTGAGGGAGTAATAAAATCTCCCTGAGTTATCAGTTTAGGTCTTGAACTTAGGTTCAATAAAGTGTCTAAAATGTTACACATGACTGTCCATAGGGGTACCTCAAAAGGGATATTCAGAGCACCTAATTTAATTTACAGATGTCTTCCTTAAAATACTCTTTAAATTTCTTCAAAATACTCCTTAGAGTAGAGAAGTGAAAAATTAATGTTATGTAGACTTACATCCCCATAAGATCCATTTGTTTTTAAATCCACACTTTTTGGCTATCCAGAGTTTTTGGGAACAGGATATTGAAACATACTATTTAAATAACGGAACTGGACTGCCAGACCTGCATGGTAATTTTACAGAGAAACAGTTTTACCTTCCATGTCCTATAATGCTCACAAGATTTGTATAGCAATGCAGATCAAGAATGTCTTATCTGTTGGAGTGTCATGCTTTGCTCTTCTCAAGTTAAATGATCTTTCTATGAATGAAATCCTCCCTCTGATACTTCTTGGTCAAATCAAACCATACCCAGAGATTGATGTGATTTTTTTTTTTTTTTTTTTTGTTATATTTTAAAAAAAAAAAAAAAAAAAAAAAAAAAAAAAAAAAAAAGGACAAAGAGAATTCATGAATTCATGCAGAAGAAATTAAAAACAAAAACGAAACTCTCCTCCAAGCACTTCATTAAAGTAATTGAAAAAAGATCCATCCAAAGTGAAATCTCTTTCCCACAGAAAACTTCTGAAGAAGTTTGATCTGTTTAATATATAAATGCTGTAACTAACACTTAATTATTTTTTTCCACTTAATATATTTTGTATAGTGTTCCACATTTGTGTTTTCTGAAGAAACGGTCCCATGGATAAGGCAGATTCCAATACGTATGACATTTTTAAGGGTTGGGCTTAGGGCTCAGGACGATGAAGTGGAATGACATTTAATTACTGATGTGCACCCATTCAGTTCAGCTAATTATGATCCCTGGAGTTTAGTTATCATATGTAATTAACTTTTACTTTCGTAAAAGCTTAATGTGCTGCAAAAGTAGCAATGGTGTGAATATTACCCTTCAGGATTACTGACAGAATTCAAAATGAATTCTAAAAGACAAATTTTCTCACTAAGTGTTGATATTGCCATCTGCTCTTAGTGTAAATTTATTTTAATAAGAGTGCAGATATCATTACATCCTCTCCTCTCCTCTCCTCTCCTCTCCTCTCCTCTCCTCTCCTCTC
>JAPSGF010000006.1:15941438-15956676 GCA_035772895.1 Perdix hodgsoniae
CCTCTCCTCTCCTCTCCTCTCCTCTCCTCTCCTCTCCTCTCCTCTCCATCATTCCTGCTTCCAGCTAGTTTAACCTGCTCTGCAGTCAGATCCTCTTGTCCTCCGTCCCAAATCATTCCCTGCTGAATGAGTAACTAAGAAATGTTAAGGGCTGTAAAAGTTTTATAAAAAGCAGGTTCATATCATCTTTTACTGATCATTGTTACTGAAAAAGAAGAAAATAATTTTCAAGTAAAGTCAGAGAAGAATCATGTCCACTTATAAAACACATCAAGACATGTTTAGGAAGGCAATTACAGAATGACTGCATACTATTTAATAACATATAATACAATTTTGAGCTGGAGAACCTGCACTACGAAGAAAGAATGAAGGAATTAGTTCTTTTCACTCTGGGAAGGCTCAAAGGAATCTCATGACAATGTTTGTATATCACAATATTCCTATGCTATAAGGGTGGCTGCAAAGCAGACAAGATGCAATAGGTGTAAATTGCACTGAGCAAAGTTTTATCTTGATATAAGAATGTTTTTTTCTTCCAGAAATAGTTGGGTAAAATGTTATTTTGAGGTGCCTTCCAACCTTGTTCTATGTTTTTACGATAACACTAGAAACTCAGGGGAAAATGTTTCACATCTCATTTTAAAACAAAGATCAAAACCAAGGCATATAACTATATTAAAAGTTCTGAAGCACTCCTGAGCCTCATGACTGTGTAATAGGTTAATGGGTTTTTGGTTAAGCAAAATAAACTCCACCTAGAATATATTGAATATTATATATATATTCAATATATATATCTATATAATATATAGATATAATAGATATAATAGATACAATGAATATCTATTGATCTGATTCTAAAATACTGTTATCTGTTTCAACTTGCAATATGACATCATTATTTATGATGTTGCCTACATTCTCATCTGACTTAGCCTGATGTGACTTAGTCTGATCAGATGGATGGGTTTTAGTGGACCTTAGGCATTAAACTTAAGTAGTAAATTCTACAAATAAGCTCAAGTATTGTATTTGTATAGCAATTATACAAACTAGAAAATATTTCTACTTTTGTCACTGTCAATCTATATCCAGTTATTTATATATATGACAGTGTATCAACTAATACAAGTTCTGGTTTTGCTTTCTCATCACATTCTGTAAATAAAATAGATTGTTTAGTTTAGGTTTGTTTAGTTCCCGCTTTATTTGGTGAATTGTTATTTTCTGGGCTTAATAGCTTTCTTACAGCGTTTTTTAGAAAAGGAGGGAACATCTAGTACTTCTTGAATTAATACTAAGGAGTCATACTTTAATGCTGCTGTCTGTTATATTAGTCACTATACTAATAAAAGTAATCCTGAACAGCATTTATTTTCTCCATTGCTCAAAGACTGTCAAGGCCGTTCCCATTTTATATTCACTATCCTTGATGGCTTAGACCTTCCATCAACAATATCTGTTGCTTTCTAACTTTTCCATGAGTGTTAATGATTGATGCAGTCTTCTTATTCTTGCAGTTTTCTTTTCTGAATTTTCTCAAATATTTACAAAAAATCATGTTGATTTTAATTCAGGATTGCATCCTAGTTGCTTAACAAGAGTATGCATTGAAAATACAAAAAATTTGGTTTGGGTTACTTCTAAAATTTCTACCATTTTAAATGTAAATATCTTCGTACATGCTTGGGTCAGAATTGAATGTATTTTACTCTATCAGATAGGCTGTTAGTGGCTTACTATCTTGTTGCACCAGATTGCTACTGTTGGGCATTGTTTTCATATGTGCAGTCATGTTTGGAGGTCTTTCTTCTGTGTCTCCAAAGGATTTGGAAGTCTTAAAAGACAAACTTCGAGATCACACTGTATTGAACAAGTGTTCATTAATTGCTTTCAGTAGACCACTTGTATCAGCAGTAATTAACAGTCTAATGTGCTAAGTTACATCCAAAAGTCCCATGCAAATGTGAAAGAGATATACTGTAGCTAATTTGTTATTTATCCTAATTAAAAGAGATTGTTTTTCCTTACTCTCAAATAAAGACAATATCTTAAGACAACGATCTTATTTAACTACACATTGTGATTAGCAAGAATAGTTTCTATTGGTTTCCACAATAGCATTTTAAATTAAACTTGATTGAACACCTGTATGGAGTTCTTTTATCTAGCCAAACCTTCTAGGCAGAGGACTGAAGCATGTTAATGAATACTAAAGCAAGTACAGAAATGATAGTACTTGAAGAATGACAGTATTATACAAACTGTTTTTAAAATCTAACTATAATTTTTATGTAGTGGGTACAGTGTTCAGATGAGTTCAGTCTTGGGAGTTCCCTATACACAACTCTCCCTGCTGACCAAATATTACAGTAACTATCTGGATATTGCAAGATCAGTAATACCATCTGTCTGGTAAGATGTAAAATCAAATACATGAGAAAATGTGATCTTTAGAGATACAAAGAACATTTCAGTTGGAGTAAAATTCTTCATTCTGGTCAAGCTCCAGCCCAGGCAATTATGTCTGAATTGTTTAAATTCCCTCTGTAGTTTTAATTATGCATAAAATCATACTTCAGTTTCTGTATGTACCGTTCCTTTTTATCTGGGGGCAAACACATTATTTTGCCCAGTAGTAACTGAAATGATAAAGAAACTTGCCATATGTTAATGTTATGTCTTTACTAATTTAAAAATCTTGATTAAGTTCAGATGATTGAATTGCTTACAAGCACCAAACATTCTTAATTTTAAGAAGCACAGAAACTCAGGGAATTACTGATCTCTCAGCCTCAGGGGAAGATCATGGAACTGTAGATGACACCAAGCTGTGTGATCCTGTCAACACACCTGAGGGATAGAATGCCATTCAGGGAGACCTAGACAGGCTTGAGCAGTGGACCCAAGAGAACATCATGAGGTTCAACACAGCCAAGTGAAAAGTCTTGCATCAGAGTCATGGCAATCTCCACTATTAGTACAAGCTGGAGGATAAAATGATACAGTACAGCCCTGACAAAAAGGACTTAAAGGTACTTGACTGAGGTAGTCAGAGGAAGTTGTCCAGAACTATACCCAGTTGCATCTTGAATCTCTAAGTATAAATACTTCCAGTTTCTCTGGATAACTTTTACCCATGTCTAGCTACATTCATAGTTAAAAACATAACCAAATCAAAGGAAAGAACAAAAAAAACCCCAGCTACAGCAAATAAACTAAAGAAACAAAACTGTTCATGTTTAAATAGAATATCCTGCATTTCAGTTTGTGCCTACTGCATCCTGTCTTTTCACTAAATATCGCTGAGAAGATCCTTGGCTCCATTTTCTCTACTGTCTCCCATTATTTATTTATACACACTGGTATAATTCCCTTAAGCCCTTTCTTCTCCAGGCTGAAAAGTTGTAGTCCTGTCAGTATATCCTGATAGATACTCAAGGCTTTATACAACTCAATTGGTCTTTGCTCATTTTGAGTATGTTCTGATCTCTCTTGTATTGGTTAACCCATAACTAGACACAGTACTCAAGATGTCTTAACAATAGGAAAGATAACCTCTCTTGACCTGCTGTCAAGTCTATGTATCCAAAGTGTTTGTTGGCCTCCTTTGTGACAAGGGCACATTGTTTGCTCATGATCATCTTGGTATCCACCAGAACACCCAGGTCTTTTTTCTGCAAAGATGTTTTGCAGTCACTTGGCTCCTATTATCTATTGGTTCAAGGGATTATTCCTACCAAGGTGCAGGTGTTTGTATTTCCTGTTGTAGAACTCTGTGAGTTTCCTGACAGTCTGTTCTACCAGCCAATCTTCATTGTATAGTCATAATATTTACAATGATGAAGGCTAGTGATCATATCAAGGTGACATGCTGACCTACCAACAAGCTTGACTTATGAAATGCAAATAAACTCTTCATTTCCGTTTAACCTTTATAAACAAAAGAATAAGGTATTTACAACCCTACATAAAATCTGAAAAGGAAAAAAAAGGTTTCTGACAAAACCATTGTCAACAAATACGAGGGACAGCAAAGTCCATGGGCTTGGTTTTGCATACTCCCAGCCCCTGGAAATTTTACATTTAATTTGGAGAATATCTCAGACTACTTTACCAAATGTTGTTACTGTACATGTCAGCATTGGTATCAAATTATGACCAGTTTCTCAAAATCTTCTGCATGATGGAAGTTTGGTTTTGGTGATTAACAGTTAAGAGAAGGGGAATGATTTTGATGTTGGATATACCTCTCAGTTCCTTTGTTTCTAAAGATTTATGAAACAACCAGACAATTGTCAAGTATTTATGTACTGTTAGCATGCTGAAATTTTGAAAAAGTCTTCTCTGTGATATTATTTGAATAGAATTTTGCATAGTATGTTGCTATTTACTGATTAGTGATCTCCATGTAAAGCTAATTTTGGCTATCTTCAGTAATGTAAAGTTGGATATTTAGTTTCAGTAAACCACTTAGGCTTACTTCAATTTAAAAAAAAAAAAAAAAAAAAAAAAAAAAGGAGAACCCTCAAAGACCCATGAAGTTAATCATAGAAGTGTGGATAGAGACAAAAAGGGTGGCTTGTCATTTAGAAAGAGATGAAAAATATTTGTTGCTTTACCTTACATTCTTGTATAAAATGAAGTCAGATTAGGTGAGTTTGATCAGACAAGAAGAAGCTGGTTTGAATGTTACTGTGATAAGAACTAATAATTAAGATAAAGATTTTTTTTTTCTCTCAGTGCCTTTCTCTCAAATTACTATGTAGTCTCTCTTGTGGAGAAACAAATAGAGAACAGACATAATGCTTTGGAAGACATAAAGCATTAATGGAGAGAATTTAATGGGAAAATAGGTATTTTTTAAAAAATAGAAAAAAATATATGATTATGCACTTAATAGTATGTACTGTGCAGTATGAAATCTAAAAGTTGCACCCAATCTTTACATAAGCAAAGATGCATAAATCACTCTATTTTTGCTAGAGCATATTGTAATTACTGAACATTGATTTTAATTTATAAAAAATAGGTGTACTTACTCAAAACTTGAACTTTGAGATCAAAATTTCTAGGATTGTCATCATCTAGGTCATGGAAGCTGTCTGAATGAAGGCAATGGAAACAGATACAGTTTAATACATTTTTATTAGACATTTGAAAGTAATCTACAATCTTATCTGTTTTTTGTCTGACTACCTTCAGTCTAGCTGATAATGATTAAATTGTTCTCTTTCTAAAGAAACATCATGATTAAGCATTCTTCATGAGATAATTCTCTTTTAAGAAATAAACTTGGGTGGAAAAAGGAATTTTCCATAGACATTTACATGAAATTTTCTTTTGTTTAATTTAAACATAATTTGAAGAAAATTGTATTACTGAAAGCAATACCAAACATTCATTTCCCGAGTTCAATTTCATTCTCAACTAGCAAGCACTTAACACTGTCAGCCCCTTGTGCTTTTAACTGAATAAAGGTCAGATAATCAGACAACTGAAAGGACAGCTCATTTATCATCCTTTGATAAGTGTGTCAGTAGTTAATCTTCAGCGGTGGATGATAACACCACACAGTGAAAAGTTAATGGATTCACAACTGAATTTACAACAAATGTAATATTGCTGTAGAGTAAAAGGTCCAATTTTTTTCTGTATTTAATGTGAAATTATTTTTGTGGCTGAATGAGTTAATTACCACAGTATAAACATTATTTTGTTTAACTGTATATCAAAAAGGTCAAGACAGATCTTAATAAATCATAATTATGGAATTGATAAAACTATTATTTCATACTAAAAAAAAAAAAAAAGGTCTAAAGACATGCGATATGCAACAGTTATCAGATTTGTATATTCTTTGAACTGATTCCAGGAGGAAATTGTAACCCATAAGATTGTACTTAACTAGGAATACTTTCAGAAACATAGAAGGCAGGACTCCTGTTGCACATCCCCCTGCCTCCCAGAAGTCTATTGGAATCACTTTAACAGATTTTTTAACAGAGTTTTTTGATAGAATGCAGACTATGGCAATAATGTTAAAATGTCGCCAAATAGCGCACGGCGACCCCAATTAGCGTCCCGTTGCAAAGTGCTCTGACAGCCCTGGCCTCTTTTATGGCTCCTCAGCCCTGGCCCCCCTTTTTATGGCTCCTCAGCCCTGGACCCCCTTTTATAGCTCCCAGCCTAATGACCACTCACACGACTTCTTAACACCAATATGTTGAGCGGTGAAATGGCGTTTAATGTGTGGTGCAGTTCACTTATATACATATCATGTCTTCGTTAACACCCCTTAAGCACACATCATAAATCAATCACAGAGCAGAGGAGGGCCTATCGCGTCACATCCCGAATCCCCGCAGATTTGCCTAATTACAACAATTTAAGTTTATTCTGACAGGAGATCTTTAGAAATCACCTGGAGCAGATGGAGAAGACCTTCAAGTGAATATCTGGTATTACCTCAGATTCTGTGGGATTTACAAGATTTAGGAATATTCTATGCAGGTCAGAGAAAATAGATGTTATCCTACGCCGCAGTAAGAACACTTCCAAGCAAAGAAGAAACAAGAAGAAAAGATTATGATCATTCATAATTTTTTTCTTCAAGTAGCTTTCCTCAGACCTTTGATGTGTGAAGAAAATGCAGACTCAAATAATAACACTACATCAGAATAAAAAATATGAAGTTATATGAATGAAAAAAATACTATCTCACATTGGCATGCTGTTTTTATTCAAGGGTCAGCACTGCAAACATTTCATCATAGTAGCTATAGCCAATATAATAAAGTTACATATTTTTAGATTAAATAGTTATAGGAATTTCCTGTACCTAAAACGAGCCTGTAAACAGGAATGGAGTCAATGGAGTCAGAGATAATGGGGGAGGGGGGGGGGGAAGTTCTTTACTATGAGAGGTGCAAGGTGGTAGAACAGGCTGCCCAGGGAGGCTGTGGATGCCTTTTTCCTGGAGGTGTTCAAGGCCAGGTTGGATGGGGCCCTGGGCAGCCTGGCTGAGTAAATATGGAGGTTGGTGGCTCTGCCTGTGGCAGGGGGGTTTGGAGCTTCATAATCCTTCATGGTCCCTTCCAACCCAAGCCATTCTATGATTATTTGTACCTAGAATCCGCAGATGCTCATTAAGATCAACTGGAAAGCACCAAAATAAAGAAATAATAATACCATCAAATCCATCAAACAATTTATAATCACATATGTACTCTGCTTCATGAAGTTTTTGAAATGCAAAACAAAATGTTTGCATGGTGGATTTTTCTGCTTTTATGAGTATGATGTAGTTGAACTTCGTTTTTTTATGTCAATCTCAATTGCTTAATTAAGGAATTGGGAAAATTTCTTATAAGTTGATCTTAGATAATGTTAATAATATATCAACTAGGAATAGTTATATATTATGACTGAATATGAATTTGGATTAATTTATTTATTATATAATCTCTTTATAATATAATCATATCTGAAATTTACAATTACTGTTTTCATCATGTGGTGATAAGAATGATTCATATTTTCTTTCATAAAGATTAATCAAATGCATTTGAGTTTGAGGTTTATTATGTGAAATTAACTGAAGTATGTGAAAAACTCAGCAGTAAAAATATTAATTTTATCAGAAAATGCAAAGTTAATTTAGACGAATTAATTTTATGTGCTTGCTTGAAATTTTTGCTTTCTACGTTAAATTATTTAAAAATTTACAAGCATAGTAATGAGAGATTTTTCTGGCAGAACTCATAACAAATGTAGAAAGCTTTTTCATACTTGAAGAATCAGACAAATCACCTTCAGTGGGATTGTTCTAAAAATAGTCAAGATATTTCAGTACGAACAGCTCTGCAGAATGTAACTTGAAAATTGCATAAGAACCATTAAAGAAGGTAAGTTTTATATTAACAAGTTTCTGAAACTAAACACAACTTTTCTGAACATTTGTCATTTGTTCTTAAAGCTTACCAAGATGGTGGTTGCTCATGAAAATTAGAGATGTGTTTAAGCAACTATTACACCACTCATCTGCACCAAATCAAATCAAAGGTAAAAAATTGTTTTCTGTCAGTTTAATTTCACAACTATTTATTATTGGCTACTGCTGCCTCACAAGCAATGCCTTTATTCTTGTTTTAAGATTCTTTTCTGAAACAGATCCTGAAATGCATTATTAGATTGGTCTGGTGTTGGGTGCAAACTTTGTTTTTGTAGATTATCTGTCATCATGGGGGTATCACTGTGACTACCTAAGGATCATTGTAATAAAGATTCTCAGGGAAGTAAAAAGATATTTTGAAAGTTGTTTTAAGAAAACAAATATAGAATTAGATGATGATATAAATGGTGGGATAATGAAATACGTTAAATGTAACAACAGTAAAAATGAGTATTGTTTATAAGAGGCTTGGAACACGTAGTATAAATGATGGTTACTTGACTTTACATTCTAAAAAGTATTGAAAAATACATCACTCCATTCTACTTTGGTTGGTTTCAGCTGGTTTAGCTTACATATTATCATCATTAGCATTAATTCTGCTACTATTATTCCTCAGATAATGTACTGTAAGACAAAAAACCCAAGAGGTTTGGAGACACGCAAAATCAAATCTCAGCCTATAATGGCTTTGAAAATAATGTATATCACTTTTGTGAAACTATGAAGTGAATGAATTGCAAAGCTGTAATGAAAGGAGCTAGCCTCCTAGCCTGACATCAAATTAATCTCTCCACATCATCTTTGAAAATTATTTAAAAGAAAATAATTTACCTCTGTGGCAAATCTATCTTCATTATTAGATGTTGAACTGTACCTGTCTGCTGCAACAATGCCTACTGTAGACAGCAATGGGAAAATCAGGTTTTGTTGTATTGTCCAAACATTACAGGTTTGTCTTATAATTTAAATCACTGTATTAAAAAGAAGATTATTTCTGTTCTCCAGCTCTTCTGTTCTTGAAATATCCTGAATGGGGAGAATTTTACTTTCTAGTTGCAACTTTTATTTGAAACCATGCTCCTCCAGGTGCACCTGGGATGATTCTCAGTCTCCTTAAATCCTATAGAAAGGAAATAGCAGGTCTGAGTGGAAAGTAATCACCTTTCAGGAGTCATTCTACCTCTTTCCTTCTCTTATCCAGTCAGCTTTTAATTGCAGAATCACAGAATGACTGAGTTTGAAAAGGGCCTTTGAGGGTCATCTGGAACAACCTCCCCATTCAAGCCACCACGCAGAGCCAGACAGGTGCATCCCATTAGAGTGTATCCCGTTAGGGCAAAATTTACTTAAGCATTCTCTGACTTAATTCTTTTCTGACATGGATAAATATTTTTTGCTCCACATTTTATCTCTCATCTCCAGATCCTCTTCCCTGGACAGCTGCTCCAACTGCTGCTGAGGAATGTGTCCATGGTACATTGCTACCATATTTAAAAATGCATCTGTCTGGATCACAACTGAGGTAAAGATGTCTTCGTTGCATCTTGCTGTGTAAACTGCTGCATTTACTGGCTGCACGCTGGAAGCTGTACTCTAGGTATGCCACATATAGAGGCCTTTCCCTAATGCCAGGTAAGTTGTTTGTCCCTCCATAATCAGGGACTTAGAGTGTTTTCAGATCTCTGAGAAATCTGCCCAATAACTGAAGAAATCTCAAACAAACAGAGCCCAGAAACTGGTGTAGAAAGAGCTGCCTTATTAGCTTGACTCTCATTAAGATAACTCTTCATTTGCCTTTCAATGAGCTCTTAAATCTTAACTATTTGTGGTCAGAGCAACATATTCTGCTAAAAGAGATACTCTTGATTAAAGTTTCATCATATCGTAAAGACTGAGAGAAAACCAGCTCAAATGTCTAGATCCTTAATCTATCCGAATCTCCAAAAAAGCCTGAATATATAGCTCTGAATAGTTAGACATGGGAGTGCCTGTACTATATGCTTAAATCATATTGTTTGTATTCTACTCTATTTGTAGAACTAATTGGAATAAATCAAAGTGATGAGAATCTTCACCAATCTACGCTTCATAAAGGCCTTTCATGTTTATTGATCTCTAGAATTCTTTATTTTTTTAAAAGTATTGCTTTGTGAAAGGAGATTGCAGGACAAAGTTGGAAAATGTTGATTCTTCCCAGATGAAGAAAGATAGAATTGAAGTGTCCTTGAGAATAACATAGTAGTAAGCTGTTAGTAAGCTGTTGCATAACAAGTGAGCAACAATTATCATACTGTTTTGTTGTTGTTGTTTTCCTAGAGTGAGCATTATGATGCAATTCATTGTGGTTTTGATGCATTTTGAACTTGTCTGAGGCTTAATGGCTTAAAAAAATGCAGGCAGCAACTTATCTACTGTGACCTGGAAGACTGCCTGGTGAAGTCCAGTCACCACTAGATTTTTAATTGACTAAAAAGTAGGTTTTCATCATTCGGAGTCCCAGAATTTGATGTCCACAGGCCCATTGGGATGCCTTTTTTTAAACAAAACAAAACATAACAAAAAAAACCAAAAACCTTCTTAATACTCTTTGTGAACTAAATCCAAGGACTTAAATTCCCACAGAATTTTTATTCTGAGCTGTTAAGAAAGAGCTACAAACTCTCTAGAATTTGTTTATTGGCTTCTACTGCTGCTTTTCTGGATGCAAGAAAAGGAAAAAGAAAAAATGAAGGGTGTGCAATATGCATTTTTTGTCACATTCAATATAGGTGCTACAGCTATTCATTTTCAACTGAGTAGCATTTCATTTGTTTGTTTCTGGATTCTCAGCTACTTTCAGCATTGACATAATTTATGATTATTTTATCAGGGATGTCAATTGTAGCAACACAATTTACTGCAGACATTTTCTCTAACACTTTGCAATATGCCCAAATAATCTACATTTCTAAAAGCTATGTTTGTCCATATAACTCCCTTCTTATCCTCTATATATCCTCATACCTTATCCTTTGCTGATTATAGGATAATTGCCATTGTCAGCCTCAATGAAATACATCTATTTTGTTAGTTATTTGGCTATGTAATATGTAGTCCATTAGCAGAACTGGAAAAATATTTTGTTAAGTACAGGTTGATTTATTATTATTATTATTATTATTATTATTATTATTATTATTATTATTATTATTATTATTATTATTATTATTATTATTAAAGGCAACTCTATTTTCAATACCTAACAAATAGAAATATTTATTTCCATTCTGCTGAATTTCATAAAGTTGAGAATCTAATGCAAGTGAAATTAGGTCAAATACAACAGATACTCTGTCCATAGCTTGAGCTATATATCTATACATTTAAGCCTTACCTAGTTTAATAGCACAGACACTCTGGTATTTAATTAGTGTATTTAATTGACCTACTAGTAAAAAATAATAATTTTTGCAAATATCATTTGCATAGAGACTTAAAGATATGAAAGACTGTGGAAACCCTAAGACATAAGTTAATTACAGCTCAGAATATGCTCTTTACCTTTATCTTTATTGGATACTGACAGATAAACATTTACAGTATTGATGTCAGATGAATATGCAGTGAACGTTCTCCTCCAGCTGGAAAAAAAGCCTTTTTTTTTTTTTTTTTTAAATTTTCTTCTATCATTTTCTTATTACCTATTAGATACAACTCAGATTTCCAAGTTTATAAATATTTACAGACATACTAATTAATAGCATTTGCATTATTAATCTCTCTGTTCAATAATGAATATAATGCCAAAGAATATATCTCTTTCGGAAGAGAATGAGGTGTTGCCATAAAAACAGAAAAAAAAAATTGCATTCTCTTAGTTGTATCAAAAAAGAGTTCCAGAGTGTATCTTGAGGCTTTTGTGGATTAAACCTATTATGTAAGTAGTCACCTGTGAGTGGTTTCTACAAAAATTGGTGAAGGGCATTTATCATTCTTCAATTAAAACATCAAATCTAATTAGACTTCCCTTCAACACATTGTATCTTATCCCAGTGTTACACTGAGATACTTTCTCTTGTATTCTTGATAAGCAAAGAGGGTAACTGTGAAAACTGAACGAGCAGCAGGAGAAACTTTCTGTAGGATTTTTCAAGTGCAGGGGAGTTAATCCATCAGCTATTTACAACCCAGAAAGTATCTATGGATTTGGTACTATCCTTGGATGAAGGAGAGTTTAGTTCTCACAAGACTCTAGATCAAATTGTTCTCTGATTAGGACAGATGTGTCCAAGACTCACAGGTTGCTTTAATGGTGAGTGACACTTTATATTGGTTGTTTGGCAGAGTGGGGATTTCACTTTTCATTTTTTGATACTTGTTTTAAATCTGATATGACACAATTTAACAAAGCTAAACACTAAGTAGCTAAATGTGGTGTTCATCTAAAATAAAGGATTAAGCACCACCTTCTAGCTTTTTAAAATAAGGAACTGCTACTCCATCTTGCAATTCTGACTTAGAGTAAACAGTAAAAAAGCAAAAAGTCAAATATTACCAGTAGTAACCTAAAAAGTGATTCCAAAACTCCAAAGAAACACTTCAAAGGATCTAGTACTGTTAGCTATAAGAAATAAACAGAAAGATATGAAATCTGTAGATATTACTATTTTCTTGAAAAACTGGAGATGATGTGCTCAGAAATGAGCAGTGCATTCCATGAAGTTGAAGAGGTGGGTCACTGTAACAGTAACACACTGCAGGATGTTCAATTGCATCTGTGCATAAATGGAATAGCTCAATCCCTAAACTGGATTAAAATTCAAAATCTGAAGAGTTAGAAATATTTTTATTGTAGTGAATGAATTACAGTATATATAGAATTATAACAATTCTATTTTTGGTCATTTTTCCACCTTGTAATCACACCAAATGCAATAACTGTGTTTGATATATATATATATTTTTTATGTCACCATTCATAGAAATAATGTTTAAGCTTATTTATTTATTTAGTATGGATTCTTATTGTTTATATTTATATGCTGTAGAAAATTTTCAGAATTCAGAAGTGTCTGGCTACATTTTTTAGATATTTCAAATGAGAAATCCTTAATGTTTAATATCAAATTTTCTTGTCATGGGATATTATATGATATTTGAATTTTGCAAAATGTTGCAAAAATTTAATTAAATCACAGCACAGACATTGTATAGCATTTGCAGTATTGAGCTGGATCACAGCACAAACATGATTCCCTTTACTTGACTGGGCATTCCCAGTCACTAGAATGCAATACCTGGGTAAAGACATCTCAAGGTCATTACTGTTTTCAGAGTTAATTTTTTTTGGTCCTTCGGTTTTTATGTGAGCCAAATAAATCTTCCCCATATACGTCTATCGTCTAAGGAAGATAATACTTTCTGTTGACTATTTTATGAATCACATAATCACAGAATTGTAGGTGTTGGAAGAGACCTCCAGAGATCAGAGTCCAACCCTCCTGCCGAAGCAGGTTCCCTACACCAGGTCGCACAAGTAGGTATCCAGGCAGGTCTTGAATATCTCCAGAGAAGGAGACTCCACAACCTCCCTGGGCAGCCTGTTCCAGTGCTCCATCACCCTCACTATAAAGAATTTCTTGCACACATTTGTGCGGAACTTCCTATGCTTCAGTTTCTTGCCGTTTACCCCTGTCCTGTCTCCACACACTGCTGAAAACAGTCTGGCCTTGCCACTCTGCCCCCACGCCTTAGATATTTATAGATCTGGATCAGGTCCCCTCTCAGTCTTCTTTCTCAAGGCTAAACAGATCCAGTTCATTTAGCTTTTCTTCATAGGGGGATACTCCAGGCCCTTCACCATCTTTGTGGCCCTCCGCTGGACTCTTTCCAAGAGATCCCTGTCTTTTTTGTACTGAGGAGACTGGAACTAGACACAGTACTCTAGATGAGGCCTTACCAGGGTAGAGTAGAGTGGGAGGATCACCTCCCTTGACCTGCTGGCCACGTTCTTTTTAATGCACCCCAGAATGCCATTGGCCTTTTTGGCCACAAGGGCACACTGCTTGATTATGGCCAACTTGTTGTCCACCCGAAAACCCAGATCCCTCTCCGCAGAGCTCCTCTCTAGTAGGTCATCTCCCAACATGTACCTGTGCATGCAATTATTCCTCCCCAGATGCAAGACTGTACACTTGCTTTTGTTAAACCTCATCTGGTTTCTTACTGCCCAGTTCTGCAGCCTGTCCAGGTCTTGCTGAATGGCAGCACGCCCTTCAGGCGTGTCAACCAGTCCTCCCAACTTTGTATCATCAGCAAACTTGCTGAGGGTGGCCACTATCCTCTCATCAAGGTCATTGAAGAAGAAGTTGAACAAGACTGGACCAGCACCAACCCCTGAGGAGCACCACTAGTTACAGGTCTCCAACCAGACTCTGCACCAACAATGATCCTCTGTGCTCTGCTAGTCAGTCAGTTCTCAACCCACCTCACTGTCCACTCATCTATCCCACACTTCCTCAGCTTTGTTATAAGGATGTTGTGGGAGACAGTATCAAATGCCTTGCTGAAATCAAGGTAGACTACATCCACTGCTATCCACCCAGCCAGTGACAACATCATAGAAGGCTGCCAGACTGGTCAAGCATGATCTCCCACTGGTGAACCCATGCTGACTACTCCTGATAACCTCCTTTTCTTCCAGTTGTCTAGAGATGGCATCCAGCACAAGCTGTTCTGATGTGTGGAAAAATCAACCCCTATAGCCTGTAAGGATATAGAGAATCTATATGTCTTATTGGCAACTGCGCAAAAGTCCTGGTGCAAAGAGGATAATTCCTCCAAGCTAGCACACTGTCTGGAAAAGTCATGCTACAGATATAGGATGAACTAATACATAATCA
Source organism: Perdix hodgsoniae (assembly GCA_035772895.1). Classification (NCBI taxonomy): domain Eukaryota; kingdom Metazoa; phylum Chordata; class Aves; order Galliformes; family Phasianidae; genus Perdix; species Perdix hodgsoniae. The sequence goes on from JAPSGF010000006.1 coordinate 15,956,280, forward strand.
ATAGTTTCCCAGAATTTGGATACATATTCATTATATCCCAAAAGCATGCAGACCCTCCCCTGTTGCACGTGCGTAGTGGGTTAAAGAATTTGATGTCTATTTTGTGAAGGCTTCTGACCTTCCTCGCCATAAAATCCTGACAGAGAAGGGGAACATCCCCAAAGCTAGTTTCGTTTTGCTCTGTGGATGTCTAATCACCTTCCTGCCAGCTGTCTCTGGGTTGTTCTCAAACCTTATCATCATGCATGGCCTTCATCCCCCTCACTATCCCAGACCTAGTCTGCTATCCCCCCTTCCTGCTTCTATAAACTATCTCTAACTATCCTCCTCTATCCCCCTTCCTCACACCACTCCCCCACCCCCCCCCTCCTCCGCACTCTGGTTGCTCCCTCTTGCT
>JAPSGF010000006.1:15956776-15998980 GCA_035772895.1 Perdix hodgsoniae
CCCCCCCCCCCCCCCCCCCCCCCCCCCCCTCCTGCCTTTTACTTTTCCTTATGGGGCCCCTTTTCTACATTTCAGTTCCATCACCTTTCCAGGGACAGAGGTGAGGCTGACTGGCCTGCAATTACCTGGATCTTCCTTCTTGCCCTTTTTGAAGACCGGAGTGACACTGGCTATCCTCCAGTCTTCAGACACCTCCCCCATTCTCCAAGACCTCTCAAAGATGATAGAGAGTGGTTCAGCAGAGAGAGTTTCACCTCTGCCAGCTCCCTCAGCACCTGTGGATGCATCCCATTGGGTCCCATGGATTTATGAACATTGGTGTTGCCACCTCTTCCCTAATAAAGGGAAGTCTTCTATTCCCCAGACCTTCTCACTAACCTCCAGGGTCTGGGATTCCTGAGGGAGAACCTTTTCACTGAAGACAGAAGCAAAGAAGGCATACAGTATCTCCACCTTCTCAGCATCCCCCATTACCAGAACACTCCCTTCACTTAGTAGGGGAGCCACATTCTCCCTAGTCTTCCTTTTACTGTTAACATGCTTAAAAAAGCCTTTTTTATTATCCTTTATCACCTTTGCCAGATTCAATTCCAGGAGGGCTTTAGCCTTCCTTGTAGCATCCCTGCAAGCCCTGACAACATTTCTATATTCTTCCCATGTGGTCAGACCCTTTTTCCACCTTTCATGGACCTTCTTCTTCCCTTTGAGTTTCTACACAAGCTCCTTGCTCATCCATACAGGTCTCCTGCCACCCTTTCCTGATTTCTTGCTCACAGGGACGCACAGATCCGGAGCTTGGAAGAACAGCTGTTTAAATGCCAACCAGCTGTCACAGGCCCCCTTACCTACTAACACCCTAGCTCACAGGATAGTAGGTCCCAGAATAGAACAAAGTTGGCTCTCCTAAAGTCCAGGGTAGCAATCCTACTTTTTGCTTTGCTTCTTCCACTCAAGATCTTGAACTCTACCATCTCATGGTCACTACAACCCAAGATGACCCCAACCTTTACTTCCTTGACAAGCCCTTTCTTATTAGATAGAGTAAGGTCCAGCAACACCCCTCCCCTCGTCAGTTCCTCCACCACCTGCATCAGAAAGTTGTCTTCAACACATTGCAGGAATTGTCTGGACCATGTGTGCCTAGCTATGTTGCTTATCCACCAAATATCTGGATAATTGAAGTCCCCGTAAGCACCAGCACCTGGGACCATGACGCTGCTTCCAGTTGCTTATGGAAGGCCTCATCAGCCTCCTCCTTCTGATCAGGGGGCCTGTAGTACACATCCACAACAGTGTCAGCCATACCAGCCTGTCCCTTGATTCTCACCCACAAGCTCTCCACTGCTACAGCACTCTCCCCCAGGTGGAGTTCAATACATTCTAGCTGCTCTCTCACATAAAGAGCAACTCCACCACCCTGCCTCACCAGCCTATCTTTCCTAAGAAGCACATAGCCCTTCATGACAACATTCCAGTTAAGAGAGCTGTCCTATCACATCTCTGTGACTGCAATGAGATTGTGGCCCTGCAACCAGATGCTGATCTCCAACTCTTCCTGTTTATTTCCCATACTGCACACATTGGTGTATAGGCCCTTTAGGGAAGCAGCATCCCCCCACCACTCTCCATCCCTTTGAACTCCACCCTCATCACCCATCAAGCTCTGCTTTGAACCTTGAATTGCCCACTCAACCTCAGCAGCCCTCATTTTGTTCCCTTTCCCTTCTTACCTACCTTTCAATGAATCCTATCAGTTCCTGAGTGACAGGTGAGTTCCATCTGCAGCTGTCATGCCAGGTGCTGAGTAAATTGCCCTTCTCACAATTATATCTACTTAAGTCATACTGTTTCATAGGAAATGAAAGTAAGCCTTGCATTACTTAACAACTTTAAGAGAGACGAGAAGAGAGAAAGAGAAATAAAAGGAACTAGACAGATAATTAGTCCTGGGTCCAGTGCTGAGCCTGCTGATTTGTGTGCTCTGTGTGGCAAAGAACGGAAGCAGCAGCAGCAAAAGAGAGAGTGTGTGACTCCTCAGCAGCCTCTATTTACAGCATCAAAGAAAAAGGAAACAGTCCCCTTCAGAACTTATTTGGATTCATACTTGACTCAAGTCTCAGAACTGGTTGAGACACCAAACACCAGTCAAATCAAAGAGGGCCCCTCCCATGGTTGACGTTTTCTCAGACGTTGTTCTGGATTCTTCCAGGAGTAGCTTATTTTTCTCTCAGGGCATTACTGGGGCTTGTCCATTACACTAATAGAACTATTTATGTAAAACAAAGGCCACATTCTGGTCTTCTTTATGTTGATCTTTTTTTATCATAACTGTGATTACTTCTTACATTATTTTCTGAACTTCATAAGCATATCATTCTTACTGTTGTACTGGATTTACATAGGTTTAAAAGTAGAGGGATGACCTTTGTGAGAAGAGAACAGGGGTTGCCCTGTATCAGAGCCATTTCTGCTGACTCCAAAATGGTCTCATTTTTGGCCAAATTGAGCTATTATCAAAGCTGGTGGTGCAGTAAAAATTTCTGCACAGCAGTTGCAAGACTAAGGAGTGAGAAAAATGTGAGAAGTGGCTCTGCAGAGACCAAAGTTAGTGAAGAAGGAGGGGGAGGAGTTGCTCTAGGTGCTGGAGCAGAGATTCCCCTGCACTCTGTGGAGATGACCATGTTTGTCTGAAATTAAATCAGATTTGTATTTCTCTCTCCTTCATTTATTTGTTTGTTTGTTTGTTTCTTTATTTAAATGGAGCCCAGTAATGAAGATTTTTATTAGAAAGCAGATGAAGACAAATGGAGAGACACAAGAAAAGGTCATAATATAGTGAGGGAATCAGTCTGAATGAATAAATGGGAGGAGAAGTAGTGGAATTTAATGACCAAGATGTTAGAAGGATAATATGCAAAAGCATGTGAAAGTATCCAGCAAGAGAAGAGACTGACAACATGAGGAGTCACGTAAGACTGTTAGCAGTTTATGTTAATTGGAAGCTTATGTTAATTCTAGCACTTAAATGTGGCAGTAGCAAATACAACAGTTCAGTAATATTCAACAATTGGACAAAACAGCAAATAATAACCAGCTATCACAGAGAAAAGATAATTATGAAAATGGCAGTAGAAAATAAATCAATCCTAGTAGCAGGTAAGTACTGCAAACACATCATGCAATCACTAAAATATTAGCAGAATAGTCCTCAGCTGAAACTCCTTGAGTTCTCCAAGCTCTAATAAGTTCACAGATTCCCTATTTTGGTTCTTACAGTTCATATTCATGATAGAAGGGTACTAGCACTTTAAGTGTCAAGTGATCTGGACAGGGTATTTCACTCTATATCCATATAACCTGATTCTCAGCCACTCATATGTTCAGTGATGTTCCTCCTTAATTCAAAATGTTAGTAGTTCTTTGAGTGATCTTTTATCCCTCCAAAAGTCTGATCTAATTATTATGTTCCTGGCTTTTCAGGTTGGCTGTTTCTTTTGCTGAGTTAGTTTCTCAGTCCAGAGATGACTGAAAGTCATTCATTGCATCCTTCTCCTGGGTGACCTCTGGGGACTTGCTTCCTCAAAACTAATCAGAATTGACTGTTCCTTCCTCCTTCTTTCTACCACTGACACAGCTATATCATTATTCCACTGTTTTTGTATATTCTACTTATTGTGTTAGCTCAGCATTGTATTAGTTTAACAGTTGTTATATCACATATGAATTCCACAATTCTAAAACTTATGCGTAATTAGAATTTCAGTTACTGGTTGTCTACAGAGTACTAAAGATGTTTATATTGAGTGAGCAAAAAACACACCGAGGCTCATCTAGTCTTCAGTGATCACCTCTTCATTGTTATGGTGGCTTGCGTTGCATTAAGGCATATCTTAATTCAACAGTTCCATTCCTGCACAGTAGCAACACATACAAAGGCTCACTGGATTGTCCACACTTGGTGGACTTTTTCCACTGATACAGATTTCGTGTCTTTTTGGCATTCTTAAATTTTCTCTTACAGAAGCAAAGTAAAAAAATGGACAGTAGAAACAAACTAAATATTAGCAGAGTCCAAAATTAAAAATACACATACTTACTAAGGAAAATGGATATTCAGTAACAGAGTGTTGTAACCCATGGTGTAGAATTGAAGATCTCTTTGTGAAGCCAGTCTTGGGGCAAAAATTCAATTCTTCTTTAGGTGAAGTATGCAAGCTTCCTGCAACTTAAAAAAAATTCCTTTGTCTCATATGACAAAAGGCTATTAGCTGACAGTATTTAGGATTGACAGAAATTCCATAACAAGTTTTTTACAACTCTTACATATCAGGAAAAATTATTCTTCAAATGAGTGATGAGGCTGCCAAGGGAGATGGTAGAGTCCCTGTTCCTGGTGTTGTTTAAGAAATGTGTAGATGTGGCACATATGCATATGGTTAATGAGCATGGTGTTGATAGGTTGACAGTTGGATAGATCACCTTAGTCTTTTCTAAACTTAATGATTCTATGATACTGTAAAACATTATAAAAATATTATTTATATATACTCTTTGTTGAACTCATGAGTTTTGACTAAATATTTCCAGAGGCAGCTGTTGACCCTGTAAAAATAAAAATTAAATAAAATCATACGTATTTTGTCCACGCTTATATAATACATATATTATAACATATAATATTATATAAGGACTCACATGCCTTTGTTGTTACACTCTCTTCACAAGTTTTTATTTTTTCCTGTGTACCTATTGATCAGTGAAATGCTCTTCTTTATAATATTCTTTGTAATCTGATAAATATTCTTCTTAGTAAGTCCAGTATTTCTAGTGTTGATCAGAAATTATCATTTCTAATATTTCTGAAAAATTCATAATTTTCTGGAAAAATTCATATTGATTCCAAGAGAACTGTAAACAACTGTGAAACAACAAATAATCTCTCTCCTTCATACTCTCCCCCTCCTCCCCAACATGGTGGTGAAATAATGAGTGTAGAAAAAGTGGCATTTGAAGGTTCAGTGACTAATATAATCTGACTCTAAGAGACCCTGAATTCTTTGCATTAGGGAAAAAGAAGTCCCTCAACATATGTGCTGACTGCATTCTAAATTCAGATGGGATGAAGGACAGCTTATACTCTAGTGCCTGGGACATCCCGCCAAGGAAAACCAGACAGTAATAATTGGAACACTTAAAAACATGTTTACAAGAAATGACTGCATGCATCAAGAGAGTATTCTCTTCTTTGATTTTGAGTCCACTGGTGGAAGTAAATCAAAATGCTTACACTGTGTCCCCGCTGAAAATGAACAGATGGCCTTGCTCTCTTGTGCCATGAATAATATTTCATTTTCTGCATAGGCTTCAACAGAAAACTGCCACTCCCTTATCTGACTAAAAAAATCTTGAAAAAAAGTCCTTGAAATATGAATAACAGAGAAAGTCAATGAAATCTTAATGATTCTGCTACTTAGTTGATGCTTTCTTTGGCTATAAATTTCTAATGTTTACTCTAGGATCAGTGCAGTAAACATAGATCAAATTTTCTGTGAATAATGAGTGGGAAAAAAATATGTACTTGTAATAATATCCTACTCTCAGGTACAGAGATTATCACCTTCATGTTGCCCATCAATATGAAATATGACTACACTATGATGTGACAAAGCTGTTTAACAACTTTGTTATATTCTATAGTTGCAACAAAAAGATCCAGGCGTTATTTACCCTTGACTTTTATGCCTTCTGCCTTATCCTCTCTTCCATATAATCTGTGTTAACATGTGTAAATTCTTGGTAACTGGAATCTTAATTTTTGACTGCAATAAAGTACATGTTGCGTATTATAGTCAGTCCTCTCACCCCTTCCAAAATAAATAATAATAATAAAAAACCCAATCATTTACAATGTTCACTTGGCAAAGTTGTATCATGGATCATTGATAATTCAGTCATGTGTGGTACTCTTCAAGACATGGGAGAAGGCAGCCAAATAATGACTCACCTGTTGAATTTTTGTGTTATGGATAAATGTTCTAAATTTTCAGATATCATTTCAGTTTCCAGTTGCAATCCATAAGTTAATTTGAAATAAAACCACACAATTTTTCATTCAGTGATAGGAATGTGATAGTGTATATTTAAATAATGCGTGTACTAAGCAGTCCTAAGTGTTTCCAAAGCTATCAGAACATTGCTAGATGAGGATCCAATAATGAAATCTGACGTACTTTCCTGGTATTGTCTAGGGATAGAGCTGTAATTTGTGTTATTCTACTTACTGCCATAAATATATTCAAAATAAAATATATTTTAAAGGAAAATCTTATGCTCCAGCTATATTTTTCAGCAGTATTTCCAAGGTTATCATATTCAAAACAAATACATGCTACTATATAGTACATGCTACAAAATGAAAGAATTCAACCCTCTTAGTGCTAGATTGTTTTCATATATTATTTATTTATTTTCTTTAAAGAGATTTCCTATATTAAACTGTGTATGCCTCAGGCACCCATCTGGAATCCTGATGTCATGAGCTTTCAGGCTTACCCACAGTTAATGTTACGAGGGTTGTCAAATATCCATATCATAGTTCAAGGTCTTCTGCTGACTCAGTCAGCTCTCTCTTGAATCATCAGTATTTTTTTTTTCCACAAGGGACTGAAATTTTAAAGAATCAGGATATACATACCTTGCTATGTGTTTTTGGCTCTATGACACTAAGCAGTGTTAAGAGGTTTTGTCTTTTACAAAATGTGTTGTAAATTGTACATCCTGAGAAGTTACTAACAACATCACTTGAATACCTTAAATCATAATATATGTGGAAAATACAAAAAATCAGCTAATCATTACACTACAGTTGTTATGAGGATATATGTGTCAACACTCTGCCTCTCTTCTCTAGTTCTTTGTTCTCCAGCTGATTATGTTTAAATAAAGTGATTTTGTGGCTAGTAGTGCAGACTGTGTGCTGAGGCTGACAATTTCTGCTTTAGTCTCTTCTTTCAGTATTCCATAGAAGTTATTTTTTATGACTTTCTGGGAAGGAGAGATGGGTTCCAATCTAAAAATATTCTCTCCACTAATGAAACTGAGATGTACCAAAAAATTTGGAAAGTGATACAGGACAAATAAAAGCAGGAAGAGGAAAAGCAGGATTACTTTAGGTCCAGTAGCACAAAGGAGAATCTGTCACTATCAAAAGATAGCACTGTTACAGGAAATATTTTTTCTATCCTTTAATATCTCTTTGTCTAGTTTACTTCCTGTTATCATTTCATCTATGAATTCAGTCACTTGCAAATTTTCATCTGAGACTTTGTGTTCGACAGGTCTCCTAGTTTTTCAGACACAAAATGGACAGTACAACAAGGTGGGTTTTTTTATAATTCCTAGAATAGGTACACAGAAGAATGACACTTCACAGAAGCTAAATAAATAAATAAATAAATAAATAAATACAATTAATAATTCATAGTTTCTGGTTAAGTTTCAGATTACAAAAAAGAAAATTTCATAGAGACAGAATATAAATTACAATTTCTATCATCGGTTCGCATATTGGAACCCTTATTAATAATCACACAAGATTTATGTCTGTTTCCACCTCTTTTCAACTCTTGATCTTGTCATTTTATTCTATTTTTGTTACAGTAGATCTTTCAACTACTTTGCTAAAAAAAAAAAACAAAAAACAGATTTTTTAGCTCATAATAAATATTTTATCATGTACAAAATTCTATTTCAGATAAGTGTTTCATTTACTTCGTATTTTTCCTTGGACAAAAAATAAGACTTCAGTTTTTAGAGCATAAATTTAAAATAAAACATTTTCAACGCATTCATGAACTGAGGGCTTCAGAAAATTCTGCTTTACCACCTGCCTTTCCCATACAACTGCATTTCACTATTTACATTTATGAGTAGGAAGCAAGATTTTATACTTTCCAGCTTGGGCAGAAAATACTGAAATCAAGAAGGCATGGCTTTTCTCACAGAAAAGTTGATTGCTTTACTTAGTGTTCTCTGAATTAATGTTATGGTCCTTGTTTCAAACTCCTTTTCCAAATTACTACACATTTATTTCTTAGAAATGGCCCAAACTTGCAAGGTTTGAACTGTACAATTCTTCCCTTTGTCTTGAAGACTTCCATACATTTCTAATATGTTTAAGATAAATTCCTCTTTGGTATGGGTAAAAAATAATGTGGTGATATTAGCTTTTTTTTTTTTTTTTTCCTTATATATAAATTCATCTCTATATAATAGTAGTTTTTTGTTTTTTTTTTTTTTTAATTCATGTGGTGTTTAGTTCTTATTGACTTCTTAGATTGACATACTCTATTTCTTTTTTTAAAATAAAATAAAATATAGTACTGGGTACTGAGATTGTAACAATTCATGCCGATTGGTAACTGAGACGTAGATATTATAAAAGGTCAAATTGTAGTCCTGAGGTTGCAGTGACATTTCTAATGCAATGTCTGATGATTTTCTGTGTGATATAAAATCAAAGTGAATATAAATCATCATCTGCCTAGAAGGTAATTAAAATGAACTTCTGATCAAATCTATAACATATTTAAATACATACTATATTTCTAGAACATTTTATTTCTATTTCTAGTCTGGAAGTCACAGACTTGAATGAGTCAGGGATCACTAGTATTAGCAGACTGTAGTTAATGTATTATCAGTAAGGAGACATGAAGGAAATGGAAAACAAAGATAGTCTTCTAAAACCAGAGAAGAGAGTTTTGAAAACATTAGAACCATATGCAGTAATTTCTGCAGAGTCAGTAGAAAGTCTTCACTGAAATAAATTAAAAAATTTTTCTCATCATAGCTTTTTAACTAATTAATTAGAACATTCAGTACAGTTTATTATATTTCAATCAATTATTATAATAGTTTTTGAATTCAAATTTTGATTCTTATTTCCTTTATGAACATTATTGCCCAGATTTCTCATTTTACGGTTTCTTGACAGGAAAACAATTAACATTAAACATATTCCAGTTTCTCAAGAGAACACTCTGCTTTGCTTGAGCTTAGCATTCTTATCCATCAATCAGTTGATTAGACCTTATTTTATGCACTGGAGAATAAATCCATGTTTAAAAGCTTAGTTAACAAGATAAATATTTTCTCAACTGATGCATATTCACCTTTGTTTCCCCACTACCTAAACCATTTCTAACAATCTCAGGGATTAAGTTTTATTGTGGCAGGGCATATGCTTGAAATTTGGTCTCTGTAATTTTGTACAGCTTCACTGCTGATCACTATGGAGTAAAGTGAACTTGGGTCATGCGCACCTTCTCTGGGCAACCTGTTCCAGAACCTCACCACCCTTTCAGTAAGGAACTTCCTCCTAATATGTAACCTAAATCTCCTCTCCTTAAGTTCAAAACCATTCCCTCTTGTTCTGTCGCTATTGGATCATATAAAACTTGATCTCTTTTATGTTTATAAGCTTCCTTTATATCTTGGTAGGCTGCGATAAGGTCTCCCTGGAAACTTCTCCAAACTAAACAAGCCCATCTTTTTCAATCTTTCTTTACAGGAGAGGTGCTCCAGAAAAAAAAAAAAAAAAAAGTGCTTATATGTCAATTAATGTGCAGAATGCTTATAATAATTTGTACTTAACATTGAATTATGAATCAGGCTCTTCACTGATAATGGAATGCAATTGGTTGCAGTTCTGCACTTTGATATTATCCACCGCAGCATGTTATTTTCACTTTTTCAATAACATAATATTTGACGGTGATAAATACAAAAATGATAGTAATTTTCACATTGTTTCATTGACTTTGGAAATACAGTAATTATGGACCATTTTTAGTGTTTCATAAAATTCCGGCAGATTTTGCATAGATTATAAACAGATAATTAGCCATTTTTTCTAGATGAATGATTATTTTCATTATGAATTTTTACACAGGGTGATAGTAGACATACTCTACTAGATATCTACTGTTTTTCTTTTTTTTCTTTTTTCTTTTTTTTTTTGACATAGGCATTTACATAATTTCTGATACCAAAATACCAAGAAGACTTATCTGATTTTGTTTCTATTGTTGTTATCTGAACTTTATTCACACACAAATAAACAATAGCCACAAATTTTAGAAGCATGGGGTGTAAGGTTAATTGACATCTGTTAATAATTACTATTTCTTGTGTGACAGTTCTGGAGCATAAACAAACAAACCTGCTCATAGGAACAACTGTACCTGATCCCTAAGGCACTTACATAATAAAGTAAATAATCACAACTGCCAGCTGAGCCTTTATAAACTGTCATTGTCTCCAAGGAATTAACTTAGGGCATTTCCATATCAGGAAAACAAACAAACAAAATGCTTGCACTTCTTCATAGCATAGACATGCACTATATTTATGAAATTGTATGCAGCAAAACAGAAGTATTTATTTTCAAGCCAAGGTAAATTGGAACGAGACACCACCACAGCACATTCTCTCAAATAATGGATGCCTTCTTCCATATCAGCCCATCTCTTTTTCTCAGGCATCAGATAGTCTCTGAAGGGATATCTTTCTTTTACAGCCAACAACATCCTCTTCCAGAGGGTAAAGGCCTGGTTCTGGCATGTACTAATACCTCGGTCAATGGCTGAGTCCCTAGTGATGCCACCCACTTGGCCAGCTTTCCAATTATCCAGCCACACAGTGTTGACACCCATTTGGGTGGCGTGAAAAGTCTTTTCTCAGACCTCGAATTTCATTCATTCTTAGAGATCAATCAACAGTGGTAATGATGTCTTGCCCACCTCTTACTCTTTCAGGATTTCTTGTTGCCCTCATAGGTTTTGATGACCACAGCCTTATTGAGGGCCTCTCCCTTGGACTCAGGGGCACTTCCCCTGGTCCTCTTTCTTCCTCTTCTCTTACACTGACTGCTTCCTCTCCTTTACCCTTCTTATCTTTCTTCTGTTCTAACTGAGTTGAGATTCGTTTCATTTTCTGTCCTCTTACAGGGGCAACTGACATCAATTGTGGTGACTCCTGTAGTTGATCAAGTTGGTCAGTTTTGATGCTCTCACCCTCCAGCTCAGCTTGGAGTCTGTCTGAGAGCATTTAGTTCAGATTGGAGGGTGTCTCACTCAGTTTGGAGGGTGTTACATTCAGATTGGAGGGTATGAAGTATGGATAGAAGGGAATCTTGCTCAGATTCAAAGGCATCTTGTTGAGATTGGAGATTCTTTCTCTCAGCTTGCAGATCTTCCCCTTTGGCTTGGAGACTTTGTTTCTCAGCTTGGAGACACTCTTGCCAGGTTTTGAGATTCTCTCTCCTGACTAGGAGACTCTCTTTCTCAACCCAGAAATTCTCTGTCTCGGCTTGGAGACTCTTTCTTTGGATTTGGAGACTGTTTCTCAACTAGGAGAGTCTTTCTGAATCTGGAGATTCTCCCTCTCTGCTCAGAATCTCTCATGGAAACTCCCCTTTTCAGTTTGGAGACTCTCTCTCTCATTTTGTATTGTGTCCCAGAGAATCTCCCTTTTAGCTCGGAGACTCTCCTGGAAACTCTCTCTTTCAGACTGGAGATTATGTTTCTAAGCAAGAAGAAGACACTCTCTGGAGCTGGAGATTCTCCCTGTCAGCTCTGAGATACTGTCAGATCAGATGAGCATTCAAAAACTGCATAAAAGATTCAAAGGAGAGACTGGGAACTTGTTTAAAAATCCCAAGTTCTGTAAAAATAGCAGCTCCCCTTGCAAACAAATTTAAAAGAGAAAGTGGATTTATTATTTTTTTTCTCTCTTTACAGAAGCAAGATAGCAGTACTCAAAATTTACAAATATCCCATAATATTGGCAGTCTGACTAGACTTTCAAGGTCAAGTTTTCAGTGAGCACCTGTGAAAGAGAGAAACTTTCCCAATGAAGCTCTTTGAGAGCAGAGAGGGATTTATTCTAAAAAGCTAAAAAGCACCTGTTCCCTGCAGTCAAGAATGTCAATGGTTTATGAGCTGGTTCAGCCCAGTTCTTTGACTAGCGGGGTGGAGGGATCCACAGATCCAGGTCTCCAAGTAAGGGAAACAGGGGACCCCAAAATAATTCAGTGGCAATGATCTGAGGAGAAATAAACTAATTTACTAAATATAGTATCGGAATGCAAGATAACACACTATAATACAATACAATTAGAATTGAAGCTAATAAATCAAATATAATGAGAGAGAATGTCCAAAAGGTGGATAGGCCTCACCATAACACTGAGGTGAGAAGCATAGTCTGGATGAGCAGCAGGGAGGAGAGCCTGACCAAGAAGAGCTAATCAGGTGACCTTGCCAGGGCTATATCTGTCCTCTCTGACCTCAATGCCCCCTGGGGTATGTAGTTCTTCTCTTCCAGAAACATGCCCAGAACTGGAACATTAACACTTTAACTCTCAGTGCACTACATATTACTATGTGAAATACCAATAACCAAAAATGATAAAATATGACAGTCTTCCTTCTAGTACATTAAAATTAAGAGAATGTTTAAGCTGTGTTACCATCTGGGAGGCAGCATCAGGCATGTGAGATCATAATTTGCATTCTCGCTAAGATAGTGGATCAGTGCTATCCAGAATTTTGAGGCAATCTTGTAAAGAGCAGAGCAAGAACATTAAAATGCTCATATGAATCTTGTTCAGGAAGAAGTGGCTGAAATTCTTTACTCCCAGTTGACATCATGCTCTGGTTGTAAGGTTTCTCCTCTTCTCGTACACAATTAAGTTTCACCACAGCTAAGGAATGGATTGACTTTCCCTGGAATGAGAAAACAAAATACTTACATAGTCAAGCATTGTATAAAGATGATATAAAATGCCTCTTACCTCTTCTGTTCATTTCTTCTTCTCCTATTCAGTTTCCAGATGTTGCCCAGTTTCTGGTTTCTCACTGTATCATAATCAATGGGTTAAAAATGGAGATTGAGCTTCCTCAATCATAGAAGCATAGAAAAATAAAAATAAACACAAATAAAAACTATTATTCAATAAAATTATTGAAATGAATGAAATGAGAAAATACTGAATTCTTTCTGATTAAAATATAAAGTCTTGACAATAATAATTATTATTTTTATGAGTAGTTCCACTTACCTTTTTTTTTTAGGTAAAAATGATTATAACAACAGCAACAACAAATTCTACCTACTACCTGCCCATTTGATATTTAAATGTTGTATCTTTTTTTTTTTTGCACAAATAAATTCATCCCACAAGTAGTAACTCTTAGGTTTCACACCCTAAATATCTGAGACTATGCAAGGACATTTTAAATGATCTCACAGTGGATTCAAGTTGCACAGGTGGCAGCAATCTGGAATAGAATACGGTATGATCTAATAATAAATAAATATATGAAAGTCTCAAAACCAAAACTCAATTAAAAACTAATTGACAAAATTTGCAACAAAAAATTAATGACCTTGACAAATGTTTGATTAAGCTGTTTGAAGTAACTATTTTTTTCCTTATTTTGCAGAAGAAAAAAATAAAACAACCAACCAACCAAAAAAACAACAAAGGATTTGAATCCAGAAAAGGTGAGTTATTTCTTCTGTTTTCAATTATCAATCCATCAAAATATATTTTCACTGACTAAAAGCAACTTCCTGTGTGAGGTAATATTTTTTCCTAATTTCAGGATTAGTATCAAAATTGTATATCCTTTTACTTATTTTGTCCAATCTTTTATTTGTTGATTACTTTTTCAGTGAATTTCAGAACTTCTGTTTTCATTTATCTGTTACCGAATTTTGATTATTACATTGTATAATTTGTCTTTATTTTTGGGTGTTTTTATTTGTCCTTCCTGCTTCCCATCTCTGCTTAAATTTCCTTTCTGATATTAGGAATTTATGTCCAATATAACTCTTAGTGATTTATGTCTAAAATGTGTCTAAATTCATCATTTCATTAACTTTATTAAATTCATCATTCTCCCTTCCCTTCCCTTCCCTTCCCTTCCCTTCCCTTCCCTTCCCTTCTTTAGTGCATATTTAATATCTCTGTCCACCATTAAAGTGAAGCACTCTCTGTGAAAATGAATGAAATGATAGAAATGTAGAACAAATAAATTAGAAATTATTTTCTGTTTGGTGGTGTTTCCTACATCACTGAAAAATTATAGATTGCATGAAGTCTTGTATGAAATAGCTATCAGAGGGTGTACAGAACAAAGGGGATTATTTTGGTAAAGGGATCATCCAGCCTTGCCTTGAATGCCTCCAGGGATGGGGCATCCACAACCTCCACAAACTCCTTGGGCAACCTGTTCCAGTGTGTTACTACATTGAACAACCAGTTCAATCATAGTCCAACAAGTCTATTTCCAAGAAATTCCTTCCAGCTGAGAAGTCCTCTTTGTTCTAATGGAGAAGCAGTTTTGAGAAGCTGGATCTTGTGCAGAGAAGGCAGAGTTTTCCACTGCTAGCCTCATGCCTTTTAAACAGAAAATAATGTGCAATGTGTGTTGTAAACTGTGAAAAGAACTTAATGGTTACAAGCTTTGCCCTAATATCCATACGTAAATCTGTGTAATAATGTTCATGCATAAGAGGCTTAACACATTCCTAATAACTGCGTATTCCTCTAATCTCCATAATGTCCCTGAAATTCCTCATAGTTACAAATCTCATACATTAAACAAAATCAACAAACAAGATAGATCTGGTTTATAAGCCACCTGTTCAAATATTTTGCCCATGTTATGCAGGAATTCAGAAATGATAAGCCAAAATTTTTTTTTTCATGGTTTAAAAACAAACAAACAAACAAAAAAAAAACATGGATGGAATTAACCTATGAAACACAAGCAGATTTGAACATTCATAATGCATCCAGTAAGTCAAAATCTTATGAGGATAGTTTGCACCTACTCACAGCTGATTGTATTTGGAAATAAAATGCAATTTCTTTCTCATGATTAAGATTGAACTGTTCAAAATAGCTATATTATAGAGAAATAGACTATCCATAGTGGTGTGGTCTGGACATTTCAGAGATTTTGAGTGATCAATATCTCACCCAAAATTTTGTTATTTCTGTTATTCAAGTCAAGCTGTTTTTACAATAATGATGTAATGACTGGGAATGCTGCACAGTAAAGGGGAATGTAAAAATACGGTGCTAGTCTTGCCAAAGAAATTTTTAATATCCAATATCCTTGATGAGCTTTTAAACACATTATTCAGCAGATTTTATGGGGAAAAAAAAAGAAATTAGAAATTCATTTTAATTGCTTTTCACTTGAGGTATGCTGAGCATTCTGATTTATTTTTGGCATCTCTGCTGTTTCTAGTTCATTTCAGCAATTATAAGCAATTTTTGGAATGTACATCCTCTAGGTAATCTGTGAAGGCTTTTCCTATGGAGAAAAGATTTAATTGACAGAAATCAAAATTAAAGTTTGAAATCATATATATGTCATAATGCATAGGATAATATAATCATAATAAAAAAAAATCCTTTTTTTTTTTTTTTTTTTCCAGTGGTTAATATAAATGACAGTGTTGGAGAAGATGGAGGATAAAAGCAACAGACCAACTATTTACTTTCCACCTGGTTCTTTCAGGAATTAGCAACAGAGATGTAAGCCTGAGGTGTTGGAGTTCTCTCACAAAATTTCTTCTTTATTATTATACAGCTCCAAATTTCAGATAACTATCTTTAAATGATAAATCTTGATGTAGAATCTTTTATATTTCATGAATCTTATTTAAATAGGCAAGTACTAAGTTCTAGTATTACCAGTAGCAACAACAGAAGAGTAGTGATCCTTCAAAGATATCAAATATTTATTTTAGAAAGTGATTACAGTAATATTCATTAACTTACTACAATGGCCTGTAGTTTTCTTCACCTTGGAAGAGTAAAAGTTAATGTTATGACAAGAAACTAAATCACACAGAAATGTAAAATAAAAAAAAAAGGTCAATATGACATTATCCAAAAGCAATGATGAATTTATTACATCTTCTAGAAATAAGTGGGAAAGGAAACTTTAGAGAGTAACATCACTACTTCTTAGTTTACCTGATTGAATTTCTGGGACTTACAACTTGATTATGTGCAGAAGTGAGATATTTGAAAAAAAAAAAGGAAAAATAAAAAAGACTGGAGAAGTCAATCAGGATGTATTTGCAAAATTAAGATAGTAAGACTTTGAAACTTTACATCACGCAAAGGAAAATAGAAGAGGATTTAACATGTTTCTCTTTTAGTTGGCTGAATGGTAATTAACTTGAATAGCTTCAGGAAGTAAATAGACTTCTCATCTCTGAAAATCTAGCATGAACATAATGCAACATTTAAACAAATCTAAAATGCTAGTAAAAGCTGGCATTAAGGAAATTGCTTTAAGAATGGGCCTGCATTAATTTGGAGTCGATTTATAGTGTAATCTTGTTTCAATTTTAACTTATGAAACAATAGAATGTTAGGAATTAAATTTTTTTAAAAAGTTCTTAATACTAGTATGGATAATTATTTTAGCTTATAACAAATTGTTTAATATTTTCAATAAATTACAAAATGCAGTACAATTAGTATGATTTTAAATTAAAATTTTGGAATAAGATTCAGAAAAGTTGCTTAGTCAGCTAGAACTGGATTTTGATAGCTCTTAAAGATGTGTGATATGAAGGACCAAACCCAAACAAATGAGTCAGTTGTTATTTACACTGTTTTTGAACTTGGAAAATATTTTCATTTTAGATGTACAAACTCAGACTTGGTGTCTTTTACATAGAGGTCTCCTGTTTAGTACAGCTATAAGCATAACTTCTATAACTGACAGAGCTCATAGAATCATAGAATCATAGTATGGGTTGGGTTGAAAGGGACCCCAAGGATAATCAAGTTCCAACTCCCCTGCCACAAGCAGGGTTGCCAATCTCTAGATATGGTACTAGACCAGGTTGCCCAGGGTCCCATCCAACCAGGGAGATGTGATCATCAGTGCAATCTAGTTGGATGCCTGTAGCTAGCAGTGCTCCCCAGGGATCAATACCGGGTTTGATCTTGTTCAACAATTTCATCAGTTAATTGGGTGAAGGGATAGAATGCGCCTTCAGCAAGTTTGCTGATGATATAAAGCTGGTTAGGAATGACTGAAACAAAAGAGAAGACTGAAAGGTAACTTTATCAATGCTTTTATATATCTAATGGGTGGAAGTAAAGTGGATGAAGCCCAGTTCTTTTCAAAGGAAGTTCCATATGAGCATGTTAAAAAAAAAAAAAAAAAAAAAAAAAAGGTGAAGTATTACTGGAACAAGTTGCCCAGATGAGCTGTGTAGCCTCCTAATATCTGGAATCATTTCCTCTATCGAGACCTTCTCAGAAAATGTAATTTTAATAATTATCTTTATACTTGCCAGAAGCATTTTCTTGAATGATTCATTCTTTACAAGGATCAGAGACAGATATACAATTCATATATATTCATGATTACAAAGTTTTTATTACTGTTTTCACTTATGATTTTTGAGTAGTGAAAAGAATGATGTCAATCAAATCTTTCTTCATAGGGATGTCAGGTACTTTCTGTGGAAACTGTGGAGGTCCAAACAGTTTACTGAAAAAGATTTTCCCTTCTCATCACAGCCCTGGAGTAGAAGATTAAAAATAACTATATTAATTTTTGTCCACAAAATTCACTAATATTGTTCCTTATTTCTGTTACTAAATGTAAACATTGCATATTTCAAGGAATGTTTTCTTTTTCAATACTTTAATTCAATCTGAAGGTACACTTCAATGAGAGTCACTTTTGTTAGAACAATATGAACAATTTAAAAACATTGATTTTCTGTATTAAAATGGAGATTTGTTAGGTTTCCAGATAAAATGCTTTTCCCTCTACCTTTGTATTTAGTACTTCAGTTTTCCAGGATTCAAATGTTTCAACCATTTTAGCTATTCTTTCTAAATTTGATGTAAAAATAATTTTTTTGCTGTCAAAATTTGCTGTAAAAAATGTTATTCTTGCATCAGTGTGTTCTGTTATCAAACACATTGATTATCATCACAAATTAAATGAAATGTAATATATTCTACCTTTTATCCTACTGTTTTTTTAGAAAACTATTTCAGTTTAGAACAGTTTCCCAAATTAGAACTCTTGGTATTTCTTTGGAAAACTGAAATTGGAAATTTCTTAAAATGTATTATTTGACAATAAATATCCAATATATTATTTAGAGTTTTCTCATGTAAAAAAAAAAAAAAAAAAAAAAAGTGTCTCTTTTAGTCTAAATAATGACATATAAGGATAATATGCATGAATATTGACATACTGTAACGATGCTGATATTACATTATTTGAGAGAGAACTGACTCATGCTTCCTATCAACATAAAGCAATACAATCCCTTCCTTAATTGTAGTGTGTGCTTTGTTATTCTTCAAAGGCGTAAACTTACATCTGGGATTCTCTCACAGAATCTTTATTATACAGAAGCTGAAAGCCTAATCTCAACAGGACAGCAAGATAACTAATTGAGGTTCATCCCATATTGACATATAACAGATTCTCCACTGGAGTTGCTTATCTCTTAAATTTGATGTCCTGTAGTAGACACTATGAATCACAGCCAGTATACAGGCTTATTTACAAGAACTTTCTAGCTCCCTTTGGCTCCCTTTGAGTGCACTTCATGCTTTTCTGTGTAAAAATACTTATAGCACCCAGTTTATTCCGCATTTATTATTACTAGTCTTATTAATATTTTGATTTATAGTTCAGAGAATATTAATAAACATATTAATCCTTACACATTTTTCTGCTTGTTCTTTAATGCACCCTTTTTAAAGTCAGCTTCCTAGAGTTTCACTTGTTCCCTATTTTCATAGGGATAGCTTAAATATATGTATTGTGCAAATCCTGACAAAAAGTTATTGAAGAGCACTATATACTGTCACTGCAAATCTTGTGGTATGAATGTACTTTCTAAACTCTACGAGTAAGTTGTCCTTATACATTGAATTGATAATGTGAATTTTGAATTGAACAATAAATTTCAATTATTTTTTATATTTACATTTTCAAAGAAAAATTACCACCTGGGATACAAGACTTCAATATCTAGAAAAACAAACAAACAAACAAACAAACAAAAAAAAACAGAAAAACAGAAAAAATTCCCTCTATACATATTTCTTGTTCTTAAGAAGTTCCTTCCAGGCTTTCCTCTCCAGGCTGCTGTCTCCTGTCTTCTGCTCCCAGCAGGGCAAGCATGATCCCACAGCCTCCCCCAGGCTCATTCCCAAGGGGCTGGGCAGTGATTTTGCCAGACCCTTCCCAGTAGGAACTGGCAGAGCTCAACTCAGGCAGGCAGGCAAGAGCAGTTGGTCCTGGAGAAGATGCTGCAAGCAGCTTGGCCCAGCTGTGGCCTAGGGGAGCCCAGGCAGCCCTGTGCTCACAGCTCAGGGCACATGTCCTGGATCTTTGCTAGAAGTAGAAAAAGCATTTTTTCTGAGATACATCAGGAAGGTTTAACCAAGTAGAAAATTAGAGTATTTTTTGATTATCTTTACTTTTGATTTTTGAGTTTTACTTTTGATTATCTGTGATTGTACTGATTTGAACACTTAAATTGTTCTCTTCAGAGTCCAATGGACATTGCATTGGTAAAAGGGAGTTGATCAGAGCACGTTACTCTGACGGGTGAGATTCCAGCAGCTGTATTTTAAGTGCTCTTAAATCACTGGGGAACTGAGTCCTGGATAAAGTGATCTCCTGTATTCTTTCTTGGTGAAAATAAATGAAAGCAGAAATTTCAGGAACTGGAATCATGAAGCTTAAAATGTTGCAGTGCCTTGGGAATCCAGACAGGTTGACACTTCCACAGTTAAGAAGCAACCAAATGAAGTTTTTAGAACTGTGAACTTTCAGTTAGACGTTTGATCACCTTTCACTTTACTTTCCTAAATATAACCTTCAGATCATAGAATCATAGAATCACAAGGTTGGAAATGACCTGCAAGATCATCTAGTCCAACTGCCTTCCCATTCCTGTTAGTACGACAAGCTAATACACCATATCTCGCAGCTGTTGCAGATGAGGGGGTGGCACCCCCAATTAGTAATTAGCGTCCCGTTATAAAGTACTCTGACAGCCTCGGCTTCTGGCCCCAGCTCCCCAGCCCCAGCTCGCTGGCCCTGGCTTTCTTTAGCCCCGTCTCTCTTTGGCCCCTGGCCCTGGCTCTCAGCCTGCTGACCACTCACACACCTGTTATGACACCAATATGATGAGTGGTGAAATAGCGTTTAATGTGTGGCGCAGTTTGCTTATATACATGCATCGTCTTCGTTAACACCCCTTAAGCACACATCATAAATCAATCACAGAGCAGGGGAGGGCCTGTCACGCCACATCCCGAATCCCCGCTTATTCGCCTAATACAACATGCAGCTCCTCATTCAGGCGCCTCTTGAACACTGCCAGGGATGGCGCACTCCCCCACCTCCCTGAGCAGGCCATTCCAGTGCCTGACCACTCTCTGAGAGAAAAAGTTTCTTCTAATGTCCAACCTAAACCTCCTATGGTACAACTTTTGGCCATTTCCTCGGGTCTCACTGTTTGCCTGGGAGAAGAGGCCAGATCATTTTTCATCACAGCCTCCCTTCAGGAAGTTGTAAAGTGCAATGAGGTCTCACCTGAGCCTCCTCTTCTCCAGACTAAAGAATCCCAGCTCCCTCAGCCACTCCTCATAAGACTTGTGCTCCAGACCCCTCACCAGTTTTATTGCCCTTCTCTGGACATGCTCCAGGGCCTCAATGTCATTCTTGTAGTGAGGGGCCCAAAACTGAACACAGTACTTGAGGTACTCACCTCGAGGCCTCACCCGTGCTGAGTACTGGGGAATGATCACCTCCCTGCTCCTGCTGGCCACACTATTTCTAATGCAGGCCAGGATGCCATTTGCCTTCTTGGCCACCTGGGCACACTGCTGGCTCATGTTCAGCCAAGCATCAGCCAACACCCCCAGGTCCCTTTCCTCTTCACAGTCATCCAACCACTCATCCCCAGGCCTGTAGCGCTGAATTAACCATCATTTCTCTGTTGAGCTAGGATTTTCAGATTGTACCTCATAAATTTGGAAAAGATGCAAAAGAGTGCATTTGTTCATCGACTGACCACTCAAAGACAAATCCAGAATCAGTAGATGTGATGGAAGGTGCTAACTAATTGGGTGTGATTTTGACGATGTTTCGGCTCATCCAGAATTTCATACATAAATAATTGACTTATAGCTTTTATCAACACCATGTCAAAGAGACAGATGAATTGTCCAGCTGTCTCCATAATATTCCCAAGAGTGCCTTTACTAAGGTAGATTGTTTATGTTTTCATTTGATTTGCATCTACCAGTGTTTAATTACATTCCTGATAACTTTTATTTAAATCTAATGATATAGAGCTCAAGAACGAACAAATGCAAGTTAATTTTGACAACTGTATAAAATAATGAAACAGATAAACTTCTGCTTCATAGTCAGTTAATACATTGACACTACAATTACTGCAGTACTGAAAATGGAAGAAGTCATACCTACCATATCTTACGAGTAGCCAAGCAGATTGTAAAATGATCAGACTGAAATCTGCATTATTTCTAAAGTACCCTCTATCAGCTTTTAATTTTGTGTTGTTGCATGCACAGGAAATGAACAGGAGTTTGAGAGGAAATTACTTTCCTCCTCTTTCCCCATTGGTATTGTATAATTCATTTTACTGGTTAAAGCAATTTGCAAATAACAATAACCTTAAAGCTAACTTAAGCTTTGGTGTTATGTAAGTGAAGCAAGATTACATTAACATTGTATTGCCTGCTTCAAACAACAGCACACATCTGTTATGAACATAACAGGAGAAGAATCTTGTACATGATGACTTTTGCTGTAAAAAGATGAATTCTGTCACAGGCTTGGTACAAAATTGTAATAAAATCAGAAAATTTTATGGTTCTGTATCACTTTAATTTGAATTTGGAGACTAAAGTGACAAAGAGCAAACTCTGAAGTTATAGCTTAGTATCCTTTCTCACACAACTTACTATCTGTGGTTTGTATAGGAAATAAAAACTCATGGGTTGGGATAAAAACTATTTATTAAGACAGAAAAGGAAAATATATATTTAAAAAAGCATTAAAAATATATATGTAGAAAAAAAAAATCACTCATAACTCATTTTAATTTGCATAAATTGATTGAAATTTCACACAGCAAGTCTTTGCCAAGATAGTCGTTCTAAGAAATCAATTTACCTTTGTTGGTTGAATCTAGAGTAGTAGCCACCACTCTGCAAGGCATCATATACAGAGACCTCTAATTAGTAGAGGGAGAAAATGTTACAGTAAATAATTAACTTGATATTTTTACCTTTTAATTTGGAAGACATAGCCATAGGATCATGTACATAGATTTCCTGTGCAAGGCAGTTCAGAGAGTTTAATTCAATAATTCCTACATCAAGACAGCAAGACAGTCATGTATGTGAGATTTATCACTGTTCTTGTTGCTGTTGAGAGCAGAGGATTGTTTTTAAATACTGTGTACATATATCACAAAAAGGACAAGTTGAAGTAATGTCTGTATTTTAATGAAAACTCATATATTGAAATATATATGTGGCAGAATTAGTTACAAATGGCATTTTTCCCATCCCTGATCAAATAGCTGTTCATGTATTAGAAGCTGTATCTTTGGGCTTTTGTTAATTTCATAACTTCTGAGTTTTCTACAATAATTGATTTGTTTTGATTTGGTAGGAGAAATCTATTGTTGTTTCTTTGAGAGTGCCTGAAAAAACTTTCTAATTATCAACTGTTAGGAGTCTACTGTGATAGACTGTGGACTGTAGTTAATAGAGTTTTAAGTGGTCTCTGGAGGTGGGAAGTGTCAACACTGCAGACACCTCAAGCTAGACAGTACGGCCCCCTCTCTCAAATCTATAGTGTAGATATTTGCTAGCCTTGCTATATAAGTCAGAGAAATAATATTCCTGATTTACCATGGCACTGAGAAAGCGGTGTCAGCAAAAGTCTGTACTAAGGTTATGTTTATCATAAAAATGTATTTCCGTGATTAAGGAAAATAAACTTCTTTCCTTTAGCAAATACAGAAGCAGTTTCACTATAATGGGTAAAAAGCACAGCTTGATCAGAGTTAAGTGTGAAAGAGTCAAGAGAGATCAGTTATGATCATTATACTGAAACTCTAAGAAGTCACAGGCTGCACAGCTTTTTCACCTTTCCTGAGAAAAAACTTTCTAGCTTCCCCTGCCTGTGTTGATTAATTCTCCATTCATTATGATGTTACCTGAAACAAATAATTAATACATAAATCACATTCTAGATAACTCAAGGTAGGCAAGGTAAAATCCACCTGGAGAATGTGGTGCAGAAAACATTCAAAGATGAAGATGCCAGAGCGATCTCCTCTACATTGATAAGCATCAGGTCTAATAAACTCTGGTTGATCTTTCCAATAACTGGACTAGGAAGTTATCCTCAGTGAACACTGGTAATCTCCTGGATTGTTTGCATTTTGTCATGTTGCTTTTGTAGCTGACATCTGGGTGATTGAAATCCTCCATCAGGATGAAAGTCTGTGAAAATGACACTTCCTATAGCAGAAGATGTACTTTCAGCTCAGGACTGTGCCCAAGGATTTTAATTAGAGTGGCAAAAATGATGTTTCCTAGCTACAGAAGCAAATAGGATAAAAATGAGGTAATGTATAATTAATTTCTGAAGAACTCTTTCAGTAGAAACATGCTTAATACCGCACACAGAGTTTCACTCACTCATAACCCTCCCTATGGGATAGGTGAAAGAATCAGAAAAAAAAAAAAAAAGAAAGAGAGACAGAACTCATAGACTGAGATAAAAGCTATTTACTAGGATGGAAAATGAAGTAATAGTAATAATAATAGTAATATATATACAAAAGAAGTGATGCACAAAGCAACTGCATACCACCACTTACCAATGCCCAGCCAGTCACCCAGTCAACCGTTTCCCTACAGTTGTATAGCTTTTTCACATGATTTCATCTGGTATGGAATATCCTTTTGGCCAGTTTATGTCAGTTGTCCTGGTTCTGTCGCCTCCCAGCACCTTGTGCCCTCCCAGTTCCCTTGCACAGCATGTCATCATACCAGACACTATGAAATCAACTCTGTCACAGCTGAAACCAGGACATCTGCTTTATAAAACAATGCGTGTTTTATTTGTTTATTTAATTATTTTAGTTTGCTGTGTTAAGAACACTGATTTTTCTCTCTTTCTGTTTTTTTTTTAATGGAATCACTGTATCAGACAGATGCATAGAAATAATGTAGAAAATATCAGTTTTTCTCCTGTACACTCTAAAGTACAATTTACAAATAATATGGGTTGAATATGTATATGTGAGATTTAAAAAATAAAAAATAAAAAGAAAGAAAACCAAATTACAAGAAAAATTATTCAGTCAAGGAATAGGTAATCTTGCAAAGTCTACATGCATTCAGATACTCTTTGCAGAGACAAGAAAGGTCTGAGGGTTTTTATTGTGTTTGATTTTAGTACCCTATTATGAAGGTACAGAGTTTTACTGTGTACTGTACAAATTATATGGTGTGTTACCTTTACTTGGGCATGATTCAAAGACAGGATGCGTATAAAAAGATATTTGCTGTGACAAGTCTTAGTGAAAGGAAATTCTTTTTTATAATATAAGGTCCAAAGAATTTCCATCTTTTTTCTTTTCTTTGTAGATTTTATTGCCGTACCTGTGTGTCCTGATGTTCCTCTAGATACTGCCTCCAAGAGAAATAGAAATACTTACAATATATCTACAATTTCAGCTCAGAAAGCAAATGATATCCTAGGCTCCATCAAAATAGAGGTGGCCAGCAGGGACAGGGAGGTGTTTGTCCCCCTCTACTCTGCTCTTGTGAGGCCCCATCTGGAGTACTGTGTTGAGACCCGGAGCCCCGAGTACAAGAAAGGCAGGGAGCTGTTGAAGAGAGTCCAGAGGAGAGCCACAAAGATGATCGGGGATGGAGCACCTCCACTGTGAAGACGGGCTGAGGGAGCTGGGCTTGTTCAGCCTGGAGAAAAGAAGGCTGCAGGGTGAACTCATTGCAGCCTTTTAATACCTAAAGGGAGCCTATAAACAGGAGGGGAGTCAATTCTTTGAAAGGGTAGATCACAGCAGGACAAGGGGAAATGGTTTTAAGTTGAGAGAGGGAAGATTAGGTTAGTTGTCGGGGGGAAGTTATTTACTATGAGTGATGAGGTGCCAGAACAGGCTGCCCAGAGAGGTTGTGGATATGCCGTCCCTGGAGGTGTTCAAGGCCAGACTGGATGGGGCCCTGGGCAGCCTGGTCTGGTATTGAATAGGGAGGTTGGTGGCCCTGCCTATGTCAGGGGGTTGGAGATTTATGAGGTCCCTTCCAATCCAGACCATTCTGTGATTCTGTGATTCTGTGATTTTGCTAAATAATGTATGTCAAAATGACAATTGAGTGTCACAATATTTCTCTGCCAAATGCAACCACCAAATATTTCTCAGAGTGATCAATATTTTCTTTATTCATGATTCACTTTCCCAGTTGACTTACAAGAGGATAGCATAAATGTGCCTTATAGAGGTTGGGATAAAAATCAGAAGGGAAGAAGATGTATAACAGAAAATTCAAATGTTTGCTTTAACGCTTTATTTAGCAGATAACATTTTGATTGATTTCTTCTCTAGCAGAATGGTTAACTGGGAAAAAAATCTGAGAAGGATTCATTTTTTAGCAGTCTGTAAAATAATTTTAGTGTTCTTATATTTTTATTTCTGTGTTCTGTACTGATAAATTAACTAATGATGTTCTCATTAAGTTGCAAACTTCTATGCTCAGCTTATATCCAGTGCAGTTAATGATTTCAAAAACTAGAACTGCTTGGATTTTCATTAGGAAAGAAATGAGTACTAAACTAAAACTTATCTCTGCAGAATGTGATAATTTGGAAGAATACTTATCTGGATGGCAGTGAAACAGGGAGAGAAGGGATACAGAATTCTACCTCATATATGTGAGTTCAATAGGGCAAGTTTTCTTCTTTATGCTTTTCCTTCTCTTTATTTTTTAGACTTGTGTAATGTCTGTACATCAAGTCACCTTGATGGATTTCCATAGCTGTAGGACAAATGGAAACAGCATCACACCCATTTGTTATCCATTGCTTTGCCATAATAGCATACTTTTTTTTGATTAGGGAACTGCATGTGTTCTCAGCTGTGGTAGCCAGCAGTATCTGTGCTTACAATTATGTATCTGCATTAATCACTAAGCAAAGGGAGCTTGAGCATGTGCATTTCCATGCTACTGTAGTTACTGGTACTGAACAATATATTTCTGATTAAGCTGGTTAAGCTAATAGCATATACAGATAAGAGGTCAGATTCTGTTTGCATCTTCTGGTATACAGGTCAGTGAAGTCTCATAGTTGGGCAAAGTGAAACTGTGCTAATTTTACATTCCAGGTACTGTAATTTTATTATTGTTGTTGTTGTTGTTGTTGTTGTTGTTGTTGTTGTTGTTGTTGTTATTATTATTATTATTATTATTATTATTATTATTATTATTATTTTCTGTTGACCTGTATATTTGAGTTGTGGAACTCAACCTATGCAGTGGGAAAGTTAATCCGTAGAGGTAAATAAAGCTGAGGTAAACTTGATTACAACCTGGAATATGGTCAAATCTGTAGTCATGCTTTGTAAAACTGATCTTACCTGTAACTTCTGCCACAAAGGGTATTTTCTGCTCTCTACCAGCTTTTGTTCCAGATCACTACAGACACTGGAGATTTTTCTGCCCATAAAATCTTTTTTCTTAAGAAAAGTAATGAAAATATAAGTGTTCTAGGCATTTATTTATTTATTTATTTATTTATTTATTTATTTGGTCTCTTTATCTTTTTTAATGTTCTTTTTGACCTTGGTGGTTAAAACTTGTTTTGTTTCAATAGGGTATTTTTGGATTCTGTGAAGTTTCCTAAACATTTTGAAGGAATTTGTCTGGCCCTAGTTAATAACATCAAACACGCTATTTCTAATGTTCAACATTTTCAGATGTTAACAGCTCAACTCAGAAATGTGAAGCTGTACAATCTGTCATCAGTAGTTACATGGCAAGTTGACATCAGTATAAAATGTAGGCTCATTTTGACCAGTGAATGGAAAATAATATTGTTTATATATAAAACAAAATTTTTAATCTGTGTTTAACATTGAAATATTTATTTATAATATTTATATTAGATCTGTGTTGAAAAGCTTTAATAGATTGCTTGCTTTGAATTGGACAACTGATTAAAAGTCATAAACTGTATTTTTAAATATATCCAATACAATAGTTAAAATAATAGTTAAAATATAACATCTATGCTAAATTTTCAGAATATTTTGAATATCTTTCAGTTTATGTTTAGATGGGATTTTCCCTATCTGTATAAAAAAAACAGCCCACTACTTGTTGTAGGTATTACATAGTAATACTTGCTACAGAATGAAGCCTCCTTACAAATGTTCACATAAAATCAGATTTTCACTGCCCTTACCCAGCTTTAACTCATCATAAGTTTATGTTATGCCCTCAGAAAAAGCCTGAAGTTCATATAATTGTCTTGGACCATGGCTGCCTGAAAAATGTGAACTGCATCTGCCCTTGCAGTTCACCTACCCCACAGATTGTTTAAGTAGGGATTGGGTGAATTGCTCAGAGGAACTGTTAACAACTTGACACCCTAGGATCACATCTAGGGCAAAAGGCCAGAAGATGAAGACCAACGTGGTAGCTGAACTGCTGCCTTTAAATATGGAGAAATAGAGCTTGGCCTGAGACTTTATGATTAGGAAAGTAATTGTTGATTCATAATCACTCTCTGAATTAGGAAGCAATAAACAACTGAATGCACATCCTATTGTGCTCAATAAAGGAAGTACACATCTAGAGTCTAGAGCAATCCACCACTGCACAGGAAACTGAAGCTAAAGAATAAAAGCCAGGCAGCAGAAGGACTTGGGTATCTTGAGTCCCTCCTGCTGGCAACAGTGAGACCATTTGTGTGTGACATGCAGAAATATGTATGATTTTTAGTGTTTCACATGACAGAAATTTTAGAAAACAGTATCTTTCTTTTATACACAACTTGCTAAGTAAACTAATCTTGGATTTTATGTCACTGAATGATCTGGTTCTTTTCTGATGTCTACCTGACCCTGAATTCACTTGTGACAATATTTCAATGTCCCCTGACTCAATCTGCAAAGATAAGACTGATCTGAACCTTGTGAAGTTCAATAAGTAGAAATGCAAAGTACCTGGAGAAGAGGAACACTAGGCACCAGTACTTGCAGAAGGTCACCCAGCTGTAAGCTTTGCAGAAAAGGACATGTGGGACCGAGTGAACGTGAAGTTATACATGAGTCAGAAGTGTGCCCTTGCCACAGAGAAGGCCTGTGGCATTCTGGGCTACATCAAGTTCATTTAGCTATCAAGTTGAGATAAGTGATCCTTGCACTTGGCTTAGCTCTGGTGAAGCCAGACCTACAGCGCTGTGTCCAGTTCTGGACTTCCCAATAAAAGAGAGAGGCATGGAGCTATTAGAGAGTATCCAGCATCTGTTCACAGGGATGATGCAGGAACTGGAGCATCTCTACTGTAAAGAAAGCCCAAGAGAGCTTGAATTCTTCAGTCTACTTCTTCTACTACTGCAGTCTAATTCTTCTACTTCAGAAGAGATACAGGGGAATTCACCAATGTCTGTAAGTACCTGAAGGAAGGGTGCAAAGGAAACAGAGAGAGGCTTTTTTTTTCTTTTTAGTAGTGCTCAGTGACAGCACAGGGAATAGTAGGCACAAACTAGAAAACAGGAAGTTCTGTTTGAAAATCAGGATATACTTCTTTACTGTTTGGGTGATTGAGGACTGGCACAGGTTTTCTAGAGAAGCTTTGGAGTGTCCCTTGGAAATACTGAAGAGCTGTCTGAACATCATCCTTAGGCATACACGTTTTAAGACATTCTTGAAAGATGCTGTTGTAATTTTTTCTTTATAGCTATCATGTTGTACCTGTATACGTATATCTATCACAGCTATAATGTTGTACCTTGCAATCTTCTATTTCCCTTTACTGTAGAAATGTTCTGAAACGAATAGTTACGTTAATAATTTTTCTTCATCTTTTAAATCTACTGTTCTACTCTGCTTCCTAAATTACCTGTCTCAGTGCACTCCCTAGTGACAGAAAGTTCAGTACTGAAATTTGCCAGACTGTGAAGCAGGGATGTAAGTGGCCTAGTTTTTACTGTCTGCATTGAGAGATCCAAAAGTAGCAAGGTGATGCCAATCCTGTTCATCTCTCAGCTGCAGTAAAGCCCATTTACACATTATGTGAAGGCCAGATTGAAAAGATGCAGTTTTCCCAAAAGACATTATGATGACTAAGCAAAAAATCCACTATTTTACAACTGCCCAGTCACCGTTAAGGAACATAATGTAGAATTAACTTCCTTGCAGTTAGCAACATCTTTGAGCTTATCTCAAATATTTTTCTGCGTTCTGTTGCAATAATGCTTATTTGTATAACATTCCCCTTTTGGGATAAAGGATCCTTATACATACACAAGTTTATCGACATAAATTAGACTGAACATTAAAAATAATTAAAGCTTTAAAATTTCTTTGAGATTTTTTTCAGATAAAAGAAAAAAAAATAAAATTCTATACTGTGTAGCATCCCACAACCTGAAATTCAGAAAGAATGATTTGGTGGATAAGTTGTGGTGCTAAATTCTACATCTTCAACTCAAAGAGACATGAAAGTTAAAAAAAAAGTAAGTGTAAAAAAATTGAATCAAATCATCCAACGAGCTATAAGAATCAAAGACATAGAAAATCTGCAAATGGAACATAATGACAGTGTCTCATGTCAGCACAAACTAATGAAAATATTGTATGGACTTTTTTTTTAGTTTTCAGCTTAACACTTTTGCTGTTATTTTATTGAACATTTATTATATTCTGCCATTAATTTCCATAATCTTTTTTTTTTCTTTATTTTTCTTAAATTGCTAGTTGACATTTCATAGATACAATTTTCTAATTTGTGGATGAATTCAATCTAACAGTTGAACAAGAAATACAGACTGGTTCATAATCATATGGCTCAGAACTAGATATCTCTTGAGTGGACATATCTATACTGTCTGCTTCCAGTCTCAGTTCTCTTCAAAGATCCAGTCAGTGTACCACACTGGCTCCAGGACATCTCCAGAATAACTATCAATGTTCAGACAATATTGTTTTACCTTCCCCAGTTCCATGGGTTCAAGTGGCAGAAACAAGGTCTGTGTGAGGGCTGTGTTGTCTGTGTACAGCTCTGCTGGGAGTATGGGCTGGGGATGTAGCATGACCTAGGACAAGATTTTGTGAGGACAGGGTAATGACTGGGACAGTGTGATAGGATTTTAGGAGGAGGAAAAGCTTGTGCTATTTTGTCTATGACTGGTTTAAACTGGAAAACAGCTGAGCACTACACAGCCTTCCACTCACTCCTCCACTTCCCAGTGGGATGGAGGAGGAGAATCAGAAAAGAAAAAAAAAAAAAAAAAAGAAATAGAGTTTGTAGGTTGAGATAGAAACCATTTACTAAGACAGAAAAGAAAGAGAGAAATAATACAAATGATAGTCTTATATACATATATATTTACAAAACAGGTGATGCACAAAGCAATTACACATCACCTGCTGATCAGTGTCCAGCCAGTCTCTGGGCAGCGGCTACCTCCCTGTCAAAATCCCATCAATTTTATATATTTTTTTCACATAATGTCATATGATATGTAATATCCTTTTGGCCATTCCGGATCATCTATCCTAGTTCTGTCCCGTCCCATCAACTTGTGCCCCCACCAATACCCTCACTGGTAAGGCAGTGCAAGAGGTGATATGAATCTATTTAAACTGATCAAATCATTGAAGAGAATTGTGAAAAAAAAAAAAAAAAAAAAAAAGTGAACAAAAATAGACCTGTAGGGTAACTTGCATAGCTATTCTATGTCTCAGAAACATTTCAGGACTTAGATATTGCCTATATCCAATTGCATACACTTGAAAGTAATGATGCTATTAATCCTTCCTTTCTTCTTGTCTATGCAGGACATTTGTTAGAAGTACTGCGTTTTGTAGTAGATTGATTAGTTGCTGTTTGCAAGAGGCAATTCATGACCACTATGCAGTTCTTGTAACTTTTTAAGTGTATGTGTATAATTAAATCTATGCAGTTCCTCTATAATTCACATTAGGTATTGTACTTCTGGCTCAATTTTAGCTGTATTTGTTTTGCACTGAATAAAGGTTTGTTTTTGCTTTGTTTCTAACATTGAATGTTAGTAAATGTGACTGGATTTCTTTTTCAAACACTTTTAAATCACACTCTGAGTCTAAAACTATCTTAATTTGGAGAATTATTTCTCTAGGAGATAATTGTTTCTTCCCTTGCATTTGACTCAGCTGAAAGAAGAATGAGTTGAAAAAAGTCCTTCCTTGCAATATCACTGCTTTCAAAAATTGTTAACAGACATGAAGCAACTGACTCTCAGTGAAAATAATAATCGTAATAAAAATCAGCTTGGAAAATACTCTTTGTTTCTCAGACAAAATGATTTTTCTCATCACTTTTGTTTTACACGGAATCAGAACACATTCAGATTTTTCACAGGATCTTGAGAGCAATAGTACACATTCCCTCTTCCGTGTTAAATTAGTGATAGCTTTCTCTTGGTGTGGTTGAATCTAGGAGTAGGAAGTACTAGCTACTAAGTATATTCTGCTCGGTTTTCTGCTTCTTTTGAAAACTAAAGCTAAACCACTTGCTAAAAGTGTAACAAGTATAAAGACTTTCTGAGCTTTTTTCTGTTAAGAATAGACTTTCTTTTCCGAACATTTTCTTTGCTTGTTAAAAGAACAACACAAAGGGCATAAGTAGTCAAATGACTACTAGGTACTATTATAAAATAGCTGTTCTTTACTGAAGGAAGAGACATAGCCTTATAGATAAAACTCATTTGAGTACTGAAGCTGACAAACTACATAATTATCATTTGTCTTTTTAAGTCATAATGAATGCTGAAGGCTTTTCACTAAATTGACTTCCCACAAGAATGTTTCAGTAGCAGAGTAAGGAGGAAGAATTGGTTTTGGACCACTTCTAATTAAGCAGTGCAAAGCTATCTCACATTAAAGGTGAACTAGCTAGCTACTAGGTATTTGTGTGCTTTTCTGATCTTTTTTATTTTATTTTATTTTATTTTATTTTATTTTATTTGAGAAAAGGCTTACTTTTTATTGAATTCTTTCTAATGTAAGTAATGAAACTTATCAGTTTACAGAAAACACAAGTTGATTGGCCATTTATTCTTAGGTTCGTAACTACACTAAAAGCATTATAATTCACTTGCCTAAATAATACTGAAGATTTGAACCCGACTTTAAGGTCTCTATTTTAAAATAAATAAGTTGTTTGAACCTGGTCTACAGGAAGATCTAATTTGTCTATTACTGAAGGTGATTTTGTTTATCATTATATATATGCATTTCTGTGTGAGATTTACACTAGTGAATCTAAATTTAAGATTAGGTATTTAATTGAATGAGACATGGGAAGAATTGTACAAATTAACTAAGTTAACTAACTTAAGTTTTTCTCTTGCTTGCAGCCTGGAAGACTAGAAACTATTGCAGATTGCTCAGTTCTACCTCAGAGGAATTTCTGAAAATTCACAGCTGAGTACATGATGCTGGAACCTCATTAAACAAGAATTCCTCTTATTAAAAAGTAGAGCAAGTTCTCACCTTAGTTCACCATGTTGTTATTATTACCACTATTATTATTATTTCTTTTATTTCAGAATGCTGCAAATGATGTTTGTTGCTCATACTGTCATGCATTAACAATTTCCAGAGTCAGGTTTATATTTTTTGATGACTCACATGTTTCTTGCAGAAATACTCCAAAGTTCCTAAGTATGCAAGATTTTACATGCTAGTGAGTTCTCCAAGCTGTAATGAATATGTATCCAAATTCTGGCAAAACTATTGGTTACGTATTAGTTTGGCCTATATCTGTAGCACGATTTTTCCAGATGGTGTGCAAGTTAGGCAGATCTATCCCCCTGTCACCCAGTGTACGCGCACCACTGAATAAACCATACCTGCTTCGTAATCTTACTTGGGTTACGAAGTTTGATTCCGCACATCAGCAGGCTACATGGATAGTGGGATCAAGTACACCCTTAGCAAGTTTGCAGATGACACCAAGCAGTGTGGTGCAGTTCATAGACTAAAAAGGACAGACTAAAAATTTTTCTATGGTATGACTGTCAATAACATCTTTGTTCCTGCATCGCCTAAAGATTTATGAAAAAAGTATTCTTCTCTTTCTTTGGATTAAAGAATTGAGGTTGTAGACTCTGATATTGTCACAGTCCCTGTTACTGGGCTTCAGGTAACACTAAACTCTTTGATATATTAATGCAGCACAGTTCAGCCTTAAGAGTTGACTTTGACTGCCACATAAGGCTGAACTACTCTTCTGTACAAAGGACATGTTGAGTGAATGAAGCACCTTAACCTATCTAAGGTTCTGCTAAAGGTCTAAAATAGTATCGTAATGGTTCCTTTCACTGATTATATCATATCATAGAATGTCCTGGGTTGAAAAGGACCATAGTGATCATCTAGTTTCAACCCCCCTGCTATGTGTAGGGTCACCAACCACTAGACCAGGCTGCCCAGAGCCACATCCAGCATGGCTTTGAAGGTGTCCAGGGATGGGGCATCCACAACCTCCCTGGACAAACTGTTCCAGAGCTTCACCACAATCTGTGTGAAATACCTCCTCCTAATATTTAATCTAAACCTCCCCTTCTCAGTTTAAAACCATTCCCTCTTGTCCTATCACTACCCACCCTTGTAAACAGCTGTTCCCTCTCCTGTTTATATGCTCCTTTCAAGTACTGGAAGGCCACAATGAGGTCTCCCTGGAGCCTTCTCTTCTCCAAGCTAAACAATCCCAGATCCCTCAAGCTTTCCTCGCAGGAGAGGTGCTCCAGTTCTCTGATCATCTTAGTGGCCCTCCTCTGGGCCTGCTCCAAGAGCTCCACATCCTACCTGTACTGGGGGCCCCAGGCCTGGACTCAGTACTCCAGATGGGGCCTCACAAGAACCGAGTAGAGGGGGACAATCACCTCCCTCTCCCTGCTGGCCACCCCTTTTTTAATGCAGCCCAGAACAAAGTTGGCCTTCCAGGCTGCAAGCACACACTTCTGGCTCGTATCCAGCTTCTCGTCCACAGGGACCCCCAAGTCCTTGTCCGCAGAGCTGCTCACAAGGAGGTCTTCCCCCAGTTTGTATAAATACCTAGGATTGCTCTGATCCAAATGCAGCACCCTGCACTTGGCTTTATTGGACCTCATTAGGTTTTCATGGGACTACTTTTACAGCCTGTCCAGGTCCCTCTGGATGGCCACCCTTCCTTCCAGTGGATCGACTGCACCACTGAGCTTGGTGTCATCTGCAAACAAACAGTTGACACACTAGAGGGAAGGGATGCCATCCAGGAGGACCTGGACAGGCTTGAGAGATGGATCCATACCAACCTCATGACGTTCAATAAGACCAATTATAAGGTCCTACTCCTGGGTTGTGTTATTCTCAAACACAGATATACGTTGGGAAGAGAAGAGCTTGAAAATGGCCCTTAGGAGAAGGGTTTGGGGGTGTCAGTTGATGAAAAACTCACCATGAGCTGGCAATGTGCACTTGCAGACTAGAAGGCCAACCATATCCTGGGTTGCATCAAGAGAAGTGTGACCAGCATACTGAGGGAGGTGATTCTGCCCATATACTCTGCTCTCTTGAGACCCCACCTGGAGTACTGCATCCAGTTCAGGGGCCCCCAACACAAGGACATTGAGCAGTTGGATTGGGTTGTGAAGATGGCTACAAAGATGATCAGATGGCTGGAGCACCTTCTCTATGAGGACAGGCTGAGAGACTTGGGGCTCTTCAGCCTGAAGAAGAGAAGGCTCTGGGGGATTCTTATAGTAGCCTTCCAGTACTTGAAGGGGGCCTACACGAAAGCTGAGGAGAGACTTTTTAGAAGAGTGTGTAGCAACAAAATGAGAGGAAATGGATTCACTGTGATGGTGGTGAGACACTGGAACAGGTTTCCCAGCAAGGCTGTGGGTGCCCCTGACCTGGAGGTGTTCAAGGACAGACTGTATCTGGCTTTGAGCAATCTGGTCTAGTGGAAAATGTCCCTGCCCATAGCAAGAGGACTAAATGATCTTAATGCTCCTTTCCAACCCAAACCATTCTCTGATTCTATGATTCTTCGAAATACTTACAAAAATAAATTTAGGGATACTATTTCAATTAAAATAATAAATGTCAGAATCAGGCATCCCTTAAAAATATTATTGATCAGTCTCTACAATAACAAAAGCTTGGTGTTCTTAAGATTCCCCACCCTATTTACAAACTCATTTGGGTTTCTTTATCATGCTCTATTTGATTTTTCATCATCCAATACAGCAGAGCTTCCTTGCACTGGAATTATGTATCTATCTGTGACTCCCATTTACAAGAAAGGTTGTAAGGAGGATCCGGGGAACTACAGGCCTGTTAGCCTGACCTCGGTTCCAGGGAAGGTTATGGAACAGATTGTCTTGAGGGAGATCATGCGGCATGTGCGGGATGGCTGGGGGATCAGGCCTAGCCAGCATGGGTTCATGAAAGGCAGGTCCTGTTTGACCAACCTGATCTCCTTTTATGATATAGTGACCCATCTGCTGGATGAGGGAAAGGCTGTTGATGTGGTCTACCTAGACTTCAGCAAAGCCTTTGACACTGTCTCCCACGGTATTCTCCTGCAGAAGCTGGCAGCCCGTGGCTTGGACGGGTACATTGTTGGATGGGTAAGGAACTGGCTGGAGGGCCGGGCTCAGAGAGTGGTGGTGAATGGAGTTAAATCCAGCTGGCGACCGGTCACGAGTGGTGTTCCCCAAGGGTCGGTGCTGGGGCCTGTCCTCTTCAATATCTTTATTGATGACTTGGATGAGGGCATTGAGTGCACCCTCAGTAAGTTCGCAGACGACACCAAATTGGCTGGGAGTGTGGATCTGCCTGGGGGTAGCGAGGCCCTGCAGAGGGATCTGGACAGGCTGGAGAGCTGGGCTGAAGCCAACGGGATGAGGTTCAACAAGACCAAATGCCGAATCCTGCACTTTGGCCACAACAACCCCAGGCAGCGCTATAGGCTTGGGGCGGAGTGGCTGGAGGACTGTGTGGAGGAAACGGACCTGGGGGTGTTGATTGATGCTCGGCTGAACATGAGCCGACAGTGTGCCCGGGTGGCCAAGAAGGCTAACGGCATCCTGGCTTGCATCAAAAACAGTGTTACTAGCAGGAATAGGGAGGTAATTGTGCCCCTGTACTCTGCACTGGTGAGGCCGCACCTCGAGTATTGTGTTCAGTTTTGGGCCCCTCATTGCAAGAAAGACATTGAGGCCCTGGAACGTGTTCAGAGGAGGGCTACGAAGCTGGTGAGGGGCCTGGAGCACAGGCCCTATGAGGAGCGGCTGAAGGAGCTGGGATTGTTCAGCCTGGAGAAGAGGAGGCTCAGGGGAGACCTTATAGCTCTCTATAACTTCCTGAAGGGAGGTTGTGGTGAGCTAGGGGTCGGCCTTTTCTCTCGTGTAGACAGTGATAGAACTAGAGGCAATGGTTTCAAACTGCGCCAGGGGAGATTCAGGCTGGACATTAGGAAATATTACTTCTCGGAAAGGGTGGTCAGGCATTGGAATGCACTGCCCAAGGAGGTGGTGGAGTCACCGAACATGGAGGTGTTCAAGAGACGTTTGGATGTTGTGTTGAGGGATAGGATTTAGCTGGGGAGTATTGGTGATGGTTGGACTGGATGATCTTTTAGGTCTTTTCCAACCTTGATGATTCTGTGATTCTGTGATTCTATATACAAACAATAAAATATCTTTCCATTACATAGAGAAGTTGATCTGTTGAAGACATTGCTAATGAATGGACAGATGGAACAAAATATGTGACTAAATTAGGTATTTCTTTCTTATAACATAGAGACATTTGTATTTTAATTTGTACTTAGTATGAAGAATTCAGTTATAACTACATCATCATGTTTGATATTTTTCATTGAAAAAAATAACCATCAGATTCTGAAATAAACAGATCACTTGAATTATAAAAAATAAAATATGCATATAAAAATATGTATGTATATCAAATGTCTGTGACATCTGTAGAATCTGCATATTTTGTTTTTATAACATTATGAAACACAGTCCAAAGCAGAGTTCTATATGTGAATAAGCCAACAGATGGTAAGAATCCTCTAAGGCAGTCTGTAAGCAGAGTATAAATACTATTGCAGAAAAAAAAAAAAAAAAGAAATCACAAGAGGAAACTAAAGCCTGCAGATGATGTATCATCAAGTAAAATAGTGTAAAAATTCTGGACAGTCAGTTGGTGATCCAGTGAAGCTCACATGGCCTGAAGTTATTGTCAAGCTGACTTGTCTGAAAAAAAGTGAAAAAAGCTTTCTTAATTTTAGTGATTGTGATATATTTGTGGGAAACTGTGTATGACTGGAGAGTTATCATGTTTGTCCTAACTATGTAAAAGGATTACTTTGAATGTCTTTGAAAAATATTCTGTGTTAGCTCTGAACCAGAAGCTGTCTAAATGCACACTAGGGTATTGACTGCAAGACTTATACCAAAGTGAGGGCACAGCTTTCTGCCAGAAACAATCCTGGGTAGTATTAATAAAAGATTAACTCACTCAGTACTGCTTTGTGCTTCATGACTTTCAGCCTGAAACTGGGAACATAATCAGACCTTCCAGTTGATAGCCTAGCTCACTGAGAGTAGCTCCTATCTTCTATAAAGATAATTGTAGTCCTAACTTATAATTTTTTGCGCATACATGTCCCACACATGGTATCCTAGAAGTCAAACTACAGAGTTAACTGTTTTGTCTAAATGTCTTGCTCCAATTTATAGGAGGGAGAGGAGGTGCTTTTAATATCTGTATACCCGGTGTGAGATTAAGAAACAACAGTTCAAATGTTGGTCCGACCAGTTTATTACAGATCTTAATAAGGGAGATGGGGAAGGGGAGGATGGTCGCTATTATGAATTAGGGTAATGGGTAAGGGAAGGAGAGTGATAGAAAAGATAGGGAAAAAGAAGCAAGGAGTCTTTATAGGAAGCGAGAGGGAGATAATCACCACCATGAACCATAAACCATGGTTCGTAGTTCAGTCATTGATCTTCAGTAGTGGTGGGTCTCTGACATTGTTGTTCTGTTGAGGATGATGACCATGGCAATGATGGCCCCTTTTCAATGCTTTCAAAGTGGTCAAGTCAGCTCTCTTTGGAATGACAGCTCAAATCGAAAGTGGTTGAGTCAGCTCTCCTTGGAGTGGCAGCTTCTGTCTCTGGGATCTCAGCAGAAACTCCTTTGTTCCTATCTTCTGGGCCTTGCCAGCAGATAAGAGGGAAGCAGGGAAGAGGGAGCAGGGATGCCCATCTGCATCCTGTTTTCACAGGACACAATGGTACAATTCCCCATTTTTCCCATACCAAGCTGGAGGTATTTAGTCACAGCCCATTTCTTCTGCCAGTAAACACTCCTGAGCACTCTCTTCCAGAGGCAAGTAGCTTGGAGAAAGGTGCTTTCAAATGTTCACAAAGTGATGTAGATTGTCACAAGGTAGCACCCATCACTTGCCTCCTCAACAAATCAGTCTTATCACAAGAAATACCTCAGGAAGCAAACTTTGAGCCAAAAACCAAAGAAGGATTCTCACACTAAAAGTAACTGAAAAAGACCTAGAAATCTGTGGTTTTGGAATTCTTAAGACCCTTCATGTCTTTTAAAGAAGTGTACCAAACTTCTAACAGGAAAATAAAGAATGTGCCCTGGTATTCTTCTCCAAGACTCTCTTTGAATTGCACCTTGAACTCCAAGACCTCAGGTTAGATACCTTTGGAGATGGTTGATATTTGCACTGCATGTACACACCACTATGTTCTCTTACATTTCTTGCAAGTTTGAAGTGAAATGAATCAAAGAGCACACCAGTGAAACAAAAACAAACAAAAACAAAACAAAAGGAGATGCAAAAAGAGAATATATAGTATGAAACAAATATGCTGCTCTAACAGAAGCAAAGCAAAAGAACTAAATGCAAAGAACATTGGAGAGTGGTTTGAAGAGCTGTTGGTGGCAAAATCAATTAATGAACCATAGCAGAGAGGCACCATTGAAAGAGATAATTCCAGTCTGGAAGAAAGTAGAAAGAAGTGACTGTTTTTCTAAAGAAAAGGATGGTTTGTTTGTTCATATTCACTACTACAAGATATTTTCTTATTTACTGGAATATTTACTTGCAATTTATTTGATCTCTAAATTTGTACACTGTTTTGAAGAATAAAGCAAAGTGATTCTATTTAAAAAAAAATCAAAAAACAAAGCCAAAACCAATGAACCAAAACCAAGCTACTAAATGAATGAAAACCAATCAGCAGTGATCTTATTACAACAGCAGACATGAATGTTTTCTAACAGACTTCTTACTGTGTCATCTGGAAGCAAAAAAAAAAAAATACATAATAATATAATGTAGTTACTTTTAAATTGTATTAGCTGTTATCTAAGCATAATAAAGATTATCAGATTTTGTTGTTGTTGTTATTCCAGTACAGTAACACAGTAATGCAAAAATGAACAACCCTCTCTCGGATCCCCAAGTAATTATAATAATAATATATTTACAAAATCTCTTAAGTGGCTATAAGTGTTATAAAATGAAGATACAAAAGACATTGTTACTATACAAGATTTATTTACACCTGTACACTTGAGATAAAAACAGAATTTAGCATCCATAAAGAAAAAAAATGCTTGTGATATTTCTATTATGTTTAACTCAACAACAAAAATGACTGTTAATTGCAGATTAAACGTGTGTATATGCTATCATCTAATTACATTCAACATTTTTTAGATAAAAGGTTCATATCTTCATATACACCTGCATACATACATAACCACATGCATAGATACATTTTTATTTATATACATATATAAGTACATATCTTTACAGGTATATGCTTTTTGCAGAGTGGTTTGTACAAACAGTGGCTGAAAACAGCATACAGAATTGAGTAACTTGTTCATTAAATTAATTAAGTTTATATTTGGAAATGTTAATATTCAGAAAATCAGTTATAGAACACAAATTAGCTGAACACAGCAGTAGATTCAGATTATATCTTACTACTTTTACAGTTTCCAGGACCTCAGTCATCAACTTTTTCAAGTCAGTGCTGAAGTTCACGTTACATTCAATATTGTAAAGCCAGAGCTTTTTTTTTTAAAAAAAAAAAAAAAAAGTTTCACAGTGAATTATAAGAAAGCATCAAAAAAATATGACAGCTGAGATAAGTATTGTACAATAGGTAAAAAATAATGGTTAGATAGTTCAGAAGGGAAAAAATAATTAACTGGAATTGGATTTAGTTATCATTTACTTCTAATAATACCAGATATAATCAATAGTCACCCTTGAAATTCTATAGTTTATTTATTCAGGGCATTTCATCTCATGATAGTATTATTTTATATGAAGAAAAAAGAATATGTCTATACATGCATCACAGAAACATATATAAAAATAAAACAGAAGCATTTGAAACAGCTGTTAACTCTAGCTATCCTGAGAACATGTAGCATGCATCACAATGTCAAATCTTGATCTCTTTGCAACAAACAGTAAGGGAGAATTGAAAGCGTTTAGACTAAGATATTTTCTATAACACTGAGGGAAAATTCTCTGATGTCAAAGAAATGATTCCCGAGTAGCTAGATGCAGTTAAAGAACTGAATTCTTTTTTATGACTATGCATTTGTTTTGTTTTTCCACTGAATTTCCAGTGTGTTATAGTGCTACAGTTGGCCAGAAAATCAGGGATTTTTTATCATACAACAAATTGTCAAAAATCCCAAACTCAAATATTTTAGTATTAAGAGTACAAAAAAATTAGGATTATTATTACAGAAATCAACTATTAACAATAGATTTATGAAAATGGAGTTAACTTTATTTGCTACTCCAATATAAATATATGTATATAACACACATCTGATTATTTAAGAGCTAGGAAAGCTGATTTGGAGCCATATAAAAATGGAAGATTATCGTCTGCTCCAGTTTTGCTTATATTCAGATATATTTAAATATTATCTTCCCAGTTAAAAGATAATACAAATTTTTAATGTACTTGCAGGTTATTGAAAATAATAAAATAATGTTTAATTATAAATTTTATATTGCATATGAATACAAATCTCTACAGAAAATTAAAATGACTTAATGCTAATATCAAAACAGTTTTATCTAAATTTTATCTGTAATTTATTTGTTCGGGAAGTTATAACTTTTCTCTGTGTATAAGTATGTTGAGATGTATTGTCTCAAGTGTATGCTCTCAAAGTAAAGAATTCTGGATATTGCATATTTTTCAATGTTTGGAACATCCTTGTATTTTAAAACCGATTCTTTATGTAAATAACAAGTGTCAGAGACACCGGAGCTGCAATGTCCAAATCTCAAGAGGACTCATTAAATTGAGACTGTTTATAATCTTATCCTTGATGCTCATGCATAAGTATCATTCTGTCAGGATCTCTGGAAGTCCATTCCTCTTCATTGTGTATCCAGGTAGTTAGGCTGTGTAGGGTGCATGCAGGGGAAATTGTAGTTAAAAGGAAGAAATGCGTCTTAGAATGTAATGTATAAGCTTTCATTACAAGCAGAGCACTGATAGTGATAGCACTGAAATCATCTTGACTTCTCTATCATATGTGATCATTTCCAGGGTGTAATAACTTTTTGTTCTGAAGTGCCATAGGAATAAAACTCACAAATGATTATCAGAGTTATAAATACATACGTAGATATACATATATATATATGCAAACAACTTCTCTCTCTTCTGTCAGAA
Organism: Perdix hodgsoniae; assembly: GCA_035772895.1. NCBI lineage: Eukaryota > Metazoa > Chordata > Aves > Galliformes > Phasianidae > Perdix > Perdix hodgsoniae. The sequence goes on from JAPSGF010000006.1 coordinate 15,998,956, forward strand.
CTACTGTTCTTCTAATAGATAAAAC
>JAPSGF010000006.1:15999080-16022446 GCA_035772895.1 Perdix hodgsoniae
CCCCCCCCCCCCCCCCCCAAAAAAAAAAAAAAAAAAAGGTATCTTGGGCATATTCTTTTTTAACCAGTTTATGGTATACTTGGTGCATAATCTCTTAATGAATTTTGTTGTGCAGAACTTTTGCCAAAGGTGAGACATTAAAATACACACCAATATGTGTAAGTAAATACATGTAAGTGAGCCTATCTACAGATATATCTATATGATTTTTGCCAAGGAACTTTTTTACTTATTAGTCTATATACACAGACTAGTGTATGACATTTTTGTGTCATACACTAGTCATTTTTGTGTCATACACTGTGTCATTTTTTATAAACCATATTTCTGTCTTTCCCCAATACATTTTTTTTCTCCTTTAACCTTCTATTTACACCTCTTCTTTAGACCTTAGCCTTGTAATTTTAGCTAAGCTATTGGCATTTTCTCTTGTCAGGCTTAGAGTGAAATTGGTTTGATTTAATTATTGCAATAAATTATCACAGCACTGTCATTTCAACCAAAGAATTATGTTAATATGTCAAAACAGTCAAAGAAAACACTGTTGTGATGATGTGTAAAAACTGATAAAAATAATATTATTAGAAGTCCATAGAGGGGAAGGCTTCATAAAGTTGTTTGCTAGAGATTCATGATGTGATAAACATGTCTCCAAGAAACAATTTTGATTCCAACTTTAGCCTTCAGTATTTCAGTAGTTTCAGCAACGTGATGTAAACATCTTTCAGGGCAGTCTCTGATCCACTGTTGAAGCATACAATGTCCCTTTTACTTTCCTTCTGTTTCTCCCAAAGTCTTGACTCTGTTTCTTGGTTTTAACATGATGGTATAATTAATTTACTTCTTACAGTGTCCCATCCTCCTCACTGTCTGTATTATATTAATTAAATATACAAAGCAAATATTCCTTTTCTAAAAAGAATAATGATTTACCTGCACTTTGAGAACCAATAACTTCCATGACTTAAATTCTTTGTTCTTCTATCCTCTGCTTTCCATGGGATTCTATGTTGTGTGTTCACTGACCCAGGAAATATGCCTAGAGACTGTTGAAATGCTCATACATAAGGATTTGTCCTTTTTTAAGTAGTAGGGATAGACAGAAATCCACCAACCCCACCAATACAGAGTATCTGAAAATAAATGGTTCCATTATGTGCTTGGGAAGATGTATAGCTTTGGGTTCTACATTTCCATGAGAAATTTAGAAAGGAATATGACACCACATATATAATTATTCTGTGCTATCACGTACAATCCAGACACACTTAATTCTACTTTAACTTTGATTTTAAGAGGTACAGAAAAATCTGACTGTTATGATTTTGTGATTTTTGGGTTTTGGTATTCTACATCATAACATCATGTAGTGCACTGGGAGTTAAGTGTTAATTCTCCAATACCACGTACCTGTCCCTGTACATTGTGGAAGTCATGGGATCTGGCCCTTCTGGGTTGGGCAATCTCTTACTGCCTTGCAGGGGTGTTGGAAGGTGCTTTAGTAGTCGTATCAAGCTTTTCAGGTTTGACTTGGTCTCAGGAACTCTCTCTATTTTACTTGATTTATTAGTCCGACATCATAGTAAAATAAGTTTCCGTCCATAGATTGTCACCGCTGTTTGCTTTTTTTCCTTCCTTGAGCCCATATACCATCTCCATATCCTTTTTCCCTTTTCCTTCTCATTCTGTGGGGCTGAGGGGAGGTCCAGGGGATTAATGCTTCCCTGTGATGGGCATAGACTGATCTACTTAACTCCATGACACTGATCCATTCTGACTATCACCAAGTCTATCAGTTCTGTCACACTTGCAAGGGGTCTTGCATGCAGCAATTATTCTGATATTGTGTGGGGCATTCTAATGGAGTTGCTTCTCCTGTTTTGAAACCTGTATTAGAAAGAGGATATCTGAATGTTAGTACAAGAAGAACTTGATAGAAATAAGTTGTAAGTGACCAAACAAAATATAAGTCAGAAAAGACAGTTTTTAAAATAAGGTTTTAAAATGAAAAGAACAAAATGTGGCTCTGGGAAGTCTTGTCTAATGGTTGGAGACCCTGTCCATGGCAGGGGGATTGAAACTAGATATCTTTGATGTCCTTTTCAACCCAGGCCATTCAATGACTCTGATTCTATGAAAATGGAATAAAAATTAGTGAATGAAATTAAAAAGTTAAAAGTAAATTAAATTAAAGAAATTAAAAAGATTTGCTAACATTTTCCCAATTTGAATTTTGCAAAACCAACAAAAACAAATCATCAAGGATAATTTGTCATCACATAAAATTTTTATGCTTTTTCCTCTAGAAGACTGAGAATTCTGTAGCACTTCACTTTGATTTCTATTAAATATAGCTGAAGATAAGTAGGATTTAATTACTCTAATTTTGAAAATGAGAAAGGGTCGAAGACTTATACACAAAAGAACTGAAATAAACAGTTTTACCCAAATTACTTCAAATCTTGTAAAAGAATTGAGAAGCTGTTTTGAGTTTCTGTCAGGAACTTTTAAAAATGTCATAAAACATCAACTGCAAACATGTATCTTCGGATAAATTGTTTCATAGAGGAGAAAAGCAAAACAAACAGACAATAAAACAGGAAAAAAAAAAAAGAAATGCAGATGACTGTAGTGAAACATAACACCTTCAAAACTGCAGACTACTTTCAACTTTTATAGTTATTTGAACCTTGGAACTCTCACATTATCCTGAGCATGTTGATGGTGTTTGGACAGCTTAAAATAAAATAAAATGAAATAAAATTGTCCTTTTTTTTTAATTAGTATTTTTTATTATTATTTTTTTTAATCTATAATACTCTAAATATATTCTGTTGTACCAAATTAGTGCCTAGAGTTCTTTAAAAATGTAGATACACAAGAACACTAACATAAGTTAGTGGATAGTAATGGAAGACTTCATTCATTCCCTTCCTGTCTGAAACTTAATGCATAAAATTTGGGTAAATTTTCAAAGTACACAGTATTGCTACTCTCAAAACCTACAACTGGATAGTGGGTGTGGAAATGGAAGAAAAAGAGGGGAATATAGCATATATAGAATAGTATAGTATAGAGTATACAGTAGTACAATTTTTTTTAATTATTATTTTTAAAATAATGAAAATATTTTTTAATGATACATCATGAAATCATTTAATGTGATCTAACACTCATTTCAAAGCATTCTGTGAGCCATCATACAGATTTGTTTCTCTTTTTCTGATTGTTCTCATGAGTAGTAAGACTAACTTATTTTATAAACACATTTATTTTTTTTAATACAAAAATTAATATTTGAAACAAGCAACAACAAACACTGTGGAAGAAATTACTACACTGTGTAACAAAACAGAGTGATATCTCAGTTCTTAAAAATAAAAGGACTATCAAGCAAGCGAAAAAGTTTTTTAAACAAAAGAACGGCTGGAAAATAAGTGTTTTTCTAATAAAAGTTTTGCTAAAAAAAAAAGTTCTGTGTTTCTATATTATTTTTTAATTTCCTATTACAAACAGCATTTTATTACAACAAAATTTATACCTCAGTTTCTGCTGAATTTTGCTCAAAAGAAAAAAATTATTTACCAGAAAAAAACCTCTACAGATGACATTAATGAAGTCTACACCAAGAACATTAAATTCACAATAGCATACCTGAAGATGGTGCTGTTCTACAATATTTCTGTATAAAACCAGATAAAAATTAATCAGGTGGTTTATTTTTCAATTTTTTTTAATATATTTCCATAAAATATACACAACTTTTACATAAAATGACGAACTGTGTGTGTAGTTCAAACTAAATGGAAAAAGATACACAAAGGATTTTTACATCCTAAAGACATTTCCCTTTTGTTCCACCTCCTTTTTATTTTGTTAACAGTCAGAAAGATATGTCCAAATTTGTTTCCACAGCATGTTAATATTGTTGTTTTTGAGATCAAAATTCATGGTTACTCAGAGACACTACATTTTTATGCTTCCATTTAAAATATGTCAGAGTATACGTGTTTGTTCACAAATATTCTCTTACGGAATAGTACTACATATGAGCTATAGATTAAAGAATCCCAGGTCTCTCAGCCTTTCCTCATAAGGGAGACGTACCAGGCCGTAATCATCTTTGTAGCCCTGTACTGATGCCTCTCCAACACTTCCCGCTCTTTCTTTAACTGAGAAACACAGACCTGGACACTACTGCAAATGTGGCCTCACCAGGGTAGACCTGCTGACGGTCCTCTTTCTAATGCACCTCAGTATATCATTGGTCTTTTTGGACATAAGGGCACACTGCTGGCTCATGTTCCATCAGGACACCTCGGTCCTTCTCTGCAGAGTTCCTCTCCAGCAGGTCAGCCCCTAACCTGTACTGATACGTGTGGTTATTCCTCCCATGTCATACACTTGCCTTTGTTGAATTTCAAAAACTTCTTCTCCACACAACTCTCCAGACTGTTCAGATCACACTGAATGGCAACACAGGCTTCTGCTGTTTGAGCCACTCCTCTCAGCTTTATTTTATCAGCAAACTTGCTGAGGGTGCGCTGCATCATACTGTGCCGCTCATGACAATTCTCTGAGCTCTGCCAGTCAGGCAGTTCTCAATCCATCTTACCATTCACTCTTGTATCCCACACTTCCTAAGTCTCTACAGGAACGTTATGGGAGACATTTCCAAAAGCCCCACTGAAGGCTCTCCCATTGATCTCCATCTACCCAGCCATCACATGCCATCACAGAAGGCTACAAAATTGGTCAAACCCGATTTCCATGTAAATAATTTTTACATTTTTTGAGGTAATTTTATCTCTTTTTCATGATGGTGGAGAGGACTTGGTGGGAGGGTATCCCCTTCATAAAACTAGCTAAGACAATGGTGTAGGCATTTGGATAATTCATTAATTTGTATTTAACATAGCATTTTCTTGGGAAAAAAAAAAATTGTTACATACTGAAGATAAATTTGGAAGAAATGAATATGAAGTATCTCATTTGTCTTGTCATAGAATAATCTAATAATTTTTTTTACTACACTTTCAGAATTGTGGCCACCCACAGACATAATATGACAGCCTTCAAATTTATTCTTTTCTGCTTACGTTATACATATTCCTAAAAACAGTAGTCGGTGACAGTGTGCATGGTACATTTTTGTGTTACATAGAGATTGATCTTTAACCCATAATGAAAAATATGTTGGAAACTATCTCCAGGATTTGGTTAAAATTTTCTTGTCATTATTATAAACATCTTCCATCCCCAGAAAGCTGATGATTACCCTAACTTACCTTTATCTCTTGTCTCTTCTGACTTTTCCTTAGTTCTTTCTTTTTTTTTTTTTTTTTAATCTTAGTTAAAAAACAAACAAGCAAACAAACAAACACACAAAAACAACCCGCACAGAAATGTTCATGTAGTTAGATTAGAAATTCAAAACTAATGCCAAGAGTCTAAGCCTGTTCTGTTCCATCTTAGGGGTCAGGCATATGTGGTGTATGAATCTCAATTCTCATCTACTCGTTCCACTGTTTCACTTATTTCATCTCCCCTGAGCAAAAGCAAACGTGTGCTGCAGCTAATTCTGGTTTGTATTTGTGTTGTCTAACTTGCCAGTTTTTGTCACACTATTTAATGAAGGAGTTGGTGATGCATTTCACACAGAAATACAGAGAACAGCTGAGGCTCGAGGGATTCACTGGAGGTCATCCAGTCCCATACCTCTGCTTAACAAGGGTCATAAAAGTATGTTTGTGTGCTGTATATGTTCGTATGCAGTGTCTCCAGAGAAGGAGACTCCACAACCTCTGAAGGCAATCTGTTCCAGTGGTGAGTCACCTTCTGATTCAGATGGAACTTCCTGTATTCCAGTTTGTGCACACTGTTTCTTACACTACTACTGGGCTCCACTGAAATTAGAGTTTAGAATAGAATAGAATGAAATGGTATATAAATCAAGTAGTTCAGTGGGAAAAGACACAACCAAAAGCTGAAATATATAATTGAGATCATTATGTCTCTTGAGCACTGACAGGCATGAGGGATCAACTGCTTTTCCAGGAAGCCTGTTCCAAAGTTTGAGCAACCTCACAGTAAAGAAAATTTTTGTAATGGCTAGTCTGAACCTCACCTCACACAGCTTTGTGAATTCTTTCATTGCTTACCAGGAAGAAGAGCCTGGAACCTCTCTTTCCATTTCCTTGCCTCAGAAATCTGTAGTAGGCAATGAGGTCAACTCTCATCCTACTTTTTTTCCAAAGTAGACAACTCAAGTGTCCTCTCCTGGTAGGACAAGACATGACTTCCAGCCCCTTTACCAGCTTTGCTGACCTCTTCTAGATACATTCAAGTATCTTGACATCTTTTTTTTTTCTTTTTTCTTTTTTTTCCTTCTCTTCTTCTTGAGCCCAGAACTACAAAAAATGTTCGAGGTGAGGCTGAAACAACACTAAATGTAGTGAGAGAATCATTTCTTTTGACTGGTAGGCTATACTATATTTAATGCATTGCAAAAATATGTGGTTTGCATTCCTGGCTGCCAGGATGCTCTGCTGTCTCATGCTGAGCCTGCTGCTAACCAGTACCGTCAGATCATTTTCTGCTAAGTTGCTCTCTAGTCACTTGTCTCCCAGTCTATATTTGTGTCTATCACTGCCCTGTACCAGATGCAGCACCTGGCATTTATCTTTGCTGAATTCATGCCATCTGTCATTGTTCAGTGCTTCAATCTGTCTAGATCCCTCTGCAAGTCCTCTCTTCCCTCTGGAGAGTCAACAGCACCTCAAAGCTTAGTAACATCAGCAGACTTCTGAAGGATGCATTCCACTCCTGCATCCAGATCATTAATAAAAATGTTGAATGGGCCTAGCCCTAGAATTGAGTGGGAGCACCACTAGTGACCACCTGCCAGACTGATATAGCTTCATTCACTACACTGCTTTGAGTTCAGATGTTCATTACTTCCTGTAGCGTGAATCTTTTGGTTAGTTAGTCAAGAAGCATACTGTAAAGGACAGTATCAAAGGTGAATTACATCCATCACTTTCCTTTTATCCACCAAGCAGACAATCTTATAAAAGTATATCAGTGTACTAAGGCAGAAGTTTCCCTTGGTGAATCTGTGTTGACTATGCCTGATGACTGCTTTGTTTTTTAACTGCCTTGCAGTAATCCCCAGGATAGTATTCTCCATAACTGTTCCAGATATTGAAGTTAGACTAACAGGTTTATTTCTGGATCTCCTCTCATGCTCTTTTTGTAAAAATGCATAACGTTGGTTAGCTTTTGGTCAACAGGGATCTCCTCAGACTCCCAGAGTGGAGAAGTGACCAACTGCAGTGTTCAATTTATTCAGCACTTTAACACAAATTCTTTCAGATTCCATGGACTTAAGAACATTGAGCTAATACAACTGTTGCCTTAGAATTTTGGTAACAAGAGAAGGAAATTCTGCCTCCCTAGTCATGGTCTTTCATTTCTGAGGAGTGAACAGTCGAAGATTAATCATTAATGTAAAAAAAAAAGGGGGTGCGGGGGGGGTGGGGGGGGAGGGAAGGCATTTTATTTATTTGCCTTTTCCTCCTGTTGAGTACTTTCTTTACACTTCATGTTGCATTTGACATGAAAAAATCAACATAAAAAAAAAATTGACATAATTGAAAAAATTGACATAAAAAATCCTCTTTTGTGGTCTGAGAGCACACTAGCTAAGTGAATTCAAGCTGAACTTTGGCTTTTCTTGTTTTCTCCCTGAAGATATGAACTGCATTTCTGTACACTCTCTGTGAAAGCACAATTTCCTAAAATTATATAATTTCTTTTTCTTCCCTAGTTCCAGGAAGTTTCCTCTTAAGACATGCCAGTCTTCTGCCTACTTCTTTGACTTGTGGCACAACTGGGATTGTCTTCTCCCATCCCATTGTGTTCTTGAAATGTGACCCCTAAATCTTATACATTTAATTTTTGTCCAGATGCTTTTATAACTTGCTATCACATTATGCTGAAAAAATATCTGAGATCTTCCTTTCTTCAAATTATCTTGATCTAATTCTCCTACTTTGAATTTTTAGATGTAATTACAGTTGTGTGTTTTATGATAGGGGTTGCAGAACTAGAAAAGGCTATTGTGAACATCTCAGCAGTTATGGAGAACCTGGGAACACTGTATGCTTTATTACCCTTAAAGAAGAAGTCCAAGGCTTAGCCAGTGTAGTATTTCAGTAGAGAATGGCTTTAGATATGTTGTTGGCTGCACAAGGTGGGATTTATAGAGTAGAGAATACTAGTTTCTGTGTTTAGGTACATCTGAGTAGCAGAATAGAAACAGACATATATAGACACAACTGAAGTACTACATAAAGTAAACCAGGATGATGGAAGGTGGAGCTTAACTGACCCTTTGACAAAACTGACTTCCTGGCTTCCCAGTTAAAGAAGTTATTTGAAGGGGTAGTGAGTGTAATAGCTATATTCCTTCTCATTGTATGATTCAATGCTGGGAATGTATTACCTAAATGTAAACAGTCAAAGGTGGTGAGAATTAAATATAAACATCATAATCCTCAAAAGAAAAGGAGGGATTGATATAAGCTGATTTAGGAATAGGAATCAATACATATTATTTCAAAGATCAATGTATTAGTGTAGCAGAAGGAAATGATGTGTGTTAGTTCAGTAAAATTTTACAGTATACCTTTGTTTGCCATGTGAAGGCCTAATAGTTGTGTTTTCTGCTTCACTAATGCCACAGCAGACCAATTCTTATCCGTATAGCAAGCACTGGGAGCCACCAGGTGAAGGGACTCTTGGGTTTTATATAGTTTTGAGTTGTAGTGTACCAAGATAAAAGTTGCTCATTATGACAAAGCAAGCAATGGAAATTTGCCAGATTGGAGAAAAATAGCTGAAAGTTGGCCAAAGGTCACCGTGAAGAATCTAAAGATGAAATAAAGGGGATCAAGTCGGTTGTCGTACAACCACCAAAGATCTGCATTATACATGTTTAAAGGACATTAGTATATACTGAGTTCTTGGAAAAGGATGAATATGTATGCAGTTTCCAGGAAATGTATTGCACACTTGTGTCTTAATTGTATAAACATAGAACACAAACTCTGAGAACTCTGTGTTCTCTATCAAATATATGCATTTATTCAGGACAAAATTTATGGGTCAATTGCAGTAGGAATCATGGTACCTGGAAGCTATGTCAGCCCTATCTAAAGCCAACAAGCTTTACTCTTTCTATTTTGAGAGGACATCCCCTTCCAATAGAGATTTTGATCCCCCTGGTATCCAGTTAACAGACTTTGGAGCAGTGTATTCAGGCAAAGATCATTCTAGCACTGATTCAGAAAGAAATATCTGTAATGTTTGATATCACTTCTTTTACTAAATCAGATGCTAGATTAGTGATTTGAGCAGCATATACTTAATCTTCATCCATTGTGTAAAGAGCAAAAGAATATTTTCATAGAGTATACCATTGATATATGCAGCCAGGATAGATGTTAAAATTAAATAAATAAATAAATAATATAAAAATTCTGAAACAGAAGAATCTAAATTACAGTGACCTACTTTTTTTTTTTATTATTATTTTTTCTCAGTAGGAAATTCTTACATGCAATACTCTAACAAATACAATATTTAACAGAGGACAACTATTACTGCATTTCAAATAGGATTGAAATATATCCAAGGATGTTCAACTGGCACTGCTAATTCTCAGATACCCTATTATTATTGAAATGCAAAGTTATGTTTAATACATTGGTTAATACTTTTTCCTTTACATGAACTGGCTGCAATATTTTATTTATTAAACTACACATTACTTCTAAATATGTAATCAATATACCATTTTCTCTCTTCCTCTCTAAAAACAGCATCAAACTATTTGGACTATGTATTAATGGGAGAATGTCCAGAATACTTACATAAAAATGTAAAGTGCTTAATCAGACCTCATAGGACTATCCCGGCCTCCTTTAAGAAAATATGTTTTATATTTAAATGAGCCTGATTCTTTAGGATACATTTTCCATGAATTATCAAAAAAATAATTCATTGTTCTTAATATTTGAATTTCAGGTTCACTTTAGACATCTCATATAGTCTTATAATGCCCATATTCAGGAGGTCAGACTTTCTGTCTGGCCCAGGATGAAGTGTAGGAAGTAGAAGGTGTGAAGATTTAGATCCCAAGTTAGATTTGTGTGAACAAAAAATACAAAGTTACAAGTATTCCTTATAGTCTTATATTCCTTCTAGATTAAGTACTCATGTAATGTAATATTTTCAGAGTAACACTGAAATTAGGTGAGTCTCATGGTCATTTCTAATTCTGTTAAAAAACCAGCTTCTCATTACTGCCAGATCAGAGTAGAAAAGGGATGTTTAACCTCAAAATTGTCAGGAACATAGCATATTCACCACTGGGGAACCTCTGCTATGTGGATATTTTATTTATATAAAATGGAAATGATGAAGTTACGCATTTTCCAGATTCAAAACAGTAGCTAGCATACTGTTAAAATAATTTCATAAGCTCTCATTATAAATCGTAAAAGCAACAATAGAAGAAAATGCACTTTAAAAAAAATGTTTTCCACAGAAATGTAAGATAATACAGATAACACAGAGTAAATATCTGATTGTCTTTTTTTTTCTAATTTTATTTAGAAAAAAGGTAAAATCATGCATTTACAAAAATAAATATTGTTATTAATAAATAATATATATATAATAAGTACGTAATATAATATTTTTCTACATCCTTATCTTTGATGCTCACACTCCTCACTGTAACTGCCACTTTCCACAAAACAATAATTAGTGAGACAAAAAACATGCAGAAAATGAAGGAGTAAGAACACGTTTTGGAAAAGAAATAATATATATTTTAGTTAACACAGGACTTACATATATTAGAGCATCATTACTTGATTTCTGTCTGAATCATTGTGGGGTTGTCATTTTTTTTTTGAAAGAGCAGCATTAGACTATTTTTATAGTAAACACTGCATTGGACTCAATATTAAGCAAATATATATGTATACGCATGAACGCTCTCTTCTATTGGAGTTCTGATAAATTGACAGAGGTAATATTATATCCAAATTGTAATTCTGTTTTGTTTCTTTCCCTTTTTCTTTTTAATAAAACATTTTATTATTAGCCATTTATTCATAATAAGGAAGACAAATAAGGAAAGTGAGATTAAAGAAAATAACAGATTTCTATCACCTAATTTCAGTGATGTTCAGCTAATGATAATGAAGTGACGCAGTTGAACGTCTAAGATAAGCAGAAAAAAGCCCTAAGAAACAGAAATAAGAAATTGAAACAGTTAATATATTTATGGTAATATTATCCATCTCAATTTCCCTTTCAAAAGAACATATAATTGTTCTGATATTTCATTTCCAAATACCCAGACTGTGAGCCAACATAAACTAGGGGGAAACTGGACTACAAGCTGCCCTTTTTATATATTGTTTATCATCATCTTATCAGACTGAGTTTCAAAGCCCTGAGCCACCTCTTTGGATCCTGGTCATATTCCAGTTTTCATTGTGAGGTGAACATTGCAGGATGAAGCAATCAAAGGAGTTTCAATCTGAGGAATAGGCGCCATATAGTTCAAAATGCCTAGTTTGAGCTGCAGGCTTTATTCCAGGTGTGAAATATGTTTCTTGGTTCATGAAAAAGTGAATGTGAGCCAGCAATGTGCACTTGCAGCCCAGAAATCAAACTGTATCTTGGACTGCATCAAAACAAGTCTAGCTAGCATGTCAAGAGTAGTTCCTCCCCCTCTGCTCTGCTCTCATGTGGACCCACCTGCATTAAGCTCTGAGGCTCTCAAGATATAAAAGAAATAGACCTGTTCAAATGGGTACAGAGAAGGGCCTCAAAAATTGTCAGAAAGGTGGAGCGCATCTCTGAAAACAGGCTGAGAGCCTTATCTACAGTAGATGAAGCTCTGGGAAGACCTTATAGCAGCCTTCCAGTACTTACAGGATTCATGCAGAAAAGATGGACAAAGGCTCTTCATCACGCAGTGTAATCATAGGACAGGAGGTAACAGTTCTAAATTTAAAAAAAAGTGGGTTTATGTCAAATATTAGGAAGAAATTCATCATGTGGGTGGCAAGGCAATGGATATGAGTGCCAAGAGAAGCTGTGGATGATCTATCCCTTTAAGTATTCAAAGCCAGATTGAATAGGCTTTGAGTAACTTGCTCTAGTGGAAGGTAACCTTGATTATGGAACTAAATAATCTTTAAAGTCCCTTCAAACCCAAATGATTTGATGACATAGTTTTTGAATGTGTTTTTAATTTTGAATGTTCATTCTTTTCTTTTCTAACTGCTACAGTGCTGAAAGAGCAGACATCTGCTGTTGCCTAATCATGAACTCCTGAAAACTAATTTAGACTTTAGCAAAGCTTGAGGGTTTTTTTTTAATAAGAGATCACAACATTTATTATTATTATTATTACTCCTTTGAACTTAGAGTGATCTATTTAAATAAAGTTGGTACCCATTTTATTAAGCATTAACATACTCTAAATGGGATTTTTGGTACAGCTAATTTGATGGAATTAGTGATCTACCAAATTTAGGTTTTCTAAGTACCACAGTTATACCACTGACACCTGAAATGTACTGAACATAACAGTGGTGTATGCCACTATCTGCTTTGAGACAGTAGTCTACAAAATCTACACCCAGCCTGCACTTCTGTCCACTTCTGTCCACTGTTTATACACACACACACACACACACACACACGTATCTTGCAGAGCTTATGCAGGGGTATATAAGGATATACTTGAATCAGAACTGTATTAATCAAACTCTGAATGTAATGATATGACTCCACAGGAATAGGTGGTGAAAATACCCACTCTGCGTATAGAATGGATATCTGTTTAGATTTTTGCAAGACCTTATACATCATAATTCTAATTTTGAAATATTTAAAGTAACCTGTAATTAGGCAAAACTTGATTTTGAATTCCACTTATAAACAGAACTTAAAATATATATTACAAAAAGAAGTAGCATACACTGACTAAAAACATCAAAGATTATGAAATGTATTATGCGAACCTATTTTCTTGTCAGACTCTACAAAAACATAAGCTGACTAAATGTTTATTATAGATGTTTTATTCATGTATTAATTATTCATAAGCTAGATGAAGTTCCATTTTATATATAAAAAGTGATTGGCAATAAATTCTGATAGCAACTGGAAGAAATTCAAATTATTTTCCTAGAGAACATAGTCATAAAATGCAAACTGTGAATCTATTCTTACATGTTTCCCTCGAAACAGTCATTTGTCATTGCTGACACGTCTGCTATACTTTATCTTGTTTTTCTTCTCAAATTCATACTAATCCTCAGGAGTAAGGTCTTTCCTTAATAAGTACTGCTTGACATTTACCTTAACACACATGATAGGTGTTTGAAAATGAGCATCTGTCAATGCAATAGCATCAATTTAAACTTATTAGTAATGCAAATAGCTTGGTCCACAGATCTCAGCAGTGCATTTTTCAGTTTTCAGGCTAACAAAACCAAACCAATTCTGCCTCCCACCATCATTAAAGAACTACTAGTTAAAACCTGCATACCTACTACTGTAATTCTAAAAATAAACAAAGATGTTTAAAATTCTGATTATATTAATTCACTTTTACCTCTAGTCAATTTCAATTGATAATTTAATTTACAGCAATTGATTAAAAAAATTGATGTCATCTGTTAGGGATGCAGCTTGATCAAAATATCCTGATGCTATTTAAAGGACAAAGGGAATTTTGTCTAACACAGAAGATACATCAAAGAGAACATTTATTCTTAAAGTTGTTTTGTTTTGCATAAAGGATTTTTCTTCAAATTGAATAAATTTGAAAGGGAAAAGACAAGCTGTTCATAAAATGTTTGTCACTTTGGGAAAAAAATATTTGAATATGCTATTCTATGATTTTATGATTCTGATTCTATGATTCTCTTTTAATATATTATGTTTGAGGTTATTAAATATTCACAAGCATTTTGAAGTAGCTCAGTAATTATGATCTTACCTTTCCTAGTGTTAGATTGCCTAATTAAAAAATAATTACAATAAACACAGCAAGGATCAGAGGAACAACAATAGGTAGAAAAACTTACCTTATGGAAAACAGTGAAAATAGAGTACTGTGAACTGACTCCTTCCGAGGTTTCACATCAAGATGGGCCATCTTTCTCCAGAATGTTTTGTAAACTATAGGAAGTTATTATCCAAAAGAGGTTATAAATTTTAGAGGATGGAAACAATACATATTTTGTTAAGTGTAAAGCTTATTCTAGGAATTTTTAAAGGGATTGCAGGAATGTGTAAAATTTAATGTTTTTTGAAGAAGAACCAAAGGTGAGAAAAGGGAGGTAAAAAATGGTGGACTGCAGATGAATAACCGTGAGAAAACAGAAGAAATAAAGATGAGACTGGTTGTGGGTAAGCAGGTCACTGGTCAGTAAGCTTGCCTGAATGAGCCTTGTATCTGATCATCAGTCTATCCTACATTCTTATAAAATTCTAACTCTACTGATATTCTAGATGGGTGTGAACTCTATTTTGAACTTGAGTATGAACTCTACTGAGCTTCAAGTTAGACTAATTAGCAAGTAATATAAGAGGTCTGTGTAATAGCAACTACTGGGACCTTCATACTCAGAAGGTACTAGGTCCAGGCCAGAAATCAGAAAAAAGGTGGGCCTTGGGGGCAGGTACTAAAATAAAGAGGTCTGCCTGAAAAGTCTGACATTTTTTGTGTTTACACACTCTTCCAGAGGACACTCATCTTGATAAACTAGAGAGCAGGAGTAGGATATGGCCTGTGCCACTGTTGTGAATGAGTACACCGTGTGATTATGCTGATGCTGCTTTCTTTTGAACTGTGTGCCTAATACGTATGTTGAAGACCACGAGGTTGGGATGCCTCTAAAAAACAATGAAATGCTGTACCCTGACCTGCAAGCACAGACCTCAGGGCTGCCTGGTCTCCCCTAGGCTGCAGCTGCGCGAAGCTTCCTTCAGCACCTGCCCCAGGGCCAAGCGCTGCTGCCTGCCTGCCTGAGCTGAGCTCTGCCAGTGCCTTCTGGGAAGCATCTGGCAAAGCCTGGGAGTCGCTGCCCAGCAAGTAGGAGACTCTGGGGGCTGAGCAGCTGGGAGCAGCTAGTGGGGATTAACAGTTAGCAAGTTATAAAAATAAATTAAAACAATTCAAGACTGCCCCATCCCTGGATGCATTCAAGACCAGGCTGGATGTGGCTCTGGACAGCCTGGTCTAGTGGTTGGCGGCCCTGCACATAGCAGAGGGGTTGATACCCGAAGATCATTGTGATCCTTTTCAACCAGGCCATTCTATGATTCTATGATGATTCAAGACTAGAAGTCTTAATTTTAACCTCCCCACACTGAAAATCATGGGTGCTGATGACACATCGTAGTCATCCCTTGTTCTTACGTGGAAAACTGAGACGTCTAATCTTAGGACCCAGATGGGCATGAGAAGAGTAGATGTAAGACTGATGGAAACATAGAGGTACAAGGAAGTTTATGTATAACAATTTTAGCTGAATTTTAATGAGAAATTTCTCTATTAATTTTAACTATTGGGTTCTTAAAACATTAATCTGATTAAGAATAAATTTCTCTCTGCATATTTATAATGTGTTCTTTTTCACCCATAACACTGGACTAGCACATTAAAAATACATATAACAAGATAAAGTTTATGTCCATTCAGCTCTGCACTTGTGATATTGATATTTGATTAACATGACCTTGAAATTCATGCTTTTCCCTCAGAAAATCATACAGCATTTTTAAGAGGTACTATGCAAGTAGAAGTATCATCCAGATGAGCAACACATAACTGAAAAGAAAAAGGCAAACAGGGATAATTAACAGATATTTTCTGGATAAGTTTTGCTAGTAGTCTGTAATGCTGTATCCCTTGCCACACACCTCTATCAAGAATCTATTAAAAATTACTCAGTGTAGTGACAGAGGATCAAGTGCTGCTTGCTAAAGGCTAACAGTGTATTTAACAGCAGATATCATCAGTAAGCAAATCTACATTTTCAGCCTCATTGTCTTACCTCACTTCTGTGTAAAGATTAAGAAGTACTACAGCAATGACCTGTGGCAAATGTGTCTCCACGATTTTATGAACAAACAAAATTAAAGATGATAATGTAGTATAAATAGACTGACTGTTATGTGGAGAATAACAATCTATAAGAAAACAATTATTTGTACTAAATTCTATACTTCTTAATGTAGGCAGCAATTATTTCACATGGTATGTGCTTTGTAAACTGTTTGAAAACAGTTATTCTTTCAGAGGATGGTAACAGTGACTCTTTTTTGGTTATCTGAGATTTCCTGAATGGAAAAATCTGTGATTAAATATATTTAATCTGTATTTATTGGATGTATAAAATATTTTCACATTCTTTAAATTTTAATCAATGATGTCTCTGAAAGTAAAGCATCCTATTTTTATTCTATTGTCCCACAGTGTCAAAGACAGATGTTGGTAGCATGGCAGTCGGGGGCGAACCTTCCCAACAATATTCCAGTACATTTTGTTGCCATGAAACAAATGGCAGAAGAGGGGCAGTCTCACAAAATAGCATCTGCCATGGAAGTACATATGAAGGAATGGTGTGTAATTGAATATATCTATACAGAAAAAAATTGCACCCATTGACTCTTGCTGAACATACAGCATAGATGCGAGTACAATGGGTGGTGTGTTTCAGCAGTGCTGAAAGAAACAGTGGGTCACCTCGGTGCAAATTTTCTTATTTTTCCAAGTGCACCATGAAGGTTCTTTACATCACTGTTGAAAATACATATTTAACAGTGATTACTATACTGAATATATTTGGGAATAAGCTTTATCAGTTAAGGCTATTGAGCTCTTGGTATTTACTATTGTTTCTATGGAAATAAATAGGAGCCTAACTTTGGGACCAACCTACATGCACGCACAAATCACTTCTACATAATGCATAGGTTAGGTCTTACTCTAAAATCCTGGAAACATTGGTTAAAAGATCCTTCTGACACCTGAGAGAAATATTGCACTTATCAAAAAAAACAGCAATTACCATCTGTGGATATGCCTAGGATCTCTGTGTATACAGAGCTTGTCATGACTCACCCGAAGTGACACTGCTGGCAGATTTCTGTTAATCTTGGACAAGCATAAAAATATGCCTGAGAGCTCACTTGTGGTAGAAAAAAAGTCTATATAAGAACATCTAGATGTAAAATAGCCTCTTAAACCCAACATGCTACCGTTAAAACAAAGGAAGCATAAGGCATGTTAATCTTTCACCATGCAATGGAAATAAAGAGGTGAAATACTGACGTTTTATGCATAGTAAAAATAAGAAAATAATTCCATTTATTGAAGCATTGAAGTTCCACAGCTGAAAAGCCACCTCTGCTCCCAGGAGCTTATGACTTATGCTGGAAATGATGGATACAAAGGAATGTTAAAAGTTACGAAAGAAGAAGACAGAAGCCTGTGATTTTTCCTTAGAGGTTTGTAGGATACAAAACACTCAGTTAAAAGGCTCCATCTATATCATCAATGCCTTTGTTTTCACCCTTTCTTCCTGTCCTGCTCTCTTTTGATCCTGTTATACACCGCACCTTTCTCTGTCTTGTCTTTTTATGTTGCCACCCTTTTGGCTAACCTCCTTGCATCTGTCATAGTTAGCTTTCTCTGGCTTGCTGTCTTGGAAGAAATTTGCAAAATGTCCATTTCTGTAACCTTAATGAAAGCAGTGTATGCTTATGCAGAAAGCACAATATAAGACTAAAGAGTAAGGAAGGGAGCAAAGGGAAGAAATAGTATTTCAAACTTCTTTTTACTCACAGCTATTTTGTACTTTTACTGACTTGCTTCAGTCTTGCAAGATGTAGGCCCGCTTTGGAAGTGCAAATGAGGTGTTTACACAAGGGCAATATATGGATTCAAAAACCCTGAACCCTGGAAATGGCAGGATGTCATCTCTCACTCTACCCTGTGTAGAAGTCCTTAGAAGGCTTCTTACATACATTCTGAAATAAAGAGCTAGTTGTAAAAACAGCTTTCAGCTGTTGAAGTACTTGAAGCACTACAAATCCCAAAGAGATCTTATAGCATCCTTATATGAATGAACATAACAATTTTGGGAACACAACATAGTGTTCTTTCTATACATCCAGGGTTGTTACTTCTGCTTATGATGTTTCCAGAACTCTTTGGCTGACATAAAACTTCATATAGGTAAAATATTTCTCACAACTTCAAGATCTGCAAAGACAATTGCCAATTTACACATTCGGCACAAACATATTGGTATCCCATGCAACAATTTACTACTTTCTGTGGAAATAACATGTTAATATGGAGATTCCACCTTTTCTTGTGTTAGGAGAACTGTTATTTATTCAATTGAATAAGTATATTTGTATGCAGCCTTAATCATGAACATTTTGGAGACTAGCATCAGACACTAAGTACAATGCTGTCAAATAGCTGGCAGTGGATTAACTTTGACACCTAGAAGCATGCCAACTTCAGACAGAATAAGAACTTGCTGTATATTCAATGTCAATCATTCACTGAGTGCCACTCCAAATACTTATCCTGTTAGTGATGACACCAATCTGCACTGGCATTAATAATGCTGCTGCTCTTTAAATATATAAATGAATGCAATGGAGAAGCCCCCAAAATTTATATATTAATTCTTAAGAACAGCTGGCCACCTTCAGTATGAAGATGCTGCTTTATTAATGGATCTGTTCATTTATTTTGTAAAGTCACAAGTTGCACAACTGTTTTCCCCAAAACACAGAATTCTTAAGGCTGAAAGGGACCTCTGAGATTCACCTTACAGAATCACCCTGCTCAACTAAGGTCACTCAGAACAGGTTGCTTAGGGCTATGTCCTGGTGGCTTTGGAAGGTTGCAGAGGAAGGGGACTCCAGCACCTGTGCTCAGTCACATTCACAATAAAGAAGTGTTTCCGCATGGGACCTCCCTTGTTCAAGTTTGTGCCTATTGCCTCTTGTCCTGTCACTATGCACCACTAAAAAGACCTTAGATCCGTCTTCTCTGTACCCAATTCACACTGACAAGATCTCCCTGAGACTCCTCTCAACTGAAGAGTCTTTATTCTCTCAGCTTTCTGGTAGAGATGCTCCAGTCTATTCATCAGCTTGGTAGCCATTTGACAAACTCACTCCACTATGTCAAAGTCTCTCTTGTACGGAAAGGCCCAGAAATGGTCACAGTACTCCTGGTAGTCTATGAGGATCTCATGGGGGACAGTGTTCACTGAAGCCCAGGAAGACAACACCTACTGCTCCCTCATTGATCGTGCTGGTGATTTCATTTATAGACGCTTATCAGATCTATCAGACATGACTTCCCCTTGGTGAATCTATGCTGATTACTCCTGCTGTTATTATTTCCTTCCCATGCCTGGAAATAGTTTCAAGGAATAGTTTCAAAGTCCATACTTTTCCAGGCATTCTGGTAAGGCTGACTGGCCTGTAGTTCCTCAGATCTTCCTTCTTGCCTTTCTTGAAGACAGAATTGACATTTGCTTTTCTCCTGTCCCTTGCTTACTCTCTTACTTGCCCAGTCAAGTAAAGATTACTGAGTATGGCCTCAAAATCACATCTGCCAGATCCCTCAGCATTTGTGAGTGCATCTCATCAGGGCCCAGGGACATACAAATGTCCAGTCGGTTCAAGTATTCCCTGACCTGATCCTCCTCCCCCAAAGAAACTTCAGTTATTCACTCTGGCTTCTGGGACATAAGATCTCTGAAGACCAGACTTTTTGTAAAGACTGAGGCAGAGGCATTCAGTATCTCAGCCTTTTCACTGTTCAAGGTAACCAGCTCTGTTCAGGAGAGGGTCCATGTTTTCCCTACTCTTTCTTCTGCAACTGATGTAATTAAGCCTTCCTTGTTGCCCTTATTTTTCAGCTTTAGCTGAACTTCTTAACTTGATACATGGTTCTTTGCATACTATTTCTGAATTCCCACCAGGTTACAGTATCATCACTTACACCTGCTCTAAACTTCCTTTTTGTTTTTAAGTTTGGCCAGGAGCTCCTTGTTCATCCCTGTAGGCCTCATAACAACTCTATGCAAACTGCTGCATCTGTTGGATGTTTCTGCTAGCTATGCTCTCTGCATTTTCAAAACATGTCCTTAATGTATTTATTGCTGTACTGTCAGGCTCACTTGCAAGCAGTTGGAGTTATTGCTATTGTGAACTAAAACACTGCAGAGCTGATTAGATTTAATTTTACTGACATCACCAATTGTAGATGTTTACTCACATGAGTAACACCTAACAACTTATGGAAAAAATTATACATACCTTTTATACATGTTGCTGTTTATCCCAGCAGGCAGGTGAGCTAACGCCAACACAGCTCTCAGCTCTCTCCTCTCCTCTGTTCCCCTCCTCAGGGATGGGGAAGAGAACTGGAACTCCTGGCCCCAAGTGTTCTTACATCACTCAGCGACAGCTAGAAATTGGTGCTACTGTTTTGACTGAAACTAGGACAATATATTAACCTGGTAATTAAAGCTCTCACTTCTAAATGAGAGAAACAGACACTGGTGCAATTGGAAGTGTTTCAGACCTACAACCACAAGGAGTATTAGGCTTCCATTTCCTTGATTTTCTCTTCTCTTCGTAACTACCACCTGCAGAGTGACCCAGCTGAAGACTAGCTTTCCATTTTCTCTTTTCCTTTTTCACTCTTGCTTTATAATCCACCAGTGTGAGCCTGACCTTGAGAAGTAGGAGATGCAGCTGAAAAGGAAATTGAATATATGTCCTATTTCCTGGGCAAGTGTTGTAACTATTAAACTGTTCAAAAGAGTAGTTCTGCACAAGTAGTGATGAATTAAAAGTGGGATAGGTTCAGTTAAGACATTTTTCCTTCAGAAAGAACTCCGCTAACCAGATCTTACTTGTTTCGAGGTGAATAAAGAACAAGTCTAAGGAAAGTTCTCAAGTTCTTAAATAGTAATAATAATAATAATAATAATAATAATAATAATAATAATATAACTGCCCTCTCCTCTTAATCCTGCAAAATCATTCAGACTGAAAACAAAATATAGACCTATAGTACACTTCAGTGAATCTACTTTTCCATCAAGTGTTTCCCAGCAGTTTTGCATAATCCCTTTCTCAGTATGTAGAAGCTGAGAGTAATGCTTTTGCCAGACAGAAGTCTTGACAGACTAGAGAAAATTAATGTTAGATTCATTGACAAACTCATCTTAGACCCTGCAACTAATTTTTCATCTTTGAGACACAGAAGTATGATGCTCATTTCAGAGAACTTATAGAATCAGACCACTGAGTACCTGTATGAGACATTCTGCTTTTTTTTATTGGAAAGATGTATCACAGATTATATATTTATACTACTGCTTAGCTTCCTATTAGGTTGTAGCAGCTAAATTTTAAGTGATATGCAAGAACAAAAACAAAAAGCCACGCACAAAATTACTGTTCTATTAACAAGCTCAAATAGAAAAAAAAGAAATGCATGTTGCTTTTCTGTTTCTGAAATTCTTCTATCATGCCAGCAAGTCCTAATTATAAGGCATCTGCGGCTCCACTTAAGTCATTTCTGAAATATAACAATACCTTTACATGTAATTGCTAAACGAAGTGAGTAATCTTGGTGTATCTTCCTCTTGGAGTGTCAGAGCTCATGTGAGACTGCTAAAAGAAGAGAAAGTGTAGTTCCACAGTGTACTGTGCTTCTGCACCCAACAGTTTGTCACGTGACCTCATTATATGGAATACTAACATAACCAGGACAAAAAGAAGAGAAATTAGCTCACCCCTTCCAATGACCAATGATATCCCAAGAGCTATGCAATCTCTAGGAGATTGCATATCTTCTAGAGATCTCTATCTCTCGGGAGCTGGAGACCATTGTATGTTCAGAAAGTTATTATATAGTTGCCATCACGGAAACGTGGTGGAATGTCTCCCACAGCTGGAGTGCAGTAATGGAGGGCTACCGGCTTTTCAGAAGAGATAGGCTGGGTAGGAAAGGCAGTGGTGTAGCTCGCTATGTTAAAAAAAGACTATGAATGTGTGGAAATTAATAATGTTGATAATAGGACTGAGAACATATGTATCAGAATAAAAGCAAAGGCCAACAAGACTGACGTTATTGTGGGAGTCTGCTACAGGCCACCCACCCAGGATGAAGAGGTGGATGATATGCTTTATAAACAGTTGGGTGAGGTCTCTAAGTCACTCCCCCTTGTTCTGGTGGGGGACTTCAACTTCCCAGACATCTGCTGGAACTATAATACAGCTGACAGGGAACAGTCCCAGAGGTATAAATTTAGATATGAGTTAACTTTGTTGTTGCATAATATGCAGCTATATCTTTCTATTATTACAATTCTGTTTTTCCTGTATAAGTGTAGCTGATTAATCTTTAGCAATTCTTCTTATTAAACCTCCAAGTCTCCCAGTGCATATTAGAAGGAGTCTGGGCTCCAATCTTGGTCTGAAGATTCCACTAGAGAAAAAGCACAGAACGTGTTAGATATTGCACAGCCAAAGTACCTCTGAAGAGCCGAGCTTGGTGCAATCTTGCATCAATAGCTCAGAAAGGCGTCTTTGTGCTGCTGTCATGTGGAGGTCAGTGTTTCCACTCTAGTAAATAGCTGCAATAAAACCTGAAGTATTACTGACTTGCTTAAAATTCAGGCAACGTGAAGCAAGTGCAACTGTCAGCAATAGGGGGCCTTGAATAGCTGTAAAGGTTAAATATCAATTTGTTTTTTTAAAAAAGAAGTCAAACTCTTTCCTCTACTATAAACTGCAAATCTGATGGCTTTCAACCCATTAGTAGTCCTTTCAGACATTTGGATTTAAACTGCTTGACACCCTAAAAAATGAAAACACTTTGGTTAAATATAAATTACTTTGTAAAGTTTTCTTTAAGTCCCTAACTGCATACAGGGAAGCTAAGGAAACTTGTTTAGGAAACCAGACAACATTTGAGCCCTGTTACAAAGTCAGTAAAGATTTTCTGTTTGCTTCAGTAAGTTTTTTATCAGCCTCTTAGAACTGTTCGAAGACATGAAGAAAATGGAAAACTGGATGCAGAAAGAACTTTCTTGCTTTTCTCTTACAGATTTTTTTTAGACATCCTTTCTCTTAATGCAGTGTATTATCAACTTAAAATCTAATATCAGATATTTAGGATCCTTGCTTGGAAGAAATAGAAAATGTTCCTG
>JAPSGF010000006.1:16027446-16156033 GCA_035772895.1 Perdix hodgsoniae
TTTTATTTTATTTTATTTTATTTTATTTTATTTTATTTTATTTTATTGTGAGAGGTAGCATTGTACTTTTAATTCAGACAGATGGTCCTTAACAGGATTATAGCATTTATTACATAAGCACATTCAGTTTCTCCTTCAGCTGAACTTTCAAACCTTTCTTTAAAGCAGAGTAATTACATGCCCTCTTTTGAGAGCTAGCAGATATCTATTAATTCAGCAGTACATGTATATTGATCTTTTGATCTTAATCTATTCTCTTTATTGTCCTATAACAGAATTCTTCCACATGCATTAGTTCTCACAAGAAAGTAGAGGAGAGTTATGTTGCTCAGTAACTCAAATTCCTATACTTTATGATTAAGACTTTACATAAAGATATGATATAACTGTCATAATGAGTGCACTATAACATGTCTGTGGATTTTATCATTAAGTATAATACAGGAGTGCTTAATCATTTCTTTCACTTTCGCAGAATTATAGAGAATCCTCAGTTGGATGGAACCCACAAGGATCAAGTACAATTCCTGGCAGGACCATCCAAAATTCAAAGCATATTTCTGATAGCATTTTCCAAATGCTTTCTGAACTCTAGAAGGCTTGTGCTATGAGTACTACTCCTGGGAGCATGTTCTAATGCCTGTCAGACCTTGGCGAAGAACCTTTTCCTAGTATCCAGCCCGAATTTCACCTAGTGTGAATTCATACTGTTCCCTCATGTTCTGTCACTGTCATTAGAGAAAAGATATTGGTGCCTGTTCCTCTGCACTTGCTTGTGAGGAAAGCCATGAGGTCTTCCTTCAGTTTTCTCTTTTCTAGGTTAAACAACCAAGTAACTTCAGCCTTTTTTCATACATCTTCCCCTCAATGTCTTTCACCATCTTTATAGCCCTCCTTTGGATTCTCTCAAATAGTTTTAATGTCCTTCATATATAAAAAGATTTGAAAGAAACTGAGACGTCAAAGGGCTTATGTCCCAAACACTCAGTAGAAGAGAAAAAGGAGGCCATCATACTAATGAGATAAGGAATTGTTGAAAGAGAGGACCTTGCACAGGTGAGGCAACATTTTTCCAGACCAATTTCATTATCTTATGAAACTATGCAGAACTGTTAAGCAACACCAGGTGAACTTAGTCAGGGAGGGAGAGATTTCACAAATAACTTCTGTCCACCAAGGACAGTTTACTGGAGATCATTTCAGCAGGGGTAGAGCACATCCACCTGAAGCTTCTCTGACACACTGACCCACTGTCAGAGTATACTAAATCTTGAACTGAACTTTACTAATCTTGCAAGGTAAAAGCAATTTGCTTTAGTTTTTGTTTAGTTTCAAGAAAATAAACAAGAAAAAAATAAAACATATCTGTTTTAAAATAATAATAATAATAATATTTATTTTGTATCTGACAGTGAAAAACATGTTCATTAGTAAAAAATAGGTACATTTACTTTACCTATATTCATGACAGCTAATGCCATTCTTCAAATAGTGCTATTAATTTCAAAGGGCCAATTTATAAAGTAACACACAACAGAAGCAAAAATAAAAGAATCAGATGTTTGTTACAATCCCCAGATCAGTGAGTTTAATGATCTGACATTAAATTCTTGCCCTATCACATTCTGCACTGTTTTTGTTGTTGATTTCAGTGAAAATAGAATTTCATCTACTGTACAGTTATTTCAGACTCAGCATTTTATTTATTTCTCTAACATCTTTGCAATCTTTTATCAAAGCACCAAATTATTTTAGAACACTATGAAACTCTTCTGAAGTTCAAGAGTTTTTCTCTGGAAAAGCCACAGTCTTAGGCTGATATTCAGCAGATAAGTATTTAGTTAAAAGATATTTAGTTAAAATGTATTTAGTTAAAACACCAGTCTAAGCAAATGCATTAGTTTTCTTTAAATTTCAATATATATTCAAATTTCAGGTAAATGAAAAAGAGAATAAGAGTGTTTGGAGGGTATAAGATTTGGTTTGATAGCACTGACAGCGAGATCCACAATTTCCACTGCGGATTGAAAGTGTATAATGGAATGGAACGAGAATAGAATGCATTAGAATGAAATGCAACAGAATGGAGTGGAATGAGAATGGAATGGAATGAGAATAGAATGGAAGAAGAATGGAATGCAAAAGAATGCAATGCAATAGAATAGGTAGAAGGGATATTCAAATATCATCAAGTCCAACTGCCAGATCACTTCAGGGCTAACCAAAACTGAAAGCATGTTATTGAGGTTACTATCAAAATGCTACAAAGACATGTGGAGCTTGATGTAATTGAACTTTATCCTAATATCCAATCTGAACATCCTCTGGCACATCTTTGTGCCATTCTCATGCACCCTATCATCAGTTACCTGGAAAAAGAGACTGGTACCTCTCTCTTTGGTTTCCTTCCTCAGGAAGTGGTAGAGAGCAAGGAGGTCACCTCTCACCTTTTTTTTTTTTTTTTTTTTTTTTTTTCTTCCTCCAGAAAGCAAGTGTTCTCATTCTCTTCTCATAGAACATGCCTTCCAACTCTTTTACCAGTTTCACTGACTTCCTCTGGACGGTTTCAAGATTTATACATAATATTTAAGGTGAGGCTACACCAAAGTTAAATATTACTGCTAGAGCAGTACATCCCCTGAGCATGTTAGCAAAGGGAGGGATGCTGTGTAAAGGGACTTGAAAAGCTAATCGGTTTAAATTTTTGGGAGCTGAAATCAGTTTTCAAGATTTCCAGAAGAATAGTTGCAAGAGAATGAAAAGATAAGACATCAGAACTTCAAGAATAAGAGGAAGTAGGACAGACAGCCTCTGGGAGGGAGCCTTGTTCTTGCTTTCTCCCTTCTTTTCACTAATTATGTATTCTAAGACTCTGTTTTGTAACCTGGTTCCTCCACCCTCATTTTGAAAAGAATACTCCTTTCACTGGACAGAGGAAACAGAAATCTCATGGCATTCACCATTTACAGGAAGTATGGAACCAGTCAAAATTGACGGATTATTGAAAGTTATTGCTGCTATTTTCAAAGTAGAAGGGACAAGAAGAAATGATGATTCATATACAGTGCAGCTTAATCTGAGGGCCCAGAAATAAACAAATGATGAAATGAGTGGTAAGGACCTCTGATGGAAAGGCAAAACACCATCATCTCTGACACTGAAAAGGGAAGAAATCTACTGCCCTAAGGACCTGTCATCTTTTTTTACTCCTTGAAACTACTCTAAATCCAATGAAGATAGTTCTGTGTAAAATACTTTAATGAGTAAGAAGTTTATCATAGAATCATAGAATCACCAAGGTTGGAAAGGCCTATAAGATCATCCCATCCAACTGTCTGCCTATCACCAATACTTCTCTGTAAACCATGTCCCTCAACACAGCATCTAAATGTTCCTTGAACACAACAATGCAGCTGATATATATTTTTTTAGAATTATAATTGTCCTATATTTTCATCCTTTTTTGTCCATTATTATGATTTATTTAGCTCCTTAGTTGTTTTTAGAATGTATAATATTGTATTTATCAGTAGGAAAAAATAAAAAAAAATATAGAAATTTTCTGCCTCAAAAAAGAAAACTGTCAGCTATCCAAACTCTGTGGTAGGGAGTTATGTAAGAGAAGATTTTTTTATTATAACAAGAAAGCTTTATTTGTATATCATGTTGAAGGTATCTCAAGAAATAAATAGAACAATTAAATACCAACAATTTTTATAGATTACATGTGCTTTTTTTTTTTTTGCTTAAGTATCTACTAAAAATAGTCTTGTGAAACTCCTTTGAATGTCAGCAATTCTCTCAACTTTTTAAATTTAATGAATAAAAGTTAAAATTTATAATTACTTATGTATGAATACTATTAGAAGTGTTAGATTAATAATACATAAAAGTAATTTTTTATGAATATAGTCCAGAAGTGATAAGTAGGGGAAGTACAAAAAATGTAATATTTTTCACACTGCAATTATTTAGCTATTCTAAAGCATACACACTCTTTGAAACTGGTCCATCTTATGAAAAAAAAAATGTGTGCAAAAACAACCCTGACCTGGAAGGAAATGAAAGGAACCTGTAACTTATGAATTGAAAAGTCAACAGAAGATGAAATATTTTCCAGTTAAGCAAGTTAAGCATAGAACCTTGTAATAATATAGCTTGGAAGAGACTTTTGGAAATTGTCTTATTCAACTCCCTGGTGAAAGTAGAACTAATTAAAGCCAACACCTGAGTTTGTCCAGTTGAGTTTCAGTTATCTCTAGCAGTGGAGATTCCTCAACATTGCTGGTCAACATGTTTCAAGTTCTGAGTACCCTCACTACAATTCTTTTTCCTAATATCTAAGCAGAACACACCCTTCTGAAAATTGTCATGTGCTAAAGAAAAATGGACTGCTGCAGATGCAGTAGTGCTGCTGATCTGTCATTTTTGTACATTTGTACATGTACATGTACATGTACATTTGCACATACATTACAAAAACTAGCACATTTTGATCTTTCAAAATAAAACTCCTGACAGCAAAAAATTCAGAAGTGCTACTGCTTTGTAACTTGAAGTAATCATATAAGAGCTCTCTCTCCTCTCTGTATGTGCTTTGGTGTAGCTCCTGTTTCAGCTACCCGTTAAGTTGTAGAATCATAGTCACAGAATATTATGGTTTGGAAAGGACCTTAAAGTTCACCTATTTCCAATCCCTCCGTCATGGTCAGGGACACCTTCTGCCAGATCAGGTTGCCTACAGCTTCATCCAATCTGGCCTTGAAGAGCACAGAAAAAATCTTCATACTATTTCAGCAGAATTGAAAACCTATCCAATGACACGAGTAGATTTTTTTCTTAGCATTTTCATCAATTCTCAGAAGATCTTTTCTTTCAGAAATATGTTGTTAATTGTTGTTCTGATCATTTACATGTAGGTAAGGTGTGGCTCCATTAAGTTGTTTTATATACACAATTTCAGATAGTTCTTTTCCTCTCTGTTTCTCTCTTCCTTCTCCAGAAATAAATATATGTAAATCATCCTATCTCTGTTCACCTGACTTGAAGGTAACTTAGATTTAATTGGAGAAATGTTGATTAGAAAATAACACTGGTATTTATTTATTTTTTTAAATTTATTTAGAACTTGCAGAATTTACTGTGAAGTTATTTTCTTCCAGATCTAAGCATATTTCTGAAATCCTTGAATAAGTGTAATAAACTGATAATGGCTTTAGACACGTGAATGCATTGACTAGCAGTCCCACTAGATTTTGATGATGTGAGAGATAGTTCCAGATAGTTGCAAATGGGACCTGTTACTGGCCAAAGTTGAGCCCCTCAGCAAAGAGGTTGAAAAAATAATTATAAAAGAAAATACTGTAGAGCAGCTGTGAGAGGACTGAGTGAGAAAATGTAAGAGAAACAAAGAAGTCAGCAAAAAAGAAGTGGGGGAGATGCTCCAGGCACACAAGCAGAAGCTCCACTAGAGCCTCTGAAGAGGATCATGGTGGAGCACACCCTCTGCAGCACATGAAGAACCATCCCAGAGCCAGGTTCTTTTCAGTAGTGTCCAGAGACAGAAAAAAAGGAAATAAGAATAGATTTAAAAACAGGAATATCTTTAAACATCAGGAAATATATTTTTTTCACTGTACATATACGTGATCAAGGAATGGAACAGGTTGTCCACAGCAGCTATGGAGTCATCCTTCTTGGTGACATTCAAAATAGGACTGAATGTGTTCTTTGGGCCTCCTGTTCCAGATGATTCTATGTTAGTAGGGAGGTTGGACCAGATGACTTTCAGAGATCCATTCCACCTTCAGCCATTCTTTCTCTGATTCTGTGAAGCTAAGCACACATAACTGCAATCCAATAATGTTGAATGACCTCAAATTCAGTTCCTGTATTAAGTTCAAAGTTTCCTGAGTATAGTTGTCTTAATCAAGACTTCATTGTTTTGAAACATAAGACCAATACAAATTTCCCAACTTTGTTTTAGAGATTGAATGCAAAATATTTCTTCTAAAGATAACAAAAAATCAATAAGAAACAAAGAGAAAGTGAAAAAAGATAAAATGATTTTAGCAGGAGATATAGTAAGATACAAGCTTCTAAGTTAAAATTTATACAAGGGCATTTAATGAAATTGAATGCATTATGTAGCACATAAGAAAGAACTTATCATTTATTGAAGAAAATATCTTATTCACATGATGAATCTTTGTAAATTAACTGTCTGCAGCAACCTAAACCTACAGCTACTAACTCTTACAACATGGTTACTATATGGTATTTTTTGTCATGTATTGTGTTGCATATCTATGTGGGTGTTTGGATGACATTTAGTAAAGAACCTCAACCACATAGCAACATACTTCCATTATCATTATAGCATTGTGTTGTGAACTGACTTTTCAACCATGCAATTTAATTGTTAAGATGTTCTCACAATAATCACTGAAGTTACTGCTAGGCTGTTAATTGCATTTTCAAATACTATAAATCTATAGTAAATACTATATTAATAGAAGTCAGACATGTATAGTCACACCTCTACTATTCTGAATAATGTAAATAAATATTCAAGCAAAGGAGGTACCAACAGATGCATACAAACAAATGTAACCTGAAAATATATAAGAGTCGGTCATCCTATATTCATTAATTTTCGGTGGAAGTTTGATTCTTTTGATGTTTTAAAAATCCTAATCTTAATTCTTATAATCAAGACACTGTCAACCAAGCACAGTAGCACTGTGTTATAAATAGTATATTTTATCTTTTATGAGGCACAGTACTTACAAAACCTAATTTGGCTCACAGCAAGACTTTCCCACCCCATTGAGCTCAACATTTTGTATCATTTTCAGTGAATATAATTTTTTTTTCCAGTAGCAGAGTAGTATAAGCAAAAGTATTTACTGAGACAACTATAATGTCATCGTTGTTTCTTCCCTACATCCATGTCTACAATACATCTTAGTTTGTCTAGTAGAGCACCTTGTATGCTGAAAATCCCTTGCTCACATGAACATTTCAGTAATAGAGAATGGGTCTCCTTAAGAAAGACAAAGACCAAATCCTAGGGAGAATTTTATCTAAAATATTTTTTAGGTTTCATTCTTGATGAGATCTCTACTAAAATCTAGCGGTTGTAAGATGTTCTGTAATCATTTCCTTTTCAGAGTGTCTTCGGGTATGTGTATTTGTCTTTTTTTCTGTGATAGAAGTATGCTTCATACTTCTGAAATCAAGAATAATCTGAGGTCTGTATGAACCCAAAGCAAAAACAAAGACGGCTTCTTCCAGGTCTGAATTGAGTGCCACTTTTCTGAGAAAAGCATCATTTGAATCTTTTGAAAATATTCATTCATATCATCTTAGCACTAGACAAAATTAAAACAATAATTAGTATAATAGTATATCAATACAGATGCACTGTAACGAAAAATCTGTTTTGGAAAAGCACAAGCTGTGGTAATATACTTTTCTGAGCAGGTACAGATGGTAGCGTGAAAGAAAAATGAAAGTACTTTGTGTATGTGTGTATACACTTACACTGTCTTTCTGTTTTACCAGATGGAAAAGAATCATTCTTAACAGATGTGAACAACTTACGGAAGATGATTTTCAGCAACGAGCTATGGTAGTGAGAACTTTCTTAATGTCCATAAAGTACTGAGATCCAGGCATGAAAGGTACCAGAGAAGTGCACTGTATTAGTATTACACACATGAACTGTCATGGTTTTATGATTTTTGGTCATCAGTATTCCACACCATAACATCATGTAATGCATTGGGGGTGGGGTTTGATATCTGCCGAATGTTCGTCCGTCGGAGAAGAACTACATTTCCCCAGGAGACTTTGCGGTCAGCAAGGGGATATAACTCCAAGCAAGGTCACCTGATCCTTCTTCTTCGCCCGCTCTTCGCTGTCTGCGCTTCGCTATCTGCACTTCGCCGTCTGTACTTCAGACACTCAACTGGACTGCACTTCTCACCCCAGCATTGTGGTGAGGTCTATACAATTCAAACAGACTCTCTCTTTCTCTCTCTCTCTCTCTCTCATTGTATTTTGCTAATACTATATTTAGTAAAATCATTTGTTCCACCTCAGATCAGTGCTGTTGTTTTCAAGTATTTTGGGGTTCCCTGCTTCCCCTTTCCCAGAGGCGCGGATCCGCAGATCCCTCCGCCCTGCTGGTCACGGAACTGGGCCGGACCAGCCCATAAACCGTTGACATGAACAAACAGAAATTAGGAGTTTATGAACATATGCAAGATAATCTTTCTGCATTGGATTATGCTGTGTTGAATGTATTGTATTAAAATGTAGATTCCAAAATTCTTCTGATATTATATATATATTATCTGACTTCTACAGAAAAAAATATACTAAACAAATAAATAAACAAACAAATAAGATCTTGCTTTGTATATGATTTTTTTATATTATGTTTCTCATTGATGTTCTAGCAGACAGTATTAAAATATCCTACAGCATTTTACAGCTTTCTGGTACATACTTTCCAGACTGCTTCTTAAAAATATAAAATGATATTGCTTCTGTCTGTGTGGAAACTCTAAGAAGTCAGGAATCTTCATAAGCTATCAATACAACATTTTAAAGTATGACTGCTCTTTTGGAGGATAGAAGTTAGAATATATCAACATTTTCTAGTAGTGATGCATCTGCATTTTCCGGTTCTACTTTCAGTTCTCTTCCATTTCCTCAGGCAAATGCTGGTTGAAGACAAAGTGAGGATAATCCTACAAGTGTATCTATAATTATTCTCTCATTTTTCTCACTAGTTAAATATCTCCATGCATATTTATCATCATCTGTAGATAGCATCAATAAACATTGATGGCAGAAAGATGGATGACTTAATCTAGTAGTGTGTGTTACATGGTTCTTGAAAATCCATAGAAAATAATGAAATATAAACAGATTGATACCTTCATTTTCTATCAAAGAAATTAAGGAGTCCAAAAAAAACCTTGACTCCACAGTTATGATGCACATTTCACATTTGTGATTAAGTCTTAACACATAACCCAATTTTCTGAAGTTTAAATGTATAAAAGAGAATGGGTAATAATTTTTATTTTTGTTCTCTGTTGAATAAATAATCTTGTATTTGAATTTCCAGAAGCTATTAAGTATCTGCTGTTGCTACACAATTGAAAACTTCCCACTCTGTCTTTAGATGTCATCTTTATGATATGATACATCTGGTGATTCTTCCATCATTCTCTTTTAAGAAAGGAAGGGGAAGAGGAAAAGAAAGAAGGGGAAGAGGACAGATTTTGTAGCTCTTCTATGACCTGCAGGTGATGGACAGTTTGTGTCAAATGTAGGGCTCAAGTCTAAAATGAATCTTTCTTTACAGTAAATCCTCCATATTATTGATCCTAATCTCTGTAGTCTGGTGTACATGCAGTAATAGATCTGGATGAACTGCAAGCTCATAAATGAAAACATTTCTGGTCTTCAGTATTACCTGATCCCTCCACTGTCTTCTCTGAAATAAGTGACAAGACAGAGATTGCATGAGAACTGCAGCAGGAAAATAATCTCAAATTGAAGAAAAAGTTTCTACAACCTTCAGGAACCTAGTAAATATTATTTTTTCAATTTCTAGTAAATAGCCAAAGGCTTTGTACTGGCTTCACAGTGCAAGGTCTCAGGACCTGACTGAACTTTCCGTAGCTTGAAATTATTTTGGTTTGGTTTTATCTGTAATAGCAACTGCCTAAGAGTCATGTAGCTATATCCAAAGTTTGTTTTAGTGTAGTTTTAGAAGACAGTAAAAAACTGAAAAGTTCTGACTTTTCCCCTCAGTGATCTCTCAAGTTTGTTCACCTTGATGACAGGAACCAAACAACAGTAGGGACTGCAGCCATCAGTGTTAATGCATCAGCTGTATGCTGTACTCACAACTAATTTGGAATATAGTCATCAATTGCAACTTTGCAACAGGTTATTAATGTAAAAAATAATATGTACAAGGACTGCTCCAAAAATAATGCATCCAATTTTATTATGTTGGCCCATGACATCAGAGGTGAATGTTAGTGGCATGAAAGTAGAGGTTGGAACTTCCCATCAATATTCTGTTATGTTTTGTTGCCATGTGACTGTTTCAATTATAAGAGTTGGTTTTGAAATATCCTTCTAGATATGGCTTCAAATAAAAGTTCTGCTCTACATTCTATCTATCAGCATTCTATAAGCAACAGATAGGGAAAGTCATTAAATGAGGCTGATCAGGACCAGAAATACTTGTTAGTGCCACCAAGGCTCTGATATTTAACATGGTTTTGACAAATTCTTCTTAAAAAAAAAAAAAAAAGAAAGAAAAAAAAAAGAAAAAAACAACTTTGTGCATGATTCAGATTGTAATTTTTCGTTTTATGGTAGCGAACAGCCTTAGGGTGAAATAAATTAATTAATAAATTAATTAATAATCATAAAAATAACCATGCCTACTTTTTACATACTTAATGTTCTTCTTCTTCTTCTTCTTCTTCTTATTATTATTATTATTATTTTAATTATAGATATTTCCACAATCTTGTCTATAAATAGAATATTTTTTCCACCTTTCACCAAACTGGGTAATAATCAGTTCCTGTCCAAAGAAATGACAAGACTTCAATTATCTTTCATAAGAGCAACCACAGCTAAAGCAAAACAAAAGCAAACACTACAGAACAAAAAAGCAAACAAAGTATGATTTCTTGATCTCTGAAATAGTAATATTATTAAGTAATACTATTACTTTTCATAGACTAGCTACTGTTTTGAAAAAAATCCTGGTGAGCCTCCGATATAAATGTGTAAGAGCACATATCTGACTGAAACTAATTTTCTAATTATTGTCAGCATCAAATAGCAAAAACAGCTCCTCCCCATTCCTTAGGAGAGTGTCTTAAACTGTAAATGAGAGCAATGTTCTAGGCTTAGCACAATAAAACACTTTCTGTGTGACTGTTGGCATCGTGAATGATGAATAAAATTATCTACTGAAATAAAATCAACAACTTAGGGCAAAACAACAACAACAAACCTAATTTATCATTTAGTTTGGCAAAATTTATTCACAATTTTATATCTGTAGTATCTGAAGATATAAATTACAAATTCTTTAAATCTTCTGTAATCAAATCACTTCATCAGAGATTTGTTCAAAAAGGCACTTAAACGTGCTTCATTTTAAATCCACAGAAAATGTAATGAAACAAAATGTTTGCACAAGTCATTAAAGGGTCTAAGAAATGGGGCCCTTGATTGTCGCATACTCAGCAAGCTTATGCTATTGAATATGGTGTTTGCTTCCTTCATCTGTTTTTTTTAACAAGGAGCTACAACTGTTTATGAATGGTGCTTGATGTGTTATTCTATCTTGAGAAAATAAGTTGCATTTTTAATTCCATTTAATGAATATATATATGTATATGTTTTCAAATTACAGAACATTATGTTTTATATCCACAAATTCCAGCTGCATAACCTGTTCCCCTACACGGATGATGTATTAAAATGCTGCAATGTAAATATTGCAACAATAATTTGGATACTTCTTGGATGAATGTATTCTTAATTCTTTCTTTGTGATTTAAAAAAGGACTTCAATTATCCTGACCAACCATGAAAACTTACTTTTTGAGGAGAAAACTGTTACAATCATTAAAATAGAGTTAAGATATAGTCAAGGCCACACAGATGCCTCCTAATGAAGCATCTGCAGAAAGAACAGTCACAGATTTTTTATTTAGAGTCGGGTTCTTAAAATTAAAACAAAATGCAAAAACAAAATAGAACAAAAGAACAAAAAATGAAGGAAAGAAAACATGCAGTGGTGTGTGTACTAGGTTTCTTGTATCAGATGATACTTAACACAAGCTCTCTGTTAGAACAACCAGTTTTCAATTTCAAAAGTTGTAATGTGCTCACAGCGTTGTTGAGAAAAAAAGCAAAAACAAACAAACAAACAAAAACTTCCAACACAGATAAAAAACAGAGTAACTTAGCAGAGTGCTAGAACCAAACTTCTGGTTTTGTTCTATATACCAGAAACATGGGAAGTCATTACCTAGTGGTTCCTGTCAAAAAAAAAAAAAAAAAAAATCAAACTACCAAAAAAAAAAAAAAAGAAAAAATCAACACAACACCAAGCACTCTGAATCTTTATGTGTGGCACCCTAAACCAATTGCTTCTGATGGTTTTGTACCTACTAATCCTACTATCAACAGATAAATCTGAAGTATTTCATAGCATTGAGGCAAAGTGAGACGTGCAGTGAAGACAGAAATTCTAAAATATCTAGTTAGTATCTGGATAAACAGGATAAATATAACCGTCTGTCCTTAAGATCAATCCACAGCTCTCAGTACATCTCACTGCAAAATAATGCAACTACAGATCTATAAAGAGTAGACAGCACAATGTTAATTAAAATACACTTTCACAGAAATCCAGTGAAAATTAATAGGTTTCTGCTGCACTTAACATCTGTACTAGGTTTTGCGTGAGTCAAACTTCTTGTTCCTTTACAGAATTTTGTTACTAGTAAGAGAATTTTATGAGGCTATGAAAATTTAAAAGCATCAAGTTGATATTTATTTATTTATTTATTTATTTGCTGTCTTGAATTTCTAAGCCACTTAAGTGCCATCATCTGTCCCATCTGACAGTCGCCTGTAGAATCTCTTCTGAGATTTACTCCTATCAAAAACAGATTATTCTTCAGTACATTTGCATTCACTATTGCCAAGGATGGTAGGTAGACTTAATTATTTTCAGATGTTTCTACTTGGTTTCCTGTGATTATGCTTATTCTATTTTTGTTTTACAGAGTAGAGTTTCTCCTGACTGCTACCAAACTTCTTCTCATTTACTCACAGACAGAAATAGAAAATAAGTCTTCATATTACAAAGTGCTGTCTGAAAGTTAGTCTTAAATATAAGCAACTCACTCCTACAACAATAAACTACTCTGAATGCTGTTGGTTTGAAACCATAAAATTATGTCCAGTATATATCTTACTTCACCTGTCTAGACAATTTTCTGAGGATTTGAAGACCTTTAAAGACATTTAATATATATATATAGATAGTGAAAAAGGAACAGGTAGTGACCGAATTGTAATACATATTTTAGACCAACTAAGTCCTAATGGACACAACAATAAAGAAAGCTCTATAAGGGCGTATACAGAAGGGAAACACAGTAAATTAAAGGCTTAGGAAGAAGTGGAATGCAAGAGATATAAACTGTAATAGTAACACTACATTTTTCTTTGGTAAAACTCTTTTAGTCAAGTTATGCTAAAAGCCCTCAAATTTTGAGAAGAAAATGTTTCTACACTAGAAATTTCCTGTCTTTCAGTTGGAAAACCTTCCAGCAACAATAGCCTAATTTGAACAAGCAGGTGAGATATTCATTTACTGAGTCCTCTTAGCTTCTTTGCCAAAGCACCTCATCCTCATACATAAGTTTCACATTTGCAGTAGGCTCGTTATAAGGAAACAAATCTTCTCTCTCTCTTACTTTTTTATTTTTTTAGCATTATAGTACTGTGAAGAATTCTTCACTGCAACATCTTTTCTGCCTTCATTTTTGTTATTCATGTTTTCTTTGATTTGTGTGCAACACATAAAAATAGGATTTCAGCTCAACTTGTAATATGAAATATGCCGTTATATGAGAATGCTGTATTTTTAGTGTCTCTTCAAAGGAGCTTCTGGGCATCTAATTATTAAAATTTTTATGATTTTGGTTTCAGTTATTGAACAGCTCCTAAATCAAAGGGACTCTGTCTATTCTGTAATGATGCTGGCATCACCTGTGCCGTGTTCCTCTTACTGCACATTAATGACTATACTAAAGTAAATTCCAAAATGTCTGTTTATAACTAATAAAACAGGGATCACAGAATCACAGAATTGCAGGGTCTCTACGGGACCTTTAGAGATCATCTAGTCCAACCCCCTTGCCAAAGCAGGCCCTCTAGACCAGGTTGCACAGGTAGGAATCCAGGCAGGTCCCCTTCTTGAGCAGCCTGTCGCAGTGCTCCATCATCCTTACTGTGAAGATGTTCTTACGCACATTTGTGCAGAATATGCTTTGGTTTGTGGCCGCTTCCCCTTGTCCTGTCAACACACATCACTGGAAAGAGGCTGGCCTCGTCTCTTTACCTCCCACATCTTAAATATTTATAGACATTGATCAGATCCCCTCTCAGTCTTCCCTTCACAGGGCTGAACAGTCTGAAACAGGGCTGAGTAGCCTCAGGTTGTTCAACCTTTACTCATAAGAGAGGTGTTCCAGGCTCTTTATCATTTCTGTGGCCCTCTCCTGGACTCTATCCAGGAGATCCCTGTCTTTTTTGTACTAAGGAGTCCAGAACTGGACACAATACTCCAGGTGAGGTCTGACCAGAGCAAGTAGAGTGTGAGGATCACCTTCCTTGACCTGCTGGCCATGTTCCTTTTAATGTATCCCAGAATCCCATTGGCCTTCTTGGCCACCAGGGCATACTGCTGGCTCATGGCCAAACTGTTATCCACCAAGACACCCAGGTCCTTCTATGCAAAGCTCCTCTCCAGCAGGTCATCACCCAACCTGTACTGATACACGCAGTTACTTCTCGCTAGGTACAAAGCTTTACCCTTGCTTTTGTTAAGCCTCATCTGGTTTATTGTTGCCTATCTCTCCAGTCTGTCCAGGTCTTGCTGAATGGCAGCTCAGCCTTTTGGTGTGTCAGGCATTCCTCCCAGCTTCATATCATCAGCAGACTTGATGAGGGTAGACACTATCCCCTCATCAAGGTCACTGATGATGTTGAACAAGACTGGACCCAGCACCAACCCCTAAGGAACATCACTTGATACAGGCCTCCAGCCAGACTTTCTGCCACTGATCACAGAAAGCTACTGACAACATAGACTAAGAAATGCTGCTTTTAGTTGGTTTGTTCTCCTTAGATGCTATAGCTGGCTGCCTCATTTGTTATTTCAATTGTTGTTGATTAGTAAAGCTATCTATTTTCTTTACATGTGAAATGACAGAAATAATAATAGCAATAACAATAACTTTGGATATATAGTGCTTGCTGAGAGACAAGGTAAGTGGTATCTATAAACTTACTAATTAAAAATAAAAGCAAGTATAACCTTCTGAAACAGCCAACAAACTGCGGAGTTTTTGTGGAATTCTGCATTAATAAGGAAGAAGTTAGTATTAGTTCCTTGACGTTCAATTTTTATCTGATGCTAAATGAGTTGCTTGGGGTCATTTAATAATTTATGGAATACTTTTGAAGGATTTTGTAAGACCAGAATACTGGGGAAATTCTCTATTGGTAGCAAGGCTGACAGTAGGTTATTGGGGATATCGGAAAGTCAAAGGAAAGGCTGAGTAAGGCTACTCCTCTTTCTATTTTTAGTGGAGGGAAAAAAAAAAAAAAGAATACCTAGAAATAGGCAGATCTATGATAAAATTTATGTCTTAGGCACCTTCTTTAGAATGAGATGAATGAGTGTCCTTGCCCATGTCAGGGGGGTTGGAATGAGATAGTCTTTACGGTCCCATTCAACTCAAACCTTTTTATGAATAACTTCTGGATTCTTCAATCACTTATTTCTTTGCATTATAAATTTTGCTGACTAACCATATTTGATAAATTACTTTAGTGTCTTCATCTGTTTCTGCAGGGCTAAAAATTTTCCATTCTATACTTGCTCAGATTATGGATCATATACTCAAATACAAGCTCTACAGATAGTATGAGTGGCATCAGACTGGTATAATATTTGGTCTAGATTTCTTATGAGCCTCACATGGAATTTCTGTAGCTGCATACAGTGCTTCAGTTGCTTTATTTTCTGTTTTTGCTTTAAATTCTTAAAGGCTGACCTAATATGTCACCATGTTAAACTGATGTTTTACAGAATACAGGGTAAGTTAGAGAAACACTGGGACACTGAATAACTTAGTGTTTGAAATGTAGAATTCATTTACGTAAATAAACAGAAATGTATTTTGGGTTTCTTATAAAAATACAGAACAAATCGAAGTGTCATAAATCTGATGTCAGAAAACTTTGATTTCTATCCATATTGACACTAATATATTGGTAGTATTCAACTGAACTTCTGTCTCAGTTGTGCCCCAATTTCTTCTGTATTTGACAGTGCAAAAGAACGTTTTTCTGCTTCAAAGGATATTTTGAGAATTCATTGTCTAAGCTCAGTTTTTCTGTGCTCACTATTTCTGAAATGCACTGAAAAAACTGCTCCTTATTTTTGCACAAATGTACTTCCTTTTCATAAAGATGCCGAGGAGCTGATAATGTCTTAGAAAGTAATTACAGAGACTTTCCCTCCTCTCTTTTCAGTCTGACCCTTCCCACTAAGGTTTTAAGGTATAAATGAGATTGAACCAATGGGAGAGGCTTTTTCCAACAATATAAGAGAGATTCAAATTTTTGCCAGTGTATTATTTCAGATGAATTACTCACAGAGAAAGGCACTGTAAAGATGCTGTTACAGAATGAACACCTGAATCTGAACCAGAGAGAGTTGTTTTAACTGAGGAAGAGTAAGGTAACATTTTGTAATCAAATCACTTAAAGCTACATTCATCTCAAGAAGATTCAACATCAAATTTAACAATAATCTGTTAAGAAAGAGAGATATAAACAGAGAACATTTATATTTTTAGTAGCGAAATCATTTTGGCCAAAGAAACCCCTAAGGATTAGTGCTGCTGGAGATTATGTCTTGAATGCAGTGGATATCCAGTGCTGCTGGAGTTTATCTTCTGCTTCAGCATCTTCACAAAAGCATTCATCTTGTGTAGTCCAAGGCTAAGATGCAAAGATAAGTGTGGTAGGATTGATGATGAGGGAATTTACCTGAAAAATCCCAGATCCGATTGAAAAATCATCAATCGTATGCAGCTTAAAAAAAGCTAGTGCTGGATTCTGCATTTCAGATGGGCTAATACTAGATATATGTACAGTCTAGGAAAAAAAGGGCTGGGAACTTGCCTCAGAGAAAAGGATCTGGGCGTTTTGATCAATGGTAAGTTGAATAAAAGTGTGCTCTGGCAGCCAAAGGACCAGCATAGCTTAGGATGTGGTCTCAAATACTGTGTGTGGTTTTGGGTGCCACTATATAAAATTGCATTAAACCATTAAAGAGAGGGAGGAGGGCTATGAAGACGGTGAATGGTCTAGGAGGGGAAGATGTAAGATATAGAGTAAGACATAACATCTGAAGGATGATACGAAACTGCATCAGAGGAAGTTCAGACTGGGTATTAGGAAAAAGTTCTTCATTTAGAACCTGGTCCAGCACTGCAACAGGCTCCCCAGGAAAGTAATCACAGCACCAAACCTGCTGGAACATTTTGACAATGCTCTTAGACATAGGGTTTGATTCTGTGGTGGTCCTGTGTGGAGACAGGATTTGGGCCCCTTCCAAACTGAGATTTTCTGTGATTCTTTAGTTTTATAGTAGTTTGTGAAATTGATGTAGAAACATTCTTATAGTCAGTTTTCAGTTCTAGCAAACTATCACAGAAGTTCCCTGGAATTGAGTCTGCTAATAAGATTACTAAATAAGATTGAAGCCAAGTAGTAGTAAGACATAATCTGATGTAAATGTGCATAATTATTTCATAAATACCTCCTTCCAAATATAAAATATATTTTTTTGAAATTCAAGTTTTTTCTTTTTTTGCTGTTGCTGTTTGTTTGTTTTTACCCTGGAACTGTGTTTATGTGTTCAGCTTCAGTACTGTTACCTTTTTATTTTAGGTGTGGAGCTTTAGAATTTTCTACCCTCTGCTATTTCTCTACCTGCAGGACATTGCTTCCCTAGTTGTGCACTCCAAACTCCTTGAACTGTTGAGTCTGTGAGACAGAATCATAGAATTACTAAGGCTGGAAAAGACCTTGACTAATATGCTCAGATCCTTTTCTGACATGCAGACTTCCAGACACTCTACCCAAGCCTGTAGCAATGCACAGGGCTGTTGTGACCAAAGCACAGGACCTGGCATTTGGCCTTTGTCATGGTTTTATGATTTCTGGTTATCGATATTCCACATCATAACATCATGTAGTGCACAGGGAGTTAAACTGTTAATGCTCAAATTCCGGGTGCCTGTCCAAAAGAGAAGAGCTACATTCCCAGGGGGCTTTGCAGTCAGACAGGAGATATAACTCCTGGCAAGGTCACCTGATGTGCTCTTCTTCGTTGCTTCTTCTTCGTCTCCCTGCTGCTCAACCATACTGCACATCTCACCTCAGCATTATGGTGAGGCCTATTCACCTTTCAGACATATTCTCTCATCATATTTGATTTATTAGCTTCATTTCTAATTATATTGTATTATAGTGTGTTATCTTGCATTCCGATGCCATATTTAGTAAATTAGTTTCTTTCTCCTCAGATTGTTGCCACTGTTTTTAATTATTTTGGGGTCCCGTATCCCTTTTCTTCTAGTCACAGAACTGGGCCAAACCAGCCTTGTTGAATCTCATACAACTAGTTTCCACCTGTTGACTCGGCCTACCCACATCCCACTGAGAGCCTTTCTACTCTCAGACAGTTCAGTACTTTCTCCCAACTAAGTGCCACCTGCAAACTTAATGAGGGTGCATTGAATCATCTCATCCAGACTGTCAATAAAGACATTACACAGGGTCAGTCCAAATACTGACCCCTGGAGAGCATCACTCATGCCCATTTGCCGTCAGGATTTTACTCAATCACCACCACTCTCCAGGCCTGAATCTCCAGACAGTGTTTTACTCAACAAAGAATACACTTGTCCAAGTCATGGACTGCCAGATTTTCCAAGAGAATGCTGTTGGAGAAAATTAACAGCTTCACTAAAGTCTAAGTAGACTATATTTACAGTCTTTCCCTCATTCATAAGTGGGTCATAGGAGGAGATCAGGCTGGTCAAACAGGATCTGCTTTTCATGAACCCATGCTGGCTGGGCCTGATCCCCTAGTATGTCCCACACATACTGTGTGATCACAATCAAGATGATACAAATAAGAGGAAAGGACCCTTTCAGCTGACCAAAATCCAGACAACAATGGCTGGATTTGATGTTATTCAGGAGGATTCATGTTGTTGCTCTCAGGGAATCACAGAATGATTGTAAGTTTGCATATTGCTCTACGCAACATTCAGCATTCACTGAGACATCTTTATCCCTTTCTTTCTGCTACATTCACCATGTGAATAATTTCAGAAAAGACTGTACTTTAAACATTTAAGGATTACAGAATGAATTAGATATTTGTTGCTGCCACACTCATCTTGTCACTTTTTATTGTGGAATGAAGTCCAAATTCTGACTTTGATTTTGAAATGATTTCTGATAGAGTTTTTTTGTTTTGTTTTGTTTTGTTTTTTTAATGCCAGAACCATTCCAGAAACTTTCAGGCCAGTCAGCTTCATCTCTGTTCCTGGAAAGGTAATGAAACAACTTGTTCTGAATGCCATCTCCAAGCAATTGGAAGAGAAGAAAGTTATCAGGCTAGTCAACATGGATTCACCAAGAGGAAATCACTCTTGACCAACCTGGTAGCCTTTTATGATGTCATCACTGGCTGGGTAGATGGGGGGAAAGCAGGAGATGTTGTGT
Organism: Perdix hodgsoniae; assembly: GCA_035772895.1. NCBI lineage: Eukaryota > Metazoa > Chordata > Aves > Galliformes > Phasianidae > Perdix > Perdix hodgsoniae. The sequence goes on from JAPSGF010000006.1 coordinate 16,047,115, forward strand.
ACCTTTACTTCAGCCACGTGTTTGACACCATCTTCCACAACATCCTTGTTACAAAACTTAGAAAATGTGGGATAGATGAATGGATGGTGATGTCAATTGAGAACTGGCTTAGTAGCAGAGCTCAGAGGGTTGTCATTAATGGTGCAGAGTCTGGAGTTGGAAACCTGTAACTAGTGGTGTTCCCCAGGGATTGGTGCTGTGCCTGATCCTGTTCAACATCTTCATCAACCTGGATGAAGCAAGTCTGCTGATGATACAAAACTGGGAGGAGTGGCTGACACACCAGAAGGCCATGCTACCATTCAACAAGACCTGGACAGACTTGAGAGTTAGGAAGGGAGGAGCCTCATAAGTCTTAACAAGAGCGACTGTAAAATCTTGCATGTAAGGAGGAATAACTGCATGCATCAGTACAGTTTATGGGATGACTTACTGGAGTGGAGCTCTGCAAAGAATGACCTGGGGATTCTGGTGGATGGCAGGTTGGTCAGTGTGCCCTTGTGGCCAAGAAGCCTAACGGAATCCTATGGAGCATTAAAAAGAACATGTCTAGCAGGTCAAGGGAGGTGAAACAACAGGGGGGCACAAACATGATAAAGGGCCTGGAGCATCTCCCTTATGAGGAAAGGGTCTGCAACTTGAGAAAACTTGGAAACTTGAGAAAGACTGGGGGTGAGGATCTGATAAATGTTTATAAATATCTGAAGAGGGGTGGGAGGCAAATGGATGAGGCCAGGTTATTCTTGGTGGCATGTAGCAATAGGACCAAGGAATAATGGCCCAAAACTTAACACAGGAAATTATGCACAAACATGAAGAACTTATTTACAATAAAGGGTGACGGAGCACTGGAACAGGCTTCCCAGAGAGGTTGTGGAGTCTCTTTCTATGGAGATATTCAATATTAATATGGACACCTGCCTGTAGGGTACCCATCTTAGCAAGGGGGTTGGATTCAATGATCTCTTGAGGTCCCTTTCAACCTCTGCAATTCTATAAAAAAAAAGATTAAAGTAAATTAATTGATTCATTAAAGACTAAAATTCACATTGACCTTTGAATTTTATTTAGTACTTTTTACATTCCTATCAAATTTGTATGTGCTGTTTGCCCCGAAAATTAAGTTCCTGAGTTTACTCAAGGAAAAGCAATGGTAGAATATGAAAAAAATTAAAAATGGCACATTAGACTACTGTAGAGGTGACAGTTCCCACTGGATTTGTATGCAATATACTATCCTGCAATGAAGAATGCATGCAGATATAGAAATCAACTCTGGGATGCACATCCCTAGGAAAAATGTTCACTGAACATAGGAGACAACTCACTCAAGTGTAACACCTTGCACTTGACCTCCTTGAACCTCATTTAGTTCATACAGGCCCAATTTTCAAGCCTGTTCAAGCACCAAAGGTGCATACCTTCCTATAGCTTCCTTCTGAAATAATAATAATAATAAAAAAATCAACACCATTAAGCATTTGCATGTGCCATCTGCAAACTTGCTGAAGGTGCATTGAATACCACTGTTTATATCATTGATAATGATGTTAAAACCCCAACAATCCCAAGATAGATGCCTGGGAGACACTACTCACCACCAGCCTATGCCTGAACATAGAACTGCTGACAACAGCCTTTTGGCTGCAAATAGATAAACAATTATTCATGCAAAAATAGTCCTGTTTTCAAATCCATATATATTGAATTCAGTGTTATAAATGCTTCAAGACCTTTGCAGAAATCCAGGTGGACAGCATCATTTGCTCTTCCTTTGTCCATTGGTGCTGTCATTTCATTGTAGAAGCCCACCAAGTCAGATAGGTGTGATCTGCTCCAGGTAAAGCTGTACTGGCTTCACCTCCTCATCTTGCATATATGGCTTCCAGGAGGATCCACTCCATGATTTTATCAGGCTCACCAGCCTATAGTTTCCTGGCTCTTCTTATCTACTTTGTCTCCTAAACAAGGCTAGAATCACAGTACAGTGGGATAATTGCATGAAATTTCTATAGTGTCAAAGACACAACATTGAAATTCCTTCCCTTAATTTCTGACTATGCTCTTCTGTCTCCTATGCTTATTGTTTGTTTGCTTACTTTAGAAGGAAGGCTTTTTAATTTGTAATGTGAAAGTCTCCTCTATCACATGAACCCATAGCTTTATCCTTTCTCTTTTGTTGTTGTTGTTTTTATCTCAGAATGAAGCAGTTCATTTAATATATCATATGGCAAATCATTACCATTCCAGAAACAGCTTTCAGTTTACAGGGTGAAAACCAAACTGTGAGTAGCCTAGCGTGTTATATGTCACATCGCTTGCAGGATCTCTATTACCATCAGCAATTTGATGCATTAGGTAATGGATGACTTTGAGTTATTTTTGATTGCCTTTTTCCTGGTGAAGAACAGCACGTGTAGCTGAAAACAGGTTTTTCTTGTTGCATTTGCTTTTTTATTTTTTTTTTTCCTCACTACAAAACAAATTCTCTGTGCTTCAGTAAAGACAAACAAAGACAAAACTACAAAACTCAAGGTCATGAGCAGAGAGAATAAGGATTAAAAAACACCAGCATTCAGTAGTTCTTTTCCTCTGTCAAGCAATATTTTGCTTCCTCAAGTTTTTGCATGATTGTTTTATTAACTCTGTCACGATCTAGAGGATACCTGGCTACCTTCACTGCATTTCATCCACTTGAATCCATCTCTCTTTACAAGTACCTTGTTGGTCCCATAAATAAGTCTCTGTTTTTAGAGCTTGTTAAATTTTTAGAACTTCTCCATTATTAAATTATCTACAAGACATAATGTTAAGAGCTGTTTTACTGAAGTCATAGCAGTCCCATAAGTACAGAAAAGTATTAGTATTAGCAGTGTACTTATAAGAGGTGACAGATGGAAAAGACAGACACAAGAATAGTGCCGGACCCCACTAACCCACTAGGGATTGAACCTATCCATCAGAAAAGACACCATAAAATTGCACAGAAGGGAGAAGAGAATAGATCTTTCATGATATTTATAAGGCATATTTCCTCGTGATTTCACTTTCATGCAAAGGGATGTTATCCCTGTGCATCTCACTGTAATGTTGTGTTTGTGATTTGAATTGTTTCTGAATGATTTGATTATTCTAACAGAAAGAAAAAAAAATTCTCAGCAATTTAAGTCTCACATTGAGTGACTAGGATGTAATCTATCTCTCAAGTTAGCCTATAAACCTTGATAACATCCTTTAGGTTTCAGTGGGGTTTAGCAACCACTGTAACAGTACTGAAGGCTTAAAATTTTGGAGCAAAATTTTATGAAATTTAATCAATTAAACAGGAGCCCAGAAAAAGTGAAATAAACATCTAAAGACATTAAATTACATAAAGATTAATCAGAAACCATCATTAGTAGCACACAGTTATAGCCCAGGATTATTCATTCTTCTTCCTCTTAGTTTCTCTAAGCACTGAAAAAGTGAGTGCAGAAGTAATTTTGTTTAATGATGACAATCACTATGCATTTAATTACTCAACTTGAATGAGATTTTATTTTCTTTCAGGGAGTAAAGAGAGAATTTCTAATTATTAATTTCATAAAGGAGCATAAAGAAAATAACTTTTTCTTAAGAAAAAAAAAAAAAGGACCACCCTCAATTTCAATTAATTTTGATAAATGTTTAAATTTTGATTAATGTTTTAAATGCTTAGAGGAAGTGACCAAAGGAACTATCCAAAGGGTTTCAACGCTAAAGGAGAAAATATGTCAAGCTAAAGCAGTACTATATTTTTTTCCTGCTAATCCTTAAGATTTGTCTTTTACTAAGTCATACAAATATATAATTACTGTGCATATGATTTATATGAAACCTATCACATTATTTTGTCACTATTTTTAAAGGGTTTACAATTATGTGAAATTACACTGCCCTGTAGTCGTTCAAAAATCCTAACTTTCATTTCATAAATAACAGTTTAAAACTATTATTTAGGAATTAGTCAAAAACTCAAATCTGGTTTTGTATAATGAAAGATAACATAGTGGAGATTTACAGAAAACACCAAAACTTAAAAATATGCCATTTCAGTCTCTATTCATTATTATGTCTATCATTCAAAGCAGGAGTATAACTCCAAATCATCCACCACATTTGCTCTCATCCTCAAATGTTACCATACTCAGTACAGCTTATCATGGCCTTTTTTTGGAAGGGGACATAATATTCCTAAATAATGTTCAGGATGCTCAAACCATATAAAAACATGTTATTTATCATTAAGCATATTTTTTTGTTTCCTAATAACAAAATAAATAAGGTTTCCTTCAGCTAACACTAAGCATTAATTAGTGGCCTTACATCTCTTACTCCCTATTCAAAGTTAAAACTCCTAAATTCCCCCTCAAATCCCAAATAAACACTATGAAATATACCTTTGCTTCCAGACTAATTTGTAATTAATGTTTTGAACTTTAATCAATACTATAAAGTTATGTAATTATACTGAAATGAAATGTCCATCTTTACATGAGATTTTACTTTTATAAACAGTTTGCAACGACAGGAGTGTTTTATGGCTTCCCAGTTTTCATGAGCATATCTTTCTCTAAATCTTCAGCAGTACTAAGAGTTTTATTCCATGGATAACATTGAAATATTTAGAGGATACATGAAAAATTTTCATTTTCTACTTTAACCACTGCCCAACAAGCAAAATGCAGAAAGTTCATAAGCTAGAAGTGGGCTTGCTTGTAGGAGTTTGACTCTGGCAAACAGCTCACTGCAGCTTTAGTTTAATCAGCTCATTCTTTAGTATTTGCTTGCTGCGTTCCTGCCTGAAGGGCAAACACTGTCCTAATGAAGCACACAAGGACAAATGACTTTTCCAGGCTGTGATTAATTTTCACAAGCTGACTTAAATCACTGGTTAATTAATAGAAGATTTGTTGATTTACAAAAAAGCACAGTCATTATAAACAGTATTAAATTGATTTGTTTTTCATGAATTTAATGCAGAAACAAGCTTTCATTTAGAAACTGACTTAATGTGTTGAGATTCCATTGAAAAGTGATAATGTATTAGAAAAGAGTACAGAGACAATGGCAGGTTGCGTTTACCTGCTTGATTGGGTCTTTTAAAAAGTAGAAATAAAACCAGCGTCTAGCTGTAAACTACATAACCCTGTGTCCTCCATTCCCCCGCCCCCCCCCCCCATCATCCCCCAGACAACAATGTCAATATTTTCACCTTTACACATAAGTGGGTAATAACTTCAGCAAAGATAGAACATTTTTCAACACAAATCAAACATTTCTTCTTACCATGGCATATTTTCTACTTAATCTTTTTATTTCATTATGGTTAACAACTGCAAATGGATTAAAAAGCAAATTTCATTAAGGTATTTAACTATATACATTAAAATATTTGTATCCGTATGGTGTTCTGACAAAAATAATGAAGTAGCATCTATAAAATACATGCAAAAGAACTTAAGAACCACTTATCTGATAATAATAAATACTTGTGAACTAAGAATATATTTGCAGAGGGATTGCTATGACTGCTTTGGAGAGCATTTTTCTGAGCCTCTAATGGACAGAGATGACAGAATAGATATTTCATTTCTGGTGATATTTGCCAATGACACAGAGATTAGTTTTAGTAATATGTCATGATGAAGAAAAGCAGAGGAACTATGCTGATTAGTGATACAGGCCAATTAACACAGAAAGTGTTGATGTAATTGTAGCTGATGAAGTGTTGAAGAAAGGAGATCGAGAACAAGACAATGTACTCAAAGATGGCATTCTGTAAAGAGTGTAATATTTAAACTAAACCACTAAACAAAATATTTGTTTGATGGGACACCCATTGTAATGTTGCAGGAGAAGTAGAAAGACTCTCATTAGAGAGTCTCAAGCCAAGCAAATTTAAATTAAAAACAAAATACAAACTCTTAAGAGCTATGGGGCAGCTAGTCTAGATGACTGGATGACCTATCATTCAGTTTCTTTAACAGAACAATAGTTGCTATTTCAGAAGATTTACTTCAATCAAACAAGCTTTAGAATTCAATATGAAAACAATTTGGGAAATGTACTGTCTATAACAGAAGAATTGGTCACTTTGGACTCAGAAACCATGAATTCTGAAGACCATTGATGTTGCCTGAGGGGTGACATGACACATTTGTCAGTTTTTAGTATTTACTTGAGTCAAATGAGCATTGCTGATATTACAGATACATTTTTTGATAGCTTAGACTGTATTAGTCTAATAGGCCCCTCTACTCATTTATTCATCACTTCTGCAGAGTAAAGATCAGGCTGTTGTCAATGGATTTTTTTAATAGCTTAAACAGCAACAAATGTGCTTCTTAGAAAAGCATATTTCCCTTCCACTGTTAAAGATCTAAATAATTCTACAATTAAGAGTCTTACCTACACAGCTGCCCAGATTCTTTTGATTCTGTAGTTATACGGCATTCAGATATGGATTCCTCAGTACAGGAGAGAAAAAAGCCTGCTGGAACACATCCAAAGAAGGTCCACAAAAGTGATCCAAAAGATAGAACATCTTTTGTATGAGGACAGGCTGAGAAAGCTGGGGCAGTTCAGCCTGGAGAAGAGAAGGCTCTGAGGTGACCTGATAGCTGCCTTCCAGTATCCAAAGGGGGGCTATAAAGAAGAAGAGGACAGATTCTTTAGCAGGGGCTGTCATGATAGCACAAGAAGAAATGGTTTCAAACTAAAAGAGGGAAGATTTAGACAGCGTATAAGGAACTGTTTGTTATTGGTGTTTTATATGAACAGGTTGCCCAGAGATGTGGTGGATACAGCATTCTGGTTATTTTCAAGGTCAGGCTTGACAGGGCTCTAAGCAACCTGACTGAGCTGTATACATCCCTGTTCTCTGCAGGAGAGTTGGACTAGATTAGTTTTAAGGGTCTGTACCAACTTAAATAATTCTACGATCCTGTGCATAATTCACAAAAAGCTGGTGTACATGGTGGCCTGTTCATTTTATATCTCCCTTAAAAGTGATGTATGGTATAAATTGACTACCAAATATTCATGGAAAATAATTTCCTAGATTGAATGCTTTCACATGCAAGTCTGTGATTACTTACAACAAATTTGATTTTAGTTTTGGACTTTTCAGCCAAAAAAGAGCATGTTCCCTTAGTGCCATTATACCTGTGATTCTTTTCCACAGTAATGCTTTCCTACCGATGGCATCAGCAGGAAACTGAATTTCCAGTTCAACACATATTCAGTGATTGCACATTTGAATAGCTTTTGTTGAGAGGGACTATTACACTTCCACTGTGCACTACACTGTACATCACCATTATATAATTAAGCATCACTTAAAATACGATTAAATTAAACTGTTATCCTGTTGTCTTTTCAATGATGTTAACTTGTCTCTTCATCTGCCTAATATCATCAGTTAGCATACTAGACCCAGAGCCATTAAGGTTAATTTACAACATGTTTTTACTATTTGCATTGTACATAAGTGTGTTGTAACATATGCCAAACATGAAACCTGATCATAATGATGATGACAGACCCACAAAGGAATATATAAATAACAAGAAAAATATGTGAACTGACTCTTATCTGAAGATTTTGTTGGCTTTCAATTAGGTGCTTGAAGATTTTGAACATCCTCAAAGAACAACATAATGCTGAAAATGGAATGAAGGTTTTAGAAGTATTTGTAGAAATGTGAATTCAGACAAACATATTTACTGCCTAATTTTGTCCTGGAGTACTCAAGTATACCCTTAAAAAAAAACCAACAGCAAACATGTTGTCACAGTCCATCACAACAACTCACTGAAATGTCTTTTTTTTCATAAAATAGATACCAAAAGTTACAAGTGTCTTCCATCCTTATATTAAAATGTGCAATACACAGCCTAGATAAGAGTAGATACCAGAGCAGCCTATGTTACTGTAGTGTGATGGTAAACACAACAAAGACAGCAGAACAGCAAAATTCTAGGCCACAGTGAGGATTCACTCAAACATAACAGCAGTAGACACAGAAATAAGGGAAAACAACTGCTTACCTTCAGAAACCCTCAGATATACAGAACTCTCCAGAAAATCACCCACACCTCCACTACCAACCATTATATGAGGTTTTGGAAGGGGTGAATCCTGTCTCTACCCCTTCCAGCCACTCAGGTGCATTGTATGCACCCGAACATCCTTAGGTTAGTCCAGCTTTCCTGTCAGGTGCTCAATCACTGTTTCAGGCCATGACTTAGCAATTCTACAACAACTATTTTCATTATTTCAAAAATATTGGCTGTTCAGAGAGTTAGTAATGATTCAAAATCTGTTTAAATAATCATTTAAGGAAACCCCTGAAAATGTGATGTATGAATTCTAGTTCTAGATAATTTGATATTCTCACTGAACTACCTGATAATGTTTGAGAGTTTGAGGAGACAATAAACCAGTTCCACTGTTCCAACAGAATCTTGATTTCCAAGATGTTCCACTTAAGCACTAAAAGGGTGTAAAAGATTATTCTTTTATGCCATTGCCTCAAAGCTTGCTGAGGAAAAAGTCCAAGCAAGTCCTGGACAAGGGTTGAGAAATCCTTTGCCTGGAGAACACTGATGGACAAGGCCAGGGGCAATGAGAGAGATAAGCTGCAGACTGATGACCATGAAGCAGTCTTTTGTGTGTCCTTATCTTGAGGGAGATAGCCCTCTCAGGGGTACGGAACTTGACTCTTAACCAAGGGCCCAGGAATGCTATGATGGCAGAAGAAGGATAAAAAGGGGGTGTACAACCATGAGATTAGGTTTCTGGCAACAGATTCCTCATGAAAACAAAGAGGTTTTTTGGACATGAGAAGCCTCACGTCCTGCCCCTCTCCCTCCTGGACCTACTTCATCTTCTTGCTGCCTGAGGCCGGCAATGCTGCTGTTGCTCTCCCTTGAAAGGTTTCTGACAACAGATTCCTCATAACCTGACGTGCTGAAGAAGAACAAGAGGGTGTCTGCCATCAGATTCCCCGCTACAAAATGCCTGTATGCTGATGGACTCTCCTGGGCCTGCTACCTGAGTCCTGCTGCTTTCTCCCAGACTTACCCTGTGGCTTCTTCCTTCTACCTGCTTGCTGCCCAAAGCTGGCCATGCTGCTGCTGCTCCCCCCTGCACTTTTGCCTCGGACCATTGGAACAGTGTGCAACAGGACCGCTGCTGGATCCTGGTGGTGACTATCCCACTTTATGAAATTCTTGCTTCTTTTCCATCTTTTCTACTGCCCTCCTTCCCTTACCCATCACCCTAATTCATAATAGTCACCATCCTCCCCTTCCCCATCTCCTTGATTAAGAATTATAATAAACTGGTTGGACCAACATTTGAAGCATTATTTCTTAATCTCACTCCAGGTATACAGATATCAAAGAAACTCCTCTCCCTCCTATAAATTGGAGCAAGACAAAGGGATATAGATTTCTACGTCAAAATATAACTATATTGCTTGTGAATCTCTAAAAGCAAAGAATTGAAAAAGGTGTGGAGTATTTGGATCACAGCAGCTTTAAAAGAAGAGATAATAAGTTGCCAATCAAATTCACCCAAGTTACCTCTCTGAGTAACCTGTTCAAGTGTTATGTCAGCCTTAAAGAAGGCTTTTCTCATCTTTATATTTAGTTTCTTTTGTTCCAGTTTATGCCCACTGCCCCTTGTCCTGTCTCTGGACACCACCAAAAATAACTTGGTCTCATCCACTTGACACCTGGCCATTAGTTATCGGTAAGCACTGATGAGATTCTCACTCAGTCATCTTTTCTCCAAGCTGAACAGTCCCAAGTCTCTTAGCCTTTCCTCATAAGGGAGATGCTGCAGACCCCTAGTCATCTTTGAAGCCCTGTGCAAGAAGTTCCCTATGTTTCTTGAACTGGGAAGCCCAAAACTGGACACAGCATTCTAAATGTGGCCTAATCAGGGCAGAGTAGAGGGGGAGGATCATCTCCCTCCATCTGCAGGCCATACTCTTTTTAATGAGCCTCAGGATACCATTAACATTTATGGCCACAAGAGCACACTGCAGGCTCATGGTCAGCCTGTTGTCCATCACGACACCCTAGCCCTTCTGTGCACTGTTCCTTTCTAGCTTCAAACCTGTCCTGATATGTGTAGTTATTCACCCCCAGATGCTGGGCTCTACACTTGTCCTTGCTGAACCTCATAAAATTTGTCGCTCCCCAAAGTAATTAATCTCCCAATGAAGCAGATGTATGAATTACTCTTTTTGTTTATTATTTTTTTAACTTTTCCTTATTTTACCATCTAAAAAGAAAAGACCAATGGCCAAGAACAACTTGAAGTATTACTTTTATATAATGATGCTAGACAAATCCTACCCTTACATTCTCAGTAAGGTAAGTTTTCACCTAGGAGGTAGATTATTTCAGAACTTGAAATCTGTTTTCTTGCTATAAGTAATCTTTATTTTCAGCTTGTAAGATCTTAATGATTTTGAATATTTGTATCAAACAGAAATAGAATTTGAATAGGAATATACACAGAAGTATGTATATGCCTATACATATGTGTATATAAGTCTGTCATAACTGAAATAGTGACTGGTCAATTACAGAAGGCAGCAATTTTGCTTTTTTTTTTTTTTTTTTAATGGTAAAACTATCCCATAGTTACTTTTCAGAACATTAGATTAGTAAATCTCAATCAGGAACACTCTGCTAACATCAAAACAGAAGTTGTTGCTCAACATTCACTGTAGTTCATTCAGTGGCTGTCTTCTATCTTCAAGAAAATGTTATGATGCCATATGTATGACTGAGTGAGAGAAAGAAAAAAGAGAGAAAGGGTGGATTTTAGGATAGTGAAACTGTGAGAGAATATTGTAAATTAGTCTTTATAGGGAAAAAAGAAAAAAGAAAAAAAGGAAAAAGGAAAAAGGAAAAAGGAAAAACTACTGTAGAATATGAGAACATCTTGACCTGGAACATCACAGTTACAGTGAACAGGAACAGTCTTCAACCTTTAGGTGGAAAAGAAAGAAAGACAAGTTCCCAAAAGCTTAGGTAATTATCATTATCTTTTTTCAATATACAATCATCTGCTGTTTGTGCCAGGAATCATCTATCACCCATCTGTGGCCAAGCACAGAAGGTATTACAGCCTAAAAGCTGGCGCAGGACACTAGTGTTTATGTGACAACTGGTTGGAAGACAGCCTGCCAAAAAATCTGTATAATCTGAAGATGAAATCTGGGAGTTCAACCCACAGTACTTTCCTAAGCTGTTTTATAGGTAGTGATAGTAGATCAATTTATTTACATGCAGTGAAATGGATTTCCATCATAAGGTTATCATTGTGTGTATTGAATATAAGTAGAAAGATTTTGCTAATATGAGGGTTTCAACTGTGGCCTCCAAGAGATCATGACCTGCCATATGTTAGATAAGAGCCATCTCCATCCAGCTTCAAAAAGACCTACCACTGTCCAAAACTGTTGCATCTGTGTAATAAAATATTTAGGAAAGAGACAAAACACTTCTCAGGAGTGTCTCTCCATGGAGAGACACATAGTGGAGCAGGCTGTCCCTCTGATGCTCATGGTATACCGCAGTGCTGCAGCCCATGGAGGAGTAGATGACAGCAGGCAGATGTCTGAAGAAGGCTGCTGCAGACCATGGTGAGCCCATGTATGAACAGGCTCTTGAGCTGCATATCATGAACTCACATAGAAGCAGTCCATTCTTGAAGGCTGCATCCTATACTGAAGCATGAAGCAGAATTGCAGCCTAAGGGAAGCCCATGTTGTATCAGTCTGCATCTCATGGGAGTGGTGCACACTGGAGCAGGAGAAGAGTGTAGGGATTAAGAAGAGGCAGAGAGCAGAATGAGTTCTCCTGAGCTACCTACCTCTTGTAACACAGTTCATAATTTCTTTTTTTCTTCCAGAAGAAGCTTTGTTCTTCCAGGCTCATCTCTTTCACAGGCTCAACTTTTAGCACAGGCCTGCTCCTGTGCGTTTAAGATTTAATTCCTGAAGATGATCCAACCTTCTTGGTCTCCTTTGCCTCTCAGAACCACTCCCCAGGGGACTTGGTCAATCAAATGTCCAGGCAACTATTACTGGGGCTTACAAGGTCAACAAGAAAGGTACATAACCGCTCATGCCCTTCCATGCTAACTGCCATATCCTCCCTGTCTTAACACCCTGACTGCAGCACTCCTGATCCTTTTTGTATGACTAGCATTGGCCACTCAAGTCTCATCAGTCTTTTTCAAAACAGCTACCAGCTCCTGGCAGGCATCTCTACCCAGGGGGTTTCCCTGGCTAAGAAAACACACCACAATCTACTGCTCAGCTACCAAATTGACTGGCTTCAGAGCAGCATGCCTCACCATATATTTTCTCCTTGAGGAAAAGTAACATATTTTCATGTTGTTGATAAGTATCTTATTGATACTAAGGTGGCACAAAGTCATATATGTTCTAAGATCAGTTTAGCTAAGCATAATTCTGGTTAAATATATCAAACCTGAATTTCAGAAAGACCAAACTGGCAGCAGCAGAGAAATGATGTATGAACTCTGATCAGATCAAACCATAAATTTGAGAACACTTCTAAATATTTTATCAAAATTCATTACAGTTCTAATTTCTCTTTTAGAAAAAAAATGTTTTTAATGTATGTTATGTTTTACTTAAAGATATTTTACATGGATAGGATTGACACGGTATTTGTAATTGCATACTGCTTTAAATAGACGAACAAAATTAGACTTTATGTCATCAATGATCAGAGAGGCTGTACCTTTGAATTCCCAGTACTTAACACTGTTAAGCAATATGTGATAGGTTAGCTTGTCTGGATTCCAGGTGCCCACCATACAACTCCCTCATTCCTCCTCCTCAAGAGGACAAGGTGAGAGAATATGATTAAAAAGTCTCTAGCACTGAATTAATTACAGGGAGATCACTCATCAATTATCATCACTGACATGACTCAAGGTAGGGAGATTAATGTAATTTATTGCCTGTTATTAACAGACTAGATCAGTGAGAAACTAGAAGAAAACTAAAGATACCTTTCATACAATCTATCCTCTTCTTCCTCCTCCCACTAAGTGATGCACGGGAATGGGCGTGGGGATTATGGTCAATCCAGAATGCTTCAGCTCTGCTGCTCTTCCATTTTCCTCTCTTCCCCTACTCCAGCATGGGGTTCCTTCCACAGGATTCTCTCCTTCCCTGAGCTGATCCTCTGAGGGCTTTCTGCAGGCTACAATTCTTCAGTAGCTACTCCAACACAGGTCCATACCATGGAGCTCATGCTTCACAAGCAGACTGCCCCAGCACAGACACCCTGCAGGTGGCAGCTCCCCTGTCCCAAAAGCCCCACCACAGTCTCCTCCCCACAGGCTGAAGCTCTGGCCCAGGTCCTACTCCTGCAGGGGCTGTACCTCTTTCAGGCTACATCCACTGCTGCAGTGTGGGCTCCTCCATGGCTACATGTCGAGATCTCCACATGGGCTGCATGGGGAGAGCTTGCTGCTCCATGGGCCTCTCCTGGGCTGCAGGAAGCTTCTGCTCTGCACCTGGAGCACCTCCTGCCCTCCTGCACTGACCTTGGTGAATGCAGGGCTGCTTCTCTCACATTTTTTCACTCCTTTTTCCCAGAGCAAATCAAGTGTCACTCATGTCTCAGCTCTGCACAGTATCACTGCCCAGTTGGAGCAGCTTGAGCTGGCTCTGATCTGACACAGAATCATAGAATTGCTCAGGTTGAAAAAGACCATCAAGTCCAACCACAACCTAACCATACTACCCTAACAACCCACCACTAAATCATGTCCAAACAGTTTTTAAATACATTAAGGGGTGGTGATTCAACCACCTCCCTGGGGAGCCTATTCCAGTGCTTAATAACCCTTTCTGTAAAGAAGTGTTCCCTGTTATCCAACCTAAACTTATCCTGGCACAACTTCAGGCCACTTCCCCTCATTCTGTCATCTCTCACCAGTGAGAAGAGACCAACCTTGCTCTCATTGTAAACACCTTTCAGATATGGGAAGAGAGCAATAAGGTCTCCCCTCTGCCTCCTTTTCCCCAGACTAAACAGCCCCAGTTCCTTCAGTCTTTCCTCGTAGGGCATATTCTCCAAGCCCTTCACAAGCCTTGTTGCCCTTCTTTGGATTTGCTGCAGCACCACAGGCAGCTTTCCAGCCTCTCCTTCCCAACCCTACAGGCTTGCATGGGATAGTTGTGACCAAAATGCTGAACCCAGCACTTGGTCCTATTGAAACTCATACTGTTAATCTTGACCCATCAATCCAGTCTATCCAGGTCCCTCTGTTGTTTTTTTCTCCCCTCAGGGAGATCAACTCTCCCTCCAAACTTGGTGTCATCTGCAAACTTACTGAGGGTCACTCAATCCTGTCATCAAGATTATTGTTGTTAAATAGAAGTAACCCCAGTACTGAGCCCTGGAGGACACCGCTCGTGACTGGCTGCCAACTGGATTTAACTCCATTGACCACAGCTCTTTGGGCCTGGCCATCAGCCAGTGTTTCACTCAGTGGAGCGTATGCCCATCCAAACCATGGACAGCCAGCTTCTCCATGAGAATGCTGTGGGGGACAGTGTCAAAGGCTTTACCCAGGTCCAGGTAGACTACATTGACAGCCTTACCTTCATCCACTAAGAGGGTCACCTTGTCATGGAAAGAAATCAGTTTTTTCAAAAGGGATCTACCATTTGTAAACCATCCTGACTGTGTCTGATCCCCTGGTTCACCTTTAATTGTCCCATGATGGCTCCTGAGATTATCTATCTTTTATGGAGGTTGGTGGTCCTGCCTGTGGCAGGAGCATTGGAACTTGAAGATCCTTGATATCCCACCCAACTCAGGCATTTCTATGATTCTATGATTCTATGATCTCCATTATGGAGAAAGATTGAGAGACCTGGGACTGTTCAGCCTGGAGAAGAGACAACTGAGAGAGAATCTTATCAGTGCTTACTGATAACTAATGGACAGGTGTCAAGTGGATGGGGTCAGGTTCTTTTTGGTGGTGCCCAGTGACATGACAAGGGGCAGTGGGCACAAACTGGAACATAGGAAATTCCATATGAAGATGAGAAAAGCCTTCTTTAAGGGTGACAGAACACTGGAACAGCTTGCCCAGAGAAGTTGTAGAGTCTCTTTTTGTGGTGATTTTCAAAATCTGCCTGGATGTTTTCCTCTGCAAGCTAGTCTGGGAACCTGATTCAGTAGGGCAGTTAGACTAAGAGATTTCCAGAGGTCCCTTCCAACCCCTATGACTCTGTAAAAGAAAAGATCTAGTAAAATAAAATGCTGTTTAGATATAAACTTAAAGATTTTATGAGGTGTCTACCTGCTACCATATGTGGTCACTATATGTGATATATTGAACAGATTATTGCAAAGTATTGCTGACATCTATGTATAATTAGAATAGCAACATAGAAGTTGTAATACATGATGGTAATAATTATTTCAAACTGCGTGGCTGATTGTGTCTATGGATATATTGTAATTAATTATAGTAATTATGATTATGATTAAATTATTAATGTTAATAAATTAGAGATAATTAAGGATAATTTATTTCCATGAGTTAGTTTTGTGCATATTTGCAATTCCAAATAGAGGCAAAGTTCTTTAAACATTTAAAGATTTTACTTTGATTCCTAATTATCATGCCAGTGGTGTATTTTAAATCTTTGGAAACAAGATGGAATCAGAGTGTTTCAATAAATAATTTGTATGACTCTTTGATTTTACTGTGGAGTTTTATGATAGTATGGCATATATTATATCTGACTATAGAATATAAATATTTCAAATTTGAAGAAACTCACAGGATTGAACTTCATAATGACTTAAAAATATAACTAAATTGTTAAATAATATTTTACCTGTAGACTGCTTTTCCTGATCTTATTATCACAACAAAATACATTTTAAAGCGAAATATTTAATTTTAATGGAAGAACAAATTTTTCAATATTTGTATTCAGTTACAGCTCAACTAAACAAAATAACACCAAGCTGAGCAGCACAGTGGATACATTGGAAGGAAGAGTGGCCATCCAGAGGGACCTGGACAGGCTGTAAAAGTAGTCCCATGAAAACCTAATGAGGTCCAATAAAGCGCCTCTAAAGAGGGCGCTGCATTTGTGTTGGGGCAATCCCAGGTATTTATACAAACTGGGGGGAGATCTCCTTGAGAGCAGCCCTGCAGAGAAGGACTTGGGTGTCCCGGTGGATGAAAAGCTGGACATGAGCCAGCAGTGTGTGCTTGCAGCCTGGAAGGCCAACTGTGTTCTGGGCTGCATTAAAAAAGGGGTGGCCAGCAGGAAGTGGGAGGTGATCGTCCCCCTCTACTCAGCTCTTGTGAGGCCCCATCTGGAGTACTACATCCAGGCCTGGGGTCCCCTGGAAGGGGACAGGAAGGACATGAAGTTCTTGAAGCAGGTCCAGAGGAGGGCCACTAAGATGATCAGAGGGCTGGAGCACTTCTCCTATGAGGAAAGGATGAGGGTACTGGGCTTGTTTAGCCTGAAAAGGAGAAGGCTCCAGGGAGACTTTGTTGTGGCCTTCTAATACTTGAAAGGAGCATATAAACAAGAGGGGGAACAGCTGTTACACAGTGTTTATAATTTAAAGTGTAAGTGCCGTCCTCACTTTCAACATCATTTTTCAATAATGGGATACTATTAAGTATCACTGATAATAAAGATACCATTTGTTTAATTACATGTATCTATAGTTCTAGTATATTTTTAAACATACCTTGCAACTTGCTGTTGGTTCATACTTTGCATGATTTAGTTGCATTATATATTAACCGTACAATTACATGAACACATGTATTTGTAAATACGGAAAGTTTTCTTGGTCTTTTAAGAGCTTTTTCTAAAATCCAAATTTGAACTGGGGTGGTATCCTCAAAGAAATCTCCTTTTCATGCTCAGTTTTTTGGCATAGTCTGTCTTTGCAATGATTTTCAGAAGTGAAGGTCAGATAAAAAGTCCATGTTCAGAGAAAAATGTGAGCTTTCAGAATTCTTTTTATGATTTTTCTTCCTCCTCTTTTTGCATAGGTACATTGTGAATCAGAATCACTCTTAGGCTCTACAGCCCAGGTGAAAAGCCTATATTCAGGAAATATTACTGACATAAGCATTTTAGAAGAAAATATTAGAGCAGAAGACTAAATTCAATTCATCTTAGATGCAGATCCTTTTGTGTCTACTTTGTCAGTCTTAATGCAACCCAGCTCAGCAATGCCTCACAGTCAATATTGTCTCTGAATGGTCCACAAGAAATGAATAAATAGTTGCCAGCAGTTTACACGTTGGTTCAGCCCAGTTCCTTGACTAGCAGGGTGGGAGGACCCATGAACCCATGCCCCGAGAAAGGGAAAAAGGGAAAAAAGGGGAAAAGGGTATAGAGATGGGCCTAAAAACAAAAGAGCAGCAACAATCTGAGGAGAAACAAACTAATTTACTAAATAAGGTATCAGTATCCAAGATAACACACTATAATACAATATAATATAATTGGAACTGAAGAAAATAAATAAAATGAGAGAGAGTGTCTGAAAACTGAAGGCCTTACTCTAAGTAAGCTGACAGCACTGGCAACAGAGACGATCAGGAAGATTGAAACTGGGGTCTCGTGATCTACAGTTTTTATCTGAGTGGAAATGGTAACAGAACAGCAAACAGTTCTCTGGGAGATGGAGTCCTCTTCTGGGACAGGTACTGGAACTGGAGCATTAACTCTTTAATTCTCAGTGCACTACATGATGTTATGATGTGGAAAGCCTATAAGAAAAAAATCATATAATCATGACAGTAGTCAATTTTAGTAACTTCTAGGCAGGATTCCTCATTGAAGGAAAGTGTACTAAAACTTCATTGGAAAAAAGATAGGCACTAAGTACTAGAAAAAGTAATTGTTGCCCTCAATAATGCTTTTAGGCAGAGCTTTTTATCTATTAGCAGTTTGCATCACTCTTATGTTTTGTACTGTCATTGGATATGAATAAAATACTTGTTTTGAGGACTTTCATGAATATTGATGGTAATCCCTTTGAAATGATACCAGCATAGATTTTTTTTTTTTTTTGAAAACTGACTAGCACACAAAATATATATAGATTTTCATATATATATATATATATATATAAATTCATAAACAAATCTTCACAGAAGGTCAAGAAGAATGTTGGGAAGACAACATAAGACTAATAATCCTGATAGATGTGTAAATATATGTATGTAAATACATAGAAACATGCACGTAAATATATATGTAAAGAGAATAGGGAAAAGTATTTGTGAATTACAGGGTGACTTTGCGTTATATATGAATGATAAATTTTAAACAACCTATTAAGAGTGTAAATAATTTTGTACTATATAATGAGAGTCACATATTGTTGTAGTAGGCGTTTCCGGGGAAACAAGCTGTGATGCGGATAGGACCTCCCTTGCCAATGATTGACATGTGACATATTCCTAGGGGGTGTAGACAAAGTAGATAGCGGCTTATGTAAACTGCTAACATGCACAATAAAGTGCCATTTAGCTATTCACCATGTTGGTGTGAATGTGTAGTTAATTTGGCCCCGACTGGACCAGGTCGGATTCGTAGAGGCTTAACGCTAGAATCCTGACATGAAAGCGACAAAATATGAGATCTTTTTGTTAGATAAGGAAGCCAGTTTATGACTAGGACAATACCTAGCCACGTTCATATATAATAAGTAATGGATAAATACAGTTCTTCTGTGCTTGTCTTTTTTTTTTTTTTTTTTTTTTTTAAGAATTTTTGTGACAGGTTTGTTCCAAATTAGGCAAATTTACAACAGACTTTTAATGAATTATATCTTAAGAACAGGTAAGGCAACATGATACTGGCAACATGAAAGAATTAAAAAATAATGTTAGCGGAAAAGGATTAATTCTTTAGAGAACACTGAGGATGCTAAAACACAAAAGAATACGAAAAATGACAATTAACATGTTCATAAATGGTTGCTAATAGAAAACAAACAAACAAACAAACAAAAAAAACAGATTTGACCTTGCTGCTCACTATTCATCATGCTGCTCTTTTACCTCCCCTCCTCAACAGAATAGAGAGGGAACCATGAAGTAACAGTTAATGGGCTGAGATAAGGATATGGAGGTTTCTCACCTATTACCATTGTGGACAAAATAGACTTGGTTTGGAGAAGAATGAAAAACAAACTAGAAAATTCTTTCTACTGAACAAAATAACCTTGCACTTTTACAGCCTCTTTCCCATTCCAAGAATGGGAAATAGCAGTTGCAGTCAGTCCATAACACTTTTTTCTGTCACTCCTTCACCCTGATGCACTTGCCATGCTCCAGCAGCAGGTCCCTCCCATGGGATATACTCCTTCCAAACGGATCCTTCATGGCTGCACATTGCAATCTGTTCTGCGTGGTGCCCATGGGCTGCAGGGAGACAGCCTGGTCTATCACGGGCCTCTTCTGGGCTTCAGGGAACTTCTGCTCTGTGCCTAGAGTACCTCATGCCATCTGCATTGACCTTGGTGCCTGCAGGACTCTTTCTCCCACATTTTCTCGCTCCTGTGTTCCAGCTGCTCCCATACAGCAATTTTTCCCTTTCTTAAATATTTTATTCTAGAGGCACAGTCAGCATTGGTCACAACTCAGCTCTGCCCAGGAGCAGGTCCATTTTGGAAGTGTGTGGAACTGGCTTTGATCTGATATGGAACAGCTTCTGGATTCTTCTCCCAGAAGCCACCCCTGCAGCCTCTGGAATACTAAAATCTGATTACATAAAACCAATACAGTTCAGTGTTTGAGAGATGTTTTTAAGACCTTAAGAGACTGAGCATCAAGATTTGATAGAAATTTCCTAAAGTGATTTGAGTATTAATCATTCTATTTCTGAATTTGGTTAAGTTCCCTGAGTAATTCTAGTGGTGAAAAAGTGAATTCACAGATCAGTGATACATTTTATCACATACTAGCCAGCATGTACCTGCTGGTGATATACCAGGCATAGCTTGATCATCCTAGACAAGTTCTGAACTTAATTCTGTAACTTTCATTACTGAGCTCTCAGCCATTAGCATGACTGCAGATAGGAAAGGTGAAGCTCCACTGTTAACACTGCTCTCTTTGTAGCACAACAACATGTTCATTAAGATGAAAATTTAGACGTTTTAGTACAAGATCAATTTTCTCATTCTGGTTAAGCATTCACCTTGAAGTTAAAATAAATTGACTCTGAATTCTTATTAAAGAGCATGTATCAAAATACAAAAAATAAATAAAAATAAAAATAAAAATAAAAATAAAAAAGAAAGTGTGCAAACAGACTTGTTCTATTTTTAATTTTATTTTTATTTTTTGTTTGAAAAATAAAGACTGTAAAACATGAATTAGTAAGATGATTGTTAAAAGAATATTGTGTTCTGACCATTTATTTTTAGAGCTAATACTCAATTCCTACATCTTCATTTCTGCTCCTTTATTTTCTTTTTTAAAATGTTCAAGTTGAAAGTAAATGCATTTTTTAAAACTGCAAAATACACCTAAATCTTTTATATAAATACACCTATACATAAATAAGCCACTTCTCTGTGTACAGATCAAAATAAAATCTGAAAAGTTCTTTTTTTTGTTTTATTTTGCACCAACTCTTACGTAATCTTTAATGTGCAGCATTCAAAAACAGTAAATAAATTGCCTTCCTAGACTTACTCATAACAAAAACATCTCATTCTGAATACTTTTCCATCTTCTTTAAGTTTGTTCTTTTATATTATTTTTCTGTGATTAGGAGGAATCCAGATCTGAACTGAATTCCTAGTTAGGTCTAATTTGGATGAAAACTGTGTTTACATGGTCTTCAAAATGAGTTGAAGGGTTCATGTCAGAGAATTGGTACAAAGCTTCACTGCAAGTCTAGTTATATATTCTTTTGCAGTAGGATCCTGTAACATCAGTTGAGCTATTGTGAAGGTTTTTTTTGCACTTCCATGTATAAAGGTAAGAATCCTTTTTCTCCTGTTATACCCACTGATTGGTAAATATACAGCAAAAATAAAATTCAGCAGCTCCTTATCTGATATCACAGGTTCAGTGCAGACTGCAGTACACAGTGATTTGCAAAAACTGATCTTCTAGCATTTGATGTTACTTATACAACAATATAAAATTTATTACATGAAGATTTGTAAAAGTTGCTATTTACACTAGACTACTAGCTCCCTAGTTAGTCATGCTGAAACTCTAAGAATATCATCGGTGCCATTTTGGCTCATTTAGGACGTACTCAAATTCCTGTATTATCACACTGTGTTGTACTAGTGAATTATGTGCACTAGTCTACAGATGAATATTATTTTGTTTCATCAACTCTAATACTTCAGAGAGTAACAGCAAGCAGAATCTCTTTTACCAGAATTCAGTGTCTAGGAGTCAATTAATTTGCCATCCCTGCAAGGTTTCTATATCTGATGTAGCACCTAAATGTGACACATAACTTTTGGCACTGACGGCTGGAAGCTCTATGGAGCATCTTCTGATTTGCTGAGAGCAGTACAAACCTATGATTAGGCAACTCTATCAAGTTACTAGAAATAGATGCAGACATACAGCCAGGTAGCCCTTAAGTGGTGTGAAATAGATACCATTCAGCTAACCTGTTTTGTGCTCCTATACTAGGACTAAGACAAATCACATCCTGCATGCATCTATTTCTTTATTGCTAGAAGAAAATTGTGTGACTGGCTCAGCCTAAACTTTATATTGTATAGTCAGAAGTTAGATGAAAGGAATCCCATTCAGCACTATTTTCTGTTGTTGTTGCTGTTTGATTTTTTTTGTTGTTGTTGTTTGTTGTTTTTTTTTTTTTTTAAGTTAATAAACCAGCCTGTGTAGCTTGACACTAAAAGCTTTTTACTGTTTTAGGTAGAAACGAAATGGTAGATGATTAAGAAAACATGGCATCATACATTTTATTTAAAAAAATCTAGCTGAAAAAGAGAATTGTGTTGATCTTCTGACAACACTAGTTTTTACATGCCAAATGTTACAGATTATTCTTTTACATCAAGTACTAGAAAATATACAGTGTTGATGCATTTTAAAAATAGTTTGCCAAGTGTATGGTATTGACATAAAATTGTCTTCCTTCAACAAGCTCTTCATGAATACAGGGCTCGTGTTCTATTTTAATCTTGGACTGTTAGTAAATTGACAATCTCAACTAGTAATTAAAAAAGACTGCAGCAAATATGTTTACAGGTGTCATGGAAGGAAATCTTCCAAGCCTTGAAAGTTTCCAGGGATGGGGCATCCCCCACAACTCTCAGCAACCTGTTCTAGTACCTAACCACTCTCAGCTCACAAAAGACTTCTTCCTTGTATCTAACCTAAATCTATCCTCTTTAAGCTTGAATCCATTTCCCATTGTTTTATCACCCCAGACCCTGCTAAAGAGTATGTCTGCTTCTTTCCTGTAGCTTCAATTCAGATACTGAAAGGCTGCACTCAGGTCACCTGGCAGCCTTCTCTTCCCCAGGGTGAACAGCCCCTGCTCCCTCAGCCTGTCCTTGTAGAAGAGGTGTTCCATCCCTTGGATCATTTTTGTGGCCCTTCTCCAGTATGTTTTGGTATGTTCATGAGCTATATTTTGAAGGAGATGTTAGTACACACATAGGCATAAGGACTTTATGTTTGGTAATGCTGTTGGGGGGGGAAGAAAAAACACAAAAATCCATCCTGAGATGAATTTCATTATCTTTTCATTTTATTATTGATTTCTCTTATTGACTGAATTTGTCTTTCCTCCTGGACCAAGTGAAACATATCAGTCTATTTTATTCTTCTTTGTGCTTCTTTTTCTCCTCTTGACACAACCTCAGAAAACATGTCATCTGAGCAGACAACTTACAGCTGACAAGTTTGATTTACTTTTCATATTTCAAGACATAGATTTACCACTGTTCATGAGTAACTTTTGATGATTTTTCTATATAATATTAAATGAACAGGACACTACTCTTCATCATTTAGTGACTATTATATCAGAGCTGAAAGATTTGCATTTATTTTTATTTAAGACATCAAGGGATGAGGATACAAAAGAATGCAGACATTCTTATGTATTTAAACTTTGGTCAGTGATGTCCAAAGCAGCCATCATCAGAAAAAAAACCACCACCACCACCAACCACCACCAACAAAAAACAACAGTCAAATGACATTGAACCCTGGAGAAGTTGTTTTTTTTAGTTGTTATTGATGTATTTATTAGGCATGCCAATCAATATTTCAACTCACCATTGATAGGCATTATCTAACTTATTCCTAACTCCTTTAGGATCTGCAAATTTTGCATCCTTTTATGTTGTCTGAATGTCTTATGCATGTCCAATATTGTTTAAAAGATATAATCAACATAGGTTCTTTGGAAGTATCACCACTGTTTTAAAGAACTAACTATTTAGAACTCAAATTTATCATTCACACCTTGTTTTCAAATTAGTCTTCAGCTTGAATATGTTCTGTTCAGAAAGCTAATCTAAAGTTTAAATCATCACTTTGGAAACTATTGTACTTCCCAGAAAAATATCAGATTAATTGGGACAGAAAGGTTAAATAAAAGTGAATATAAGTGACTTGTCTTGTGATTCAAAAACTATTCTAAGGCATAGGTTCTCATTAGGGCTTCACATTTCATTCTGTGTATTCATATTCCATGGCCACTGGCCCAGAAAGAGGCAAAGTGTCATAAGCCTCTGTTTTGGCTTGCTAGAAGCAAGGTGATGGAAATGCCTGCTCAAAAGCATACACTATGATTTTATAATAAAAATACTAAATAAAAATAATAGTGAAAAACCCACAGAACTAGTGAAGCATAAACTAAAATACAAATATCTTTTCTTCTGAGTGACAGCTCTAATCAGTAAGCTAGAAAGTCACACACATGCATATTCTATCCGTTGTTTTCCTTCTGTCTTTGGTCCAACAATCTTTGATTATTACATGAAAAATGGAACAGTTTCAGAAGAACAGTGAGAATGCCCTTGATCTGTGTATGTGTTTATCAGGGAGAGAAAGGCGTTTTAACTGTACCTCATATAAGTATTCCACTGTTTACTAATAAAAATGGGAATAGAAAAGTATCTTTTAAACTAAAGTTTCATAAGGTTATGAAATATTTGTTATGTTTTGAGAGAACAAAAAACAAACAAACAAAAAATATGTGAGTGCCTTGCTTTTGGGATAGATTCAGAAGTCCAAATCCCATAGCAGTAAAATGCTTCTCCAGGAAGTACACCCAAGCCACAATAAAAGAGAAGGTTATACCTTGTGTCCACAGATCTTTACCTTCAGTGTGCCACTTTCTTATCATCAAACATTCTTTGAGCACTTCTCATAGGTGATCATTAAAATCTAAATCTGGTTTCCTCTTTAAGGAACATAGTTACATTTAGGTGTTACAAGCATTTCAATTTATATTTCAGTTAAATCCAAAATGAGCCACGGGTCCGCTTTTCCTCTGCTTCTAGCAGCCAAGAATTCTGGAATCTGATGAAGTATAAAAACAGAATCTTAAACCCAAATACTTAATCCAGGTTTTAGGTTGGGGTTGTATTAATTAGATTGTTGTTCTATAAAACAGATTTCATTTCAGCATGTCCTCTTTTGTCCTTCTGAACTTCATCCAACATTTTTACTTAATAATAAACATTAATAGATAACTAGTCAGATACCATCTTGGCATTGTTTCATCTGTTTTAGTGAAGGTATTTTTCTAGCGTCAGTTTGGAGAATTCTCAAGACCATGTAAAACATTAAAAAAAATTCAGTGATAAATACTAAAAAAGCTGTTACATGCTATTTTTGAAAATTGACACATTATATACTATATTGTCTGTGGAATTACACAGTGGATTGACATTCATCTAATAAGCATGCTGGATCATGAAGTTCCTAAATGGTCTCCAAAGTTTTCATGCTATTAATTGATTGTTATTCAGATTTTTTTTTTTTTCTCTGTGAAGCATTATAGCCTTGCAATCTGCAAACTGTATAGTATCAAATACTCATATTGCTTAAGTCAGTTACTTCTGGCTAATGACAGTTGCACCCAGAATCTTTTCTATAGACATAACTGAAATGAAGTGACAGGATTCTAGCAACTGTTGAAAATGATTCCTTCTGTCACTGCACCTGAGACAAAGTGTTATTGTCTGTATCAGTGTATCAGAACTGGTAAGTAATTTACAAAAATTGAAGATTTTTTAGATGTGAAGTCACTGAGAAAAAAATAAGAATGTTGGTCTTTTTTCTTTTTGTAGTTCATATTTCTACATTTTTCCTATTTTCCTTATTTAAAATTATTTTTTTTTTTTTTCTGTATGTAATGTGCTTTTTACATCTCTCCAGTAGATCTATAAAGCAGAAACATTAAAAGAAGTCTGAAACAAAGATTTTTGTGAACTGAAGGTTGTCTCAGTTTACTTTCTCAAGTAACAGAAATGCTGTTCAGGCATGCTAGGACATAAATCTAATCACATATTGTAGAGATTTATGTAAACAGTAGAGATAGAGGTTGAATGTCAGTGATCCTTCCCTGTGTCTTTTTGAAATGCCTACCCAGTCTTTGGCATACTTTGTCTGCAACTAGATGCAAGTTATTATGAAAAGCATTAACCGCCTTAGGATACATAAAGCAATACTCCACAAATCTTTGAAAGTGGCCTTTTATATTAACTGTTCTTTATAAGATCTCCTGAGTCAATAATAGTTGTTTCTTTTCTCGACACAGAAGTAAAACTATAATTCCTAGCTATTGGTCTTTCTGTTGTTTCCTGTACTGAAGGAGCTGCTTCTATCAGTTAAATCTAGTTAGTAATTTCCTGATTAGTGTAAATGTTTGTAACCAAAAATTACAGTCTTCTTTCACCATATTGAAGGCATTGCATTGCTACCAACCAAAGTAAACTGCTAAGTACTGCCCCTAACAATGTATATCTTATATATCCAAGGGAACAATGGTTCACTTTTTTGACAAGCATAGCACAAAAAGTATTTTTCTTTATATTGTTGTCCTTGTTTACTCTTTAGTCATCAACAGAAGTCTAAATAAAGAAATAGTAGAAGTGACAACTGATATAGATTAAAAGAAAAAGGAAGAGCAGATAGTAGCTCAACAATCACTATGTAGGGTAGAGGTTTACAAATTACTATATCATAAATGCAAAAAAAAACAACAACAAAACAAACAAAAAAAAACCCACAACAACAAACTTTTAAGGGTCAGAGACACCAGAGCCAATAGAAAAAGAATAAACACAGGAGGTCTGTTTCTTGCAATGGAGATGAAGAGGTTAAGATTGCAAAGAGAAAAGACATAGGATCAGAAAACCCCACAAGAAGTAACACAGGTGAAAGAAAATCCTGAGAGTTCCTGTACCTAATAAATAGTATGGAATAGAACACAATATTTCAGTTGGAAGGGACTTAAAAAGATCATCAGTTCCTACTGCTTGACCATTTCATAGCTAACCAAAAGTAGAAGCATTCTATTGCGGGCATTGTCCAAATGCCTCTTGAATACTGAGTCATGGGGTATCTTCCACATCACAAGGAAGCCTGTTCCAGTGTTTGACCATCCTCAAAATAAATAATTTTTTCTTAATATCTAGTCTGAAACCTCACCTGGCACAGCATTGTGCTGCTCCTGTGAACACTGTCTTCAGTTGCCAAGGAGAAGTTACTGGTACCTCCCTATCTATTTCTCTTCCTCAGAAAGCTGTAGCAAACATTGAGGTAGCCTCTCTGTCACCTTTTCTCTAGACTAGATAATGCAAGTGTCCTCCACCTCTTCTTACAGGACAAGCCTTCCAGGCCTTTTACCAGCTTTGCAGTCTTCTACTCAGTGCTTTCAAATATATTTATTTATCTTATAAAAAAATTAAAAAATTATAAATAAAAAATTTATCTTATATATCTTTATATTGTGGAAACCAGATCTCTAAAAAACATTCAAAGTAGGGCTATATCAACACTAAATATAGTGGGAGAATGACCTCTTTTTACTGGCTGGCTATGATGCTTTTAATGTATCCCAAAGCATGTAGTTTGTCCTAATTGCCTAATTAGCCTAATTGCCTTGAAGTATAGCTACCATCTACCAGCATGTACCTGAAATATATACTTAATCTTCTCCTTCATCTCAGGTTGTAATGCTAGGCACATCCCACAGCCTGAGAGCTGGGTGATGTCTCGCTCCAATGTATAGGAGGGAGAGGAGGTTCTTTTAATATCTGTATACCTGATGTGAGATTAAGAAACAACGGTTCAAATATTGGTCCGACCAGTTTATTACAGAAGTTAATTAGGGAGATGGGGAAGGGGACGACAGATGCTATTATGAATTAGGGTAATGGGTAAGGGAAGGAGGGTGATAGAAAAAATAGGAAAGAAGAAGCAAGGAGTCTTTATAGGAAGCAAGAGGGAGATAGTCACCACCATGGATCCAGCGTGGTTCATAGTTCACTCATTGATCTTCAGAAGTGGTGAGTCATCGGGCATTGTTCTGTTGATGACAGCGACGACAACCATGGCAATGATGGCCCCTTTTCAATGCTTTCAAAGTGGTCGAGTCATCTGTCTTTGGACTGACTGCTCAAATCCAAAGTGATTGAGTCAGCTCTCCTTGGAGTGGCAGTTTCTGTCTCTGGGATCTCAGCAGAAACTCCTTTGTTCCTATCTTCCTGGCCTTGACAGCAGATAAGAGGGAGCAGGGAGGCACCAACTTGTACCTTGCCTTCAGAGGATACAATGGCATCATCCCCCAATTTCCCATAGCAAGCTGGAGTTATTCAATCACAGGCCAGATCTTCTGCCAGTAAACTGTCCTGAGCACTATCTTCTTAGCAAACAGCTAAAATTGTCCACAAAGTGATGTTGATTGCCACATGGCAACACCCATTACTCATCTCCTAGACAAGTCAGTCTTATCACAAGAAATACCTCAGGAAGCAAGCTTTGAGCCAAAAAACAAAGAAGGTTTCTCACAGGTGGTCATATAACTTGCATGGAGCTCTGTATACGGTGACTGAGGAACAGAAGCAGAGCATGTGTCTTTCTGCCTAATTGTTATCAAGTCTGTGCCTCCTCACCATCATGTTGTATAACATGATGCATAGACTGGGGAGGCTGGCTGGCACTCTCTAGAGATGGGTTATTTGTGGCTTCCAGCCTTTTGAACTCAGAGGCTGTGTCTAACTCTCACCTGTCAATCATGAGACTGGTCACTGCTTGCCATGCCTCCACACACAGACAGAAACCCCCTCAGACATCTGTGACATCATAAACATAACAAGCAAAATCAGTACAGCACAATAAACCTGCTGCTCTCACTGTAGATCTGTGTGATATGGAAGATTTGGAGTGTTTTCCCTGATATTAGTCATCCATTGACAAGAGTGAATGTCCAAAAAAGTCATAAAGGTCACTTTGCAAAAGCAAGTTTACAAATGTAAAAGAAAAGAAAGATGTTTCTCAATTGTCATATGAGGATTTTTTTTGCTGAAGGCACTGACAGTCCTCACCTTAGTGGGATTCTTTTTTTCTTTCTCAAGTGTTTTTTTATTGTTATTACTGTTACATTACAATGCTGGAAATCCTATAGAAGATGAAGAATATTTATTGCAGGTTCATTTTTCATTATATCACCTTTTTGCCAAGCTGCAGGATATTTTGAAGACTTGCAGGATTATTTTCCATTAACAGGGAAATAGCTTTCAGATGTGGAATATTAATGTTTTATATCATAATTCACTAAATAAGATGATAAAAAATAAATTAAAAAAAATTCTTTTTCATAAACTTTTTAATGCTTCTGAAAAAGTGCTTCTGTACTGGCAGCTGAATCCAATTATTAAGGATCAAGCAGATTCTAATAATGCTCTTACTGGTGATAAAAACTTCCAGCAGCTCTCCTCCCATCCCCTGTAGTGTAGCTTGGTTTAGGTGTGTTCCTAATGGTTAGTAGCAACCCAAAGTATTGGCACACTATTAACAGTGTCTCAGCTGAAAATGAAGCAGATTATAAGTACTTGATCTTTCTGCTTTGTTTAATCTCATCTGTCCATTCTCTTGTTCTCATTCTTCTTAGTTTTTTTTATTTATTTATTTTTATTTTTATTTTTATTTTATTTATTTATTTTTGTCCTAGTAGTTCACTGTCTTGAAGGAAGCTTGACTGGGGATGAAAGTTCTGAAAGAACTTGTGTGTATCCTCTTGCTAAGAATTTATACTTTTTTTTTTTGGTGGCACTTTTTTTTGGGGGGGGGAAGTTGCTATCTTTAGCATCTTGCTTAAAGCTGCATCTTATTTAATGATGTCAGGAAAGAGCAAATCTTTGGAAAAAATAAAGTAAAAGCAACTGAGCATTTTATAGTTCTCTCACATTTCAAAGAGATGAGAGCATTGCAAACAAAAAACCGTTGACTTATTTTGTACACTTATTAAGAAAGATCCTCAATCCTTTAACTGCTTTCTTGTTCGGAATGTTTATCTTCAATTCACTTGAACAAAGTGTTTGAGAATAAAAGCACAACAATTGGAAATCTTTTATTATTTAGCAATAGATATTATTATGGGAGATATTTTCACAAAGATAATACTTAAATTTCCTGCTGAATGTTCAGTGTTGCAATGTATGAATATGTTTCTACTAGTGATGTAGACTTCTCTGTACTGTAAATAATATTAATGGAAAGATATCTGATAACCCTTGTCTTAAGGAGCTCGTGACAACAAGATAGACCAGGTGGTCAAGTTAGTCAAATGGCTGTAGCGATACACCAAGTAGTCATAGAATGGACTAATCGGGAAATATTTTCAGATTGCCATCTGCTTAACTATTTGTTCACTGTAATGATAGTGACCATTTCTTGTTTATTTATTTATTTATTTATTAAAATAATTAAACTATTGTAAAGAGTTCCAGAGTTTAATGACACTGTCTCTTTCTTTCTCAGTCTTTTTAAACAGTTAAAGTAATCCAAAAGCTATCTAAAAAGTCATATCGCCCAAATTTATTGCTATCATTATTACTTATTATCTGATATGGTGGAAATGAAGTATACCCTTCTTATACATGATAATGTCTTGTTCTAATCAGATGTAATTTTTAGCCCACATAAGATTGTGAGGTTATGCAGAGAGGAAATTAGTAGAGCTGAAGCCCAGATGGATCTTAATTTGGCTATAGCAGTAAAAGGCAATTAACAGTATTTTATAACTCTACAAACAAACAAACAAAAAAAGACAGAGAATCTCCATCCTTTATTGGATATAGGGGGAAACAGTGGCAAGGGATGAGGAAGATACTGAGGTACTTAATGTCTTTGCCTCAGTCTCTTTTAGTAAGACTATTTATTTTCAAGGTGGACAGTCGTGTGAGCTGGAAGACAGCATAGCTTAGTTTCGTAGTAAGGGGGGATGTTATAGCTGCTTTGTTAGGGAGAAGAGGGCACTACCCAAAAGTTCACTGATTTTTGCAGAAAGGTGAAATACTGAGAAAGTTCACAGTACTTTTCTATAGGGCATAGGAAGTTAAATAGTTTTGTATAACGGTACAGTACTGGGTACTATCTAAAACCAAGGAGTTATGATGACGGAATGGAGTATTCTGTTCATCCCAATTTGGGAAATTGCTATATGAATGGTCCTGATGTGAATGAGCAAAATAACTTTGAATCAGTACTTTGCTACCCTTGCTATAGTGGTAATCCGCAAAAGTAATGGAGCTGCTGACCCCTCTCAGACTAAAAAGTTTGGAAGAAGTGCTGTAAGGTTGGTTTTGTTTTGTTTGTTGTAGTAGTAGTCATTGTGGTGGCTAAAGAGATGTAATCTTCCACCTTGACTGGAAATGATCAGTTTCCCCCCATGGCACCAGTTCCTCTCTCATATATCTTTCCTTATGTATTTTGCTATAGATATTCTTCAGTAGAGGCCTTATGTCATGGTTTTATGATTTTTGGTCATCAGTATTCCACACCATAACATCATGTGGTGCACTGGGGGTAGGGTTTGATGTCTGCCGAGTGTTCGTCCGTCAGAGAGGAGCTGCATTTCCCCAGGAGACTTTGCGGTCAGCAAGGGGATATAACTCCAAGCAAGGTCACCTGATGCTTCTTCTTCGCCTGCTCTTCGCCGCCTGCGCTTCGCCATCTGCACTTTGCCGTCTGTACTTCAGTCACTCAACTGGACTGCACTTCTCACCCCAGCATTGTGGTGAGGTCTATACAATTCAAACAGACTCTCTCTCTCTCTCTCTCATTGTATTTTACGAATACTATATTTAGTAAAATCATTTGTTCCACCTCAGATCAGAGCTGTTGTTTTCAAGTATTTTGGGGTCCCCTGCTTCCCCTTTCCCAGAGGCGCGGATCCGCAGATCCCTCCGCCCTGCTGGTCACAGAACTGGGCCGGACCAGCCCATAAACCGTTGACACCTTATCCAAAATTTGCTTATTTCTACCTTCTTTCCCAGAGATTCACATACCAAGATTTCCCAACCCTCTGACAGCCACTCAGAGCTTTGGAAAAATAGGGAGAAAGTGCTTTTCTTTTTATATTTGAGACAGCTGCTTCCTGAAACAGATGAACAAGAGAGGATGAAGGAAAGTTTTGTTACATTAAATTAGTAAATAGCTGCTGTGCAAACAATAGTAAAGCTGTTAACTTAAAAGAGAGAATTCAGAATTCATCAGAGAAAAAGCACCTGATTCCTTGTTTAGCTGAAAGACTCCAAAAGCTGCTGCTACTTGTTTGTCTTTCACTAAAGATGCAGCTTCTGAAGTGCTGCAAAAATAGCTTCAAATGAATAAGAAAACAAGCAAGCAAATAGTGAATCATGAGAAAAATGAATCTCCAATGAAAGAGCAAGTAAGACACTGTGGGAATACACAGATAAGAAATGAGAAAGAAGATAGAGTTAAATGAATTTGGTTGAAAATAAACAAAGTAGAATCAGAGAAAAAAAAAACAAACTAATATCAAAGGGAATACAAAGTAATTAAAAAAAGAAAGATCTATACAAATTTCTAAAGTCAGGATGAGAAGATAAGCTCTATATATTACAAATATTTTTTAAAATCTTAAATGATCAATCAAAAGTAATCAATGAACCACCACAACAGACTAAATTCTCAGCCAATCTTTTTTTTTTTTTTTTCTTTTTCCATATTGTCATGGTTAGGCATGGTTTCTGTGACAAGGGGGCAAAAGCATATGTGGATCCATGCCTTGTGGGGTGGGGAGGAAGGAAAGGAAAAAGGCAGGGAGACAGGCCTGGATGAGGAAACCAGGAGAAAAAAAAAAAAACACAACTCAGTTTACTAAATTCAGTGGCAGAATGTGAGATAATACAATACAATAGAACATGACTGGTATTGAAACTAGTAAATCAAGTAAAATATGAAAGAGAGACTTTCTGAAACTGAAGTCCTTGCTCTAATGCTGTAAGTGAAGCTGCCAGGGAGGAAAAAGAGCAAAAAGGGCCATCTCATGTTTCCCAGCCTGTTTTATCTTTCCCTCCAAAAGGAAAACAGAAATGGAAAAATGAAGTCTTCTGGGAGTTGTAGTTCATTCTTCTCTTCTGAGGCCAAGTGACCAGAACTTATGAAGAATATGGATAATCCACGGAACTGCAGCATTAACTTTTTCACTCCCAGTGCACTGTATCATGCTATGGTGTGGAATACTGATGAAAAACCATGAAACCATGACACATATGTACTTAATATCTAGATAGAATTTAACTGTCTTTCATTATATTACATTTTCAGCTGAAAATCCCTTTGTTTTCACAATTTGGCTTGCTGTAGTCTTTCTTTTGGTTACAATGCAGGCATGGTTAAATTAGAATATTCGAAAATATTTTCCCACATAAGATCCCAGTGCCTAACATTTGACTGAGAACATTGTGAGGAGTGGATTCTAGGTTATTTGTTTCATTTCTGTCTGATATGGAAAAATTAATAACATTTTCTTGTTTATTTGATACTTCAATTTCCTGTGAAATGGAGATGTTCCTCTTGCATGTATCCGTCCATTGAGTTATCCACTGAATAAAATCTGAATTATGTAAACCCAAATAACATAAAAATGAATTTCAATTAGCCACTGATAAATGCAGTGTTCCATTTATTATTGTGTTACTTTTGCTATAAGAATACACTACTTAAATCAGTATTGTAATACATAAAATTCCACAGATCTTAGAAAGTAATATGCATTAGTTTTCAGCATATATGAGTTTCAATAATGACATGACTGAGAATGTGGTGCATCTGTTTCCTAATCGTAATTTATTGATGAGATGAACTTTCAAAAATGAAGTTTCCCTTCACAACTATTGTTCTTTAATTTGAGAGCATGCATGCAAATCTACGTTTGCAAACTAGAAAATTGGTTATACCAATGAAATAAAATATGCATGATTGATGTATCTAATATCCTTCCATTGTATTATACTGCATTGTAGTTACTTTTCATTTCCATCATTAATTAAAATTAAGACAAGAAAACAGCCAGTGAAGCAGCAATAAAGCATAGTAGCATTTTGAATAGCTAACTACAGAGACAGTGAACAATACTGAACTGCATTGTTTTGACAGATAAAAGTTTACTTCAGATCATCCTAAGTTTTTTCTCATGTTTTCAAACAGAGGTTTGAGGAAAGACAATGTCTTAATGACATTTTAATAACATTCTCTTTTAACAGAATCATTGCTTAAGATCTAATCTTGCAAGATTTTGTGAATGTAAGGTAATAAACAGTTTATTCTCAAAGTAGCATGAATCGACAGAATATCTTCCTACAGGGCTCACTCTGTGTTTCAAGGGATCTGGTCCTAAATTATCTTTTCAATTCATTGGTTCCACACCATCACATTTTTCCATTCAGCATTTATCAAGAACTCTTATTTATATTAAAAATGCTTGCAGCTATAGAAAGTCATGCAGCTATACTAAACAGCAAATAAATTATTCAATTACTGTCTCAAGCAGAGATAATAAATTATGGCAAATATAAAATAAGTTCATTGTTGCAAATACTTACATACTGAGACTTCAAGAGCATTCCAAATTTGTTAACCTTTCCTGTGATTCTTTTTTTGTTTCCAGAAAGGTTGAGTTTCTGGCAGATTTGACATGGCCATGATAAATGAGCTATTTATGCAGATGTTGATTATATGGCCTGTTAAACTAGCTGTCCACTAGTCCTGTCATATTAACAGATGTCTCATAGCACAAATAAAAGGAATTCCCACAGGTGAATAACAAATGTCATTAATAATAAAATATATTTTCTAAGATCCTCACAACCTCTGTAGCACATAAATACTGAAAACCTTTGCATGATAAATTCCTTATGAGTTTTTATGCAACTATACATATACATATACATTCTTTTAGGAAGAACATTTTCAAAACAATTCCAAATGGTTAAATGTATCTCTCTCTTTTTTTTCATTGCTATTCTCAGATTCTACAAGTATCAAAAATTATTAGTTGTTATAAAACATAACAGTAATTTAAGAAAACTTTCAACTCAATTGAATGATAATTTACATAGACAAAATATCCTTCTTGAGAAGTAATGAGTGGTAATGAGGTATTTTGACTTGTGGAACAAAGCAAGATGAACTTTGCTCTGATGGTACAAGTGTTCTTTCTATTTCAGAGCATAATGCAAAAAGTCATATTTTTTAAATTGAATTATTGGTTGGCTTATATATTATTAATTAGCTAATTACTTAATTCCAGAAGCATGCACACAAAACCATTGGTGTATTTTTAACAAAGCATTTTAAGAATTTGTTTGGCAGCAGAGACAATAGAAGCCTCCAGATTTTCAGGTGACACTAAGCTGTGTGATGAGGATGACATGCCTGAAGGAGAGAATGCCATCCAGAGAAACTTAGACAGGCTTGAGCAATGGGCCTGAGTGAACCACATGATTTTCATTGAAGCCAAGTGCAAGATCTTGCACTCGGGTTGTGGAAGCCTCTGCTATCAGTAAAAGCCATTTTGTCAGACTGTGCCTCTGCTGCCACCTGTCACAGAGGAACATAATTTAATGGAATATCTATGGGAAGGTTCAACCTCTACTGCCACACCACCAACATCTGCCTCTGATGTTCCGAGCCACCATAAAAAATAGGGGGCATTACTTTGGGTGCAGGCCTTGTATCTCTAACTGTAAAGAGAAGCAGAAAAGAATAAGAAAGGAAGAAAGGATGGGCTTGGGAAGTGAAAGTGGGCTTGAAGAGCGGAACAGCAGAGAAAACTAGATAGGCATCTTTGAAATCAACTATCTATTTTCAAACTATTTACTAGTGTACGTACTCTTTGAAGGCAGTCCTGTCTTCCTATGTCATCTCTCTGCTGGTGGACAGATCATAGATTTGTGGCTATGCCTTCACACCAAATGAATCCAACTGGTTCTCTATCTGAATGACCTCCTAGCAGTGCCTGTTTGCTGTGCATTTCCTGTCCCTTGATGTTCCATTTATGCAGTTATCTCTCGTGACGAAAAGCTTGTGTTCTATCAGCTGAGGAAGTACCGGAAACACAGAACCACAGAACCACCAAGGTTGGAAAGACCACAATCATCCAGTCCAACCATCCAACTACCACCAATATTTCCCACTAAACCATGTACTTATACAGCATCTAAACATTTCTTGAACACGTCCAAAGACAGTGACTCAACAACCTCCCTGGGCAGCTTTGTTTCATGCCATTTTGTACAAGTTCAGACCAGGATTTTGGGATGAAGTGTTCCAGATTATATTGTTTCAAAATCCTATTCTAATGCAAACGTATGGAGTTTGTTGTTTTAATTGACACTTATTACTTTATAAAGTAGTTAAATATAAAGAGAGATGAATTATCACATATCTTAAAGATTTAAACAGTAAAACTGTGAGTAAGCAAATATAGACAAAAAAGGGATATCTGATTTTAATATGAAGTGTTTATTTTCATAATCTTGGAGGGCTTGAATTTGATTAAAAGCTTTGACAATCAAGATTAGTACAAAATGTGAATGATACTTGGCACAGGATAAGCAAGATAAGATGCTAGGTGTAGAAGTATATAATTTTAAAATGCCCACAAAGGTAATAAACAGGTTGTAATGTTGCAGAGCAGTGAGGTTATGAACAGTAACCAAAAACAAACAAAACCCACATTTTTTGAGCAATTATACAGAGAAAAAATAAGAGAACATATATGTATATTGATTAGATTTTTGTGTGTATCACCATCCCATTTGAAAATTATTATAGTTTCAAAAGCCCAGATTTTGCTTTATTTCATCAAGCAAAAACTACAGTAACTACAATAAGTTAAAATTCTCCTATCACTGAAAGAGTGAGGAATGTAGTTGTAGGGGAAAAAAAAAATAGTGAAAAGAAAACAATTTTATTTCCTTTTCCATTTTTTATAGGAAAGAAATAAAGTATATAATTATCAAGAACATATGATATTTCTTTTATTTTCCTTCATCCCTGAAGAAAAATTGTTTCTTAGATAAATTCGTAAATAAATCTTTCTCACTTCTGAATTCATAGAAGCACTGCTGAAACAGGTTATGACTTTGAGGTTATGTCTACATTCCTAAAAATGTTTGTCAGGAATATTTCTCTGGTCCTGAGGGCAGCTGGAATAGACTGATTATTTATATATATATACATATATAAAAATATTAGAACAGAGATTGCTGTTATAAAATTTTTCAGAATTTTTGATGCTTTATCAAATTATCCTTAGCTCCATTGCTAATGTGTTCAGATGGAAATTTTAAATGTTTGTTATTTCTGTCTCACAGAGGGCTGATTTCTGGTTCTTTGGGTTGATGAAAGAGGTCCCAGGGCTTTTTCGTACTCATCATGTGTTTTTTACCTTAGATCATTATCTCTAAAAGTGATAATATGTAGGGCAAAGAAAATCAGGATGAATTATACAAATGAAATATATTCCAGAAACAAGTGGAGGAAAGGACAAAAGAGAAGAGTAGTTAAATCAGTGTATATTACTTTCACGTGTGAACCTCAAGCGTTAAAATTATTTTAGAGTTTTACCTTCCATTTAGGGTCATTTTCAGTTTTTTACTAGTGTCTTCCTGCAGAAATCAATGGGGACCTGATATGACAATGAATTTTGTATTTTTTTTTTTATGATGTAAGAATGCTGATATTAAGGAATCCTAAGAGAGAAAGAAATCTGAAAAAAAAAAATGGTACTGCTACTGAGAAGTTCAGTTATTACATTAAAAGTTGGGCAATCCCAGTGCTACCACTTCAATTAATGAAAACATGACTAAAAACATGATTGTAGTGCAGTGATATGCTATTGAGAGAGGGATTTGAACCAGGATAGGTTGAGGAATTTGAATCAAAAATATTTCTTTACTGCATACCTATGAAAAGCAAATTCTCATGACACAAGGTTGAAGCTCTTTGTGATCTAGAGTCTGGTTTGAAATATCTTGGAGAAAATTAGTGGTACATAGTAGGCTAAGGAAGTTCAGGTGTCGAGTGAATTTGTTGTTAAAACAGCTCATAATGTTAGTGATTCTGATTTTCAGTAAGGAAAGGTTACATCAACTACTGTTTAGGTTAAACATCATTTTCTACGCTTGCCAACACTGCAAGAAGAAAAGGAGTGAGATTTGTAACTTGTTAGTGCCACCACAGCACTGTGTTTTTACATTTAAAATCAATATTTTCTTTTCAGTTAAACCTGTCACTGTGTAAATGAATTCTATTATCAAGTTAGGTTTTTTTTTGGAGGCTTTTGTTTTTCTTAAAATGCCAGTATACTTTCTGTGAATGTATAGCATATAATTAGTTCTTGTAAAGGCTGGACCCTTTAAGTCCTACTTCCTGTATGAGAAAATGATACTGATGTCAAAAGAAAACAAACCAAACAGCTTTATTTTCTGATCTTTTATTCTAAAGCAAAACAGAACAAAAATGGCACAAGGAAACAAACAAAAAAATCCTAATCCCTCAATCCTAGAAAAGGTGAAATTGTAACTAATAGGTTGCTTTGAAAGTAAAACCTGTTTATTTCCATGGAAACTATAATGAATACAAATAACACAGTGACGCCATTTGACAGAGAAAATCCTGACCTACAAACCCTCTTTTTCAGTGTAGTTACCACCATTATCATTTCTGACTGAAACGAACAAGAACCTGCATGCCAGGCTTGTAAATATCTGCACCAGTGGAGGCAAACTACTATTGCTCTTGTCAAAGCTGAACCTCACCACTCACCAGTCACCACTCACTGTGCTCACATCCATCTGGTCTCTATACACACTGAGAAAATGTCAGTGAATGTCAGTGGATGCAATATTTTCCTCATGGAGGTATTCAGTTCCAAACCTTTGCTCAATATGCACTTCCATTTCAGACACTGTTTTGTCAGACTACCTCTCTGATGTCATCTTTGACATGGCAATAAAATTTCATGTTGATGGGAGGGCTCAACCTCTACTGCCACATCTTCAGTATATGCCTCTGATGTTGCAGACCAACATAATAAAATCAGAGGCGCTGATGTTGGAACAGCCTTTGTATACAGCTTTTATATATATATATATATATATATATATATACTCCATTGCTCACATTCAAATTTCTCTTTATAAAGGTTTTGTTCTGCTGCAACATTAGAAACGACAGTCTTGCTGCAGTATTGATAGTTACTCTTAGATAACTTTCATGTTAATGCACAGCACTTACCAACTTCTATGACATCTCAAAACCTCTTTTTCTCTGACTTAAAAAACCTTCACTCATCGCACAGTGCTGAAAGATATGATATTTTACAAAGTATGAAGATAATACTAAAATTAGGAGACCAATATTGAAAGAGTATGGGAAAGTGAATTTAGAAACAGTCTTTACTGCTGTTTCCTCTAACAAATCTAAATTGTATACATTCCAAAAGTTTCTGGAAGCACAACTATTTTGCAAGACATTAAATTTATATCAGTTTAGTACTGTTTGGTTTTATTTTTTTTTTGTAACTAATAACTATTTGTTTGAACAAGATGTTAGAGGAGTTCATTCTGTGTTTCAGAACTTACCTTTTAGAATATGAAATTCTCATGAAATGTGAATAATTTATTTAATGTCTTTGAGAATTCATAGGACATTGTACATGTAATAAATGTGCTTACCGTTGCAAATAGAAATAGCTTTTATAACAGCAAGTTTTTACTTCTTTCTTCCCAGTAGCTTTACTCTTACAGTAATATATATATTAATGAATCACAGTCTTCCCAATATGGACCACATGAAATGAAGCCAAATAATTGTATGATAATAATTATCTTCAAGGTTAATTTAATTAATTTCATATCAATAGCCAGTGACCTTGCTTATCACCCCACCTCCTGCTCTCCCTCAGATTATAATAACAAAACCTAAGGACAAGTCTATCAGGTGTGCCTCATTCTCTTGGAAAAAACAACATGACATTAGTGGACTAGAAGAGGTGACAGGAAGATCAATTTTTGCTGAGGTTCTCCAATCAGTCATATACAACTGCATTAACATTGCTCCAGTGTCCTCCTTGTCATTACGGTCATTCTGGTCATCCAATGAACTGACTACGGATGTGGGAAAAGACCTGACCCAGATACAAGAGGAGATCAAGAATAGCAGAGTACTTCATTTGGAAAAAGATGAAGAGGCAGCACTGGCTGTTTATTCTGATGCAGAGACATGTAGTTCATATTGATTAAGTCAGGGAAGCCAAGTCTATATGACCTTTTAAGGCTGAACAGCACATATTTTCCAGGGTCAAAATGACAGGAGGTACACTGTAAACACATTCTTTAATGTTCTACAGTAAAGTCCTAGAAAATAGATTTATTTAGAACTTAAACAAGAATGTAGATTTGTATATCATGCAAACAGTAACAAATCTTTAATTATGTGATATCCTGTATTTTTAAAAATAAATTTGCAAAAATATTTTCTTCTCAGCTTCTCACTAAAATCTGATTACATATACATTAATAAACAGTTCAAAAGAACTTACCTACCTATCACTGGACCTTCTTCAAAAAAATTAGAAGTACTGAACTATAAATCAGCTTAGTAGCAGACTTCTAAAATCCAGCATTTTATTTGCATTAACCCAGATCTCACTTCAATCTGTCTTAAATATATTTTTGAAAGAACGCTGATGAGTTCTGCAATAAAATACAAAATAAATGAATACATGCACTTTGAATAAAAAAAAGGATTAGTTTATTGCAAAATATTGAAGAATAAAAGAATAAACTAATTATAATGTATTATAATTATTAATTATATCACATTATTTATTATAACATTAATTACAATTAAAATTAATTAAAAAAATAGCCTGTATAATTTCCCTGTTAGTTATTATCTGGTTTCATCTGGGATGGTATCGTCTGACCTATAAAACTTTTCTAAGCATTATCTTAGGTGACATGGTGGGGAAAAGGGTGGTGACATGGTGACATGAAGAGGGAGAAAAAAGGCAGGAATTAAATACTGATATTCATTCATGAGCATGATAAAATGCACTTTTAAAAAAGACTGGGACGTTGCTAAGATGCATCATTTTGCGAGTTACTGTTTTGACTCCTGTGGAAAAGAAGAAGAAAGCTGCAGTTATATGCAAGTACATAGAAACATGGCTCTGCTAATATTCATCTTTGTTCCTAGTGAATAATGGTTAATAATTATACTTTTTTTGCGAAAATAAACTGATCGGGTCAACAGACATTTAGAGGAAATTCAAATAACAGAATTTTTGCTGAGGTGAAAGAGATTTCTATGAAATTTCTAACTCTATCAATTAATGTATATGAACATTCAAAATTAAAAAGTTTTTTAATGGAGAAACCATTTAAATGAAAACTACTACAGGATCTGGGAGAGTTGATTCCTGTTACCTTTTTGATATGAAAGCTACTTCAAAAGTGTACTGCCGTCTCAGTGCTTTAAGAAACTGTCTATTTAAAAGTTGACATGTTAAGTAACAGCATTTTCATATTTAGCTGTGCCTATCTCTGGTATCCATGTGATTTCCTTTGAAATTACTCAGATACAGAGATAGATAGAGACTAGTAAGGCAAATAAAAATTTACATTTAAAATTTTAAATATGCTATGATTGATTTAAAATATATATTATTGGAAACATTTATTTATTTAATAATCACACTTTGGAGAACACATATTTAAGAACAGTAGGGACAGATTTACCCTACTCAGACTTCCCTACTTCCCAACTCCCTCAAAATAAAAGTCCTGGTATCTAAAACACAACCAGCATAAGGCTGTATCACAGTGTTATTAATATTTGGATGACAAGCTCAGCATTGACAAGTGAATTAATATCTCAAGATAGTAGACATCTTCAAGTATACAGACTATATTTCAGTTCTACTGCACAAAAGATACAAGAAAGAGTCACAGAACATGTTTTATTCTGTGTTCTAATGGATGGAACACCTCTCCTACAAGGACAGACTGAGAGAGGGGTTGTTCAGCCTAGAGAAGAGAAGGTGACCTGAGGCCAAGGTAAGGCTATAAGAAGGAAACAGATTCTGTGCTAGGGCAAGTGGAAATACTTTAAAACTAAAAGAGGGACGATCTAGATTGGATATAAGAAAGAAGTTTTTTATGATAAGAGTGGTGAGACACTTCCCAGAGAGACGGAGGATGCACAATCCCAGGAGATATTAAGGTGAAGCTGGACATGGCACTGAGCACCCTGATCTAGCTATAGGACTAGGTGACCTTTAAGAGTCCCTTCCAACTCAAACGATTCTGTGATTCTGTGTTCTGTCACTGTATTTTTCTGAGGTACATTTTTTGAGATTAGCATTGTCCGCTATTTACTCATATTCCAATTTCTCCAAAGTGGAATAGACTGTAAATCTTTTTGTTGTTATCCCATTTAAAGCATGTTTTGTAGCTGTTGCACAATTACAGAATATCTTAAAAAATTCTCCACATAACCTTTCTGAAATTAAAATCAGTTATACAGCCAACTACTACACATGTATGTGCTAGTTTTTGTCTCTAAATTTTAGAAATATGGTGTATTTGAAAACCATAGTATTTGAAAACCATGTCATCCTTGCAGATGTAATGTGCACTCAGCATGAACGAGTAACTAAGAAGCAGTAATGTGCAGCTGAACCGACAGACTCTAAAAGGAAACAGAGAAGCGTTCTCTACTGTGGTCTGCTGCATTATGAAAATAGACCGGATGCAAGTTTGAGGGTGTTCATTAGAAATCACATTCTGGAAGAAAAAAAAATCTTATTTGAAGTTATTTTTTAACTCACTTGTTTATAACTTCAAAAATTGAACATACCAGGTTTGTAAGAGCTCTGTTTTTGGAAATCTACCTGCTCTTATTGTCTTAATGTATGTGCATGTGCATATGCATATATATGTTTCGGTAAATTTTACTTATTAATTGTATCAGTATTTTTAATTATTATTTGGGTTACAGTTTGTTCTATATATGGATATTCTGGCACTAATTATAGAACAGATTGTGTTGGGATTTCTACAGGACTGTACTGTGGCAATACAGATTAAGCAATTAACCTTGATGTCACTGTAATTATTAAGATACTTTAGCAAAATGAACTAATTTCCCCACAGGATGTTCTACTGAAATCAACTTACACTCTTTTTAAGATGCCAAAATAGAAAATGTTAATGGAAACTAAGTTTGCAATTTTAATGATCTGTTGGTTATATGGAACTTTTCAGCAGTCATCGTTAAGTATTTCACATAGTAGTTCAGAATGACAATGAATACTTTTTCATATGTATCCACTAAAAGAACACATGAAATTTATATATTTATAAAAAAGCATAGGTTATTAAAACAATGTGCAATAATATTCTGTGAGATCAGTGAAAAAATAGTATAAATAAATAAATAAATAAATAAAATTGATATTTCTTTACTGTGGCCTTACCATGTAACTTCTGACCTTTAATGAATGTCATTGTAAAGTATAAAGCCAATTCTGTCTAATATAGGTTTTTAAAATTATAAGACTATCAGCATCAAATATCAGAATACTATATAATAAAATTAAAGATTTTAATAGTAAAGTTATAATAATGTGAAATATTTACACGTCTTAGTAATATACACATTTAAACTTCTAACTATTTTAGTATAATAGTTGCTTTCTTATTTTAAGTACTTCAGCTACTTTAAACAAAATAATTTATAAAATATGCTAGATAAAGTTTTAACAAGCTCAAAGATTGGATCGGAAGACATTAAAGACATTTTAAATCTCTTTCTTGTATTCTTTTATATGTAGAATGTCTCTCCTATGGAAATATCATTAAAAAGAACAGTCATTTTCTTCACTGAATTAAATGTTTGATCTAGGGAAGAGTATCCTGGCTAATGACAGAGTGTTGGAATTTGATTATAGAATCATAGAAAGAGAGAATGGTTTGGGTAGGAAGGGACCTTGAAGATCATCCTGTTCCACCCCCTTGCTATAGGCATGGACACCTCCCACTTCACCAGGCTGCTCACAGCCCCATCTAGCCTGGTCTTGAATATTTCCAGGGAGGGTGCATCCACAACCTCATCGGGCAGCCTGTTCCAGTATTTCACTAACCTAATAGAAAAGGATATCTTTCTAATATCAAATCCAAATATACTCTCTTCCAGTTTAAAACCATTTTCCTCCACCTTGTCACAACATGCTCATATAAAAAGTCCCTCTCCAGCTTTCCTGTAGGCCCCCTTCATGTACTGGAAGGCTGCTATAAGGTCCCCCTGGATGCAGCACC
Organism: Perdix hodgsoniae; assembly: GCA_035772895.1. NCBI lineage: Eukaryota > Metazoa > Chordata > Aves > Galliformes > Phasianidae > Perdix > Perdix hodgsoniae. Next base: position 16,091,094 of record JAPSGF010000006.1, read on the forward strand.
CCCAAGTCCTTCTCCACAGGGCTGCTTTCAAGCCATAGATGATTTCTGAGGTGCTTTTTAACTCATCTATTCCATATGATTGTATGAGAGTATGATTAAAGATTACTTGTCATGATATGAAAGTTTAGTGCAAGACCAAGATTTGTAAAGAATAAATGTCTCCAAAGAAGGACAACAAAGCTGGTGAAGAATCTGGAGCACAAGTCTTCTGAGGAGCAGCTGAAGGAACTGAGATTGTTTAGACTAGAAGAGTCTTAGGTGTGACTTTATCACTTTCTCCAACTATCTGAAAGAAGGCTTAATGGCCTTAAGTTGCATTGAGGCTGAGTCTTAAAAAATTTCTTCTTCAAAAGAGCAGGGAGGCATTGGAACAGGCTGACCAGTGAGATGGCAGAGTCAGTGTCCCTGGAGGTATTCAAGAAACCTGTAGATGTTCAACTTCAGGAAGTTTTAGACAAAAGTCACCATAATTTGAATTTATTGTTTTTGTTTTGTAATTCATAGATTGCATGGCTTTGAAGGGCATGGAAGAACCTGTGTTCTTGATTACACAAGCTGATTACAACGCAGTGGTGCTGGAGTTTTCTGTTTAACTGATGGTTCTTCAAATCAACATTTTTCTCTGAAGAAGCAACTATTCTTGAAATTCTGCATTGTCTAAGTCACAGCAGATTACTTTTTCAGATTACTCCAATGCTTGATTACATTAAGGATGAAAGTATCAAATTTATTTTCAGAAAAAACTGTAGCTTTGTTTGGTGTTTCAAGGGTTCTTTTATTTGAGGGAACACAGAATTTGATTTTTTTCCGCGTTTGCTTACAGTTGAAAAATGAAATTTCTAGGTTTTATCAATGGTTTTGGTTTTGAGAGCAGTGGAATATTTAGAGACATTTAAGTAGGCAGAAATGTAACTACACTGGAGACAAATATACAAGGATATGTAATAAAAAGAGAGGAAAAAATAAAGAATATCTTCTATAGTCAGGAAGCTGAGGAACTTATGGTGCTTTTAAAAGAGAGAGAAAATTAACATGCATTTATCTTTCTATAATGATTACAGTTCTCATTGAAAATAGCAAGACTGCTATTTTGAGACTACTAAATCTCAAGTGGTGCATTTACCTGATTCCTTTTAGCACAATGCAGCCTCATTTCTCTCTTGCACTGTTCTACAGGAGTCACTGCAGTAAAGCATCTATTTCACTTATATATCCGCTGAAGATTCTGGCAGAGTAAAGGAATCCACTGTTGACTGTGGGCATTCATGTTGATAATTTGCTCCATTATTTTCCTTTTGCAGCCTTTTATTCTTCACCTGAGCATATTTCATATTTTCCTCTGTTTTCAAGATGTTTTTAAGGGAAACCTTGTCCACTTTAAATGTTAAACTTTAAATGTTAAAAATTTAATTATATTTGAATAAGGTACCCCAAAGAAAATACTCTAAATGGTGTTCACCAATGAGAATATCTTGCTACTAATTCTGTTAGTGAGTTGGAAATTATTCAGTTGGAATAAATATTGGTTATTTATTTAAGTTTAATCATGTTTAAGGCACTATAATACTGATGAGATCACGTATTTCTGTAGAGACAGCATTCTAACAATTAAAAATAAACAAAATACTCTGAAGGTGTTTTGATCCAACTGTGCAATGACAGGTACTTTCCAGAAAAGTATAATGAATGCACAAGTTATTTGCATACAAATGACAGTTACAAAAGAGTGAAATTATTTACTGGAATCCCCTTAAGGGGTAAATGCAGGGAAAAAAAATATCAAAAGAAAATTGTTGACATACTCAGGATAAATAAATGTTCAGAGGTGATTTATATTGTTTTAAATAACCACAGTTCTTTAACTTTTTATTTATTAGATTATGTCTTTTATTTTGATAAGTTTTTAATAAGTGTTTTCCAAAGAGATACAAACAAAAGTGTTTTGTTGTTGTTATTGTTGAATTTTGCCAATTCTTGTTCTTAGTTGACAGCCATCAAATACAATATTCTTATTAGGATGTTACTAACTTGGATTTAACATTCACGTAAGGACAATATTTAATAAAAAATATTAGTATTTCTAGTTCTGTAATATGTTGCTACATGACAATAAGGTTTTTCTTCTAGGAAAAAAAGCAGAAATAATATAGGGAGAAAATAAAAACTACCTCCTTTCTATGCTCTGAGACTAAAGTGTGGTTTTCTGGTGATTTTTTTCTTTTCCATTCATTTTCTTTTCACATTCTTTTCCTTGTTGAAGATCTTTTATTTTCCCCTCTTTTAGCTTTATGTTGTTTCCTTCCCTCTTGTAATGAAATTATATATATATTTGTATATTTTATTTGCAATAATCAATTATGTATTCCACAAATGGCTGCTCCATAGTGGATGAGTCATTTGTTTCACTTCTTTCTTTTGTTCAGGGCTGAAAATACTATACTACCTTTGCCATCATATTTGAATTTCTATTAGGATTCAATAAAGTCATAACAAGTTTAAAAAATAATATTGTTCCATGCAGCTTTTTCTTCTCCAAATGTTTTTGTTTTTTTTTTTCCTTCAGTAAAATCTGTAATAGTCTTTTCTTTGTATTGGCAGTATAATTCATGTATTGCAATTAATAAACAACAACAACAAACAAACAAACAAACAAAAAACTCCTGACATTTTTCAGATGAGAAATAGTAAAGAATATTAAAGAAATATAATAGTAAACAAAACAAAACAAAAACAACCCCCCCCCCCAAAAAAAAAAAAACAACAACCACAAAGCACATATATCTGTAAAAGATCTCTCATTGTCTGCATTAGCAAATTAATAGTTTTTATTATTTATTAAGTTTATCTTCACCTAATTCAGACCCAATTGCTATTGGAAGTTTGGGTAACAATATAAATTGGAATCTACATGGTCTTAGAAAAAGTAACAGGAAAAAAAAAAAAAAGTTTAATTTTTCTTTCTTGAGTTATAGGCACTCTCTATTCCAGAAAATGATGTAAGTCTAGCCAATTATTGTGTAGTTCTGTTGTTGCTCCTTAGAAAAAAAATATCCTATCTGTTCTTCACACACAGGAAAGGGAAAAAAAGTTCTGTAAATACCTCAGAGATTTAATATCAACACTTGTTATTGAAAAAGAAAGTTCTTGTATCCTGTGCTACCGTTCCCTAGAAAACTGCAAGGAAAAGTTGATCACTATCTTCTCGTCTATAGGTCCAGTTACCAAATAATAAAGTGACTGTGATGAAGTTCTAGTAATTTAGTATTAAATACATTTATTTTAATTATTGAACTTAATTTTATTTTATGATTTTTTTCTGTCACCTGTTCTGTAAGGATAAAGTAGATTACTTTTCTGTGTTCTGGGTTTTTTGTTTCTGTTTCTTTGTTTGCTCTCATATGGACAATATGTAAAATGCCCTTTACATGCTGATACAGGAAAAGAGAAAATATAATATAAAATACAATAGTAAAGTAACCAGTGCAATAAAGAAAAGAAGTATTAAATATAGAAGTAGTCTTTAAGCTACTGAATTGCGGATGAATGTTTTGAGAAAACATCACTACATTTTTTTTGTTCTCATTTTTCTGTTTCTTTGCATTCACTGATAAACACTGACAGAGATAGCATGTTGGATGCAAAAAGACCTTTTGCCTTAACCCTTACAATACACTTTCTTTTTATCATTTATGGACCACGCAATGGATAAAGAATTGGTTGAAAAGCTGTAGACAGAGGGGAGTGATTAATGGTTCTATGTCCAGGTGGCATCTGGTAACGAGCGGCATCCCCCAGGGGTCAGGTCTTGGGACAGGTTCTCTTTAAAAGTTTTATCAATGACATTGATGATGGAATTGAGTGCACCCTCAGCAAGTTTGTTCAGTGGTGCAGTTGACACAGTGGAAAGAAGGGATGTCATTCAGAGGGACTTCAGCAGGCTTGAAAGGTGGGCCCAGGTGAATAATAAGATTAATCACAACAAAGTGCAAGGTTTTGCACTTGGGCTGCAGGAATCCCAGGCATTTATAGAGACTGTGAAGAGCAGTCCTTGGGAGTAGCCCTTTAGAGAAGGACCAGGGGGGTCCTGATGGATGAAAAACTTAACGTGAGCCAGCAGTGTGCTCTTGCAGCTTGGAAATGGTATCCTGGGCTCCATCAGAGGAGGGGCAGTCAGCAAGGACAGGGAGGTGATTGTCCCCCTCTACTCTGCTCTTGTGAGGCTCCATCTGGAATACTGCATCCAGGTCTGGAGATCCCAGTACAAGAAAGACAGGGAGCTGTTGGAGGGGGTCCAGAGGAGGGCCACAAAGATGATGAGGGAGCTGGAGCACCTCCCCTATGAAGACAAGCTGAGGGAGCTGGGCTTATTCAGCCTGGAGAAAAGAAGGCTGCGGGGTGAACACATTGCAGTCTTTCAGTACCTAAAGGGAGCCTACAAACAGGAGAGGAGTCAACTCTTTGAAAGGGTAGATAACAGCAGGACAAGGGGAAATGGTTTTAAGTGGAGGGAGGTGAGATTTAGGTTGGATGTCAGGGGAAAGTTCCTTACTAGGAGGTTGGTGAGGAGCTGGAATAGGCTGCCCAGAGAGGTTATAGATGCCCCGTTCCTGGAGGTGTTCAAAGCCAAACTGGATGGGGCCCTGGGCAGCCTGGTCTAGTATTAAAACGGGAGGTTGGTGGCCCTGCCTGTGGCAGGGGGGTTGAAGATTCATGATCCTTGAGGTCCCTTCCAACCCTGGCCATTCTGTGATTCTCTGATTCTGTGAAAATGTTTCACCTGCTGCTAGGAAATCTGGTAGCCTCAAAAATGACTCCTCTTTTCTTGCATTCACCTTTGAAATAAGATGTCTCACTGCATTTACAAGAGGTTGCCAGCACTTCTACGTTTTGTTACTTTTTCATGCATGAATGTGTATGATAATATCACTGCTTTTTAGTAGATAAATTAGTTCAGGTTTGTTTATACTTTTATTAATTTTCTGAGGCAGAAAGTAGGAATTAGCAAGCTGTTCATGCAGCATAGGCCAGAAAAAAAAAAAAAAAGAAAGATGGCATGACAGATTTCGAAGAATAGATTTGAATTCTAATGTTACATGTACATAGGCAAATGTGCTATTAAACTGTTGATTCTTTTTTTATGAGATGGCTGAATTTATTGAGACAACTTGTCCAGTGTACAATCAAGGAAAAAAATAATATAATTGAAAAGTACAGTCAAAAATAGATGTATAGTCAAGGTGTGAAAATAAACCAATAAAGAGTTAAGCACAAGGGGAACAAAGAGAAAATAGGAGAAACGCTTACCCATGTAGAGGGCTCACTGCAAAAGGCTCCAAAGGAGTGGATCTCTCAGAAGAGATCCTTCCTCCCTGGCAGTCAGCACTTACATGGGTCTAGGAAAGGTGGAGCCAGGCTCCACCCCTTCCTGCAACACAGGTGAATTGCTTTCACCTGTGCTCCCAGGGCTGACATACTGCTTGCCTCAGATAACTAATCAAAGGTTCAGGCTGTGATTCAGCAGCTCCCATACACCCAGCTTCCTAATCAATGCAAGATCAATTATCTTGAATTCTTGAATTTTCTTGAATTTGTGTCTGTTAACTGTTGTCTTGTCACTGAGTGCCACTGAAGAGTCTGACTCCATTTTCTTTATGAAAAAAGATGAAAAAATTGTTTGAGAAATATTTAGACATTTTTCTATCTCGCTATATCAATCAGCCTTTCTTTTTCCGTATGTGTTTTGTTTTTTTTGTTTTGTTTTTTTTTTCTTCTCTTCCCATGTAGAATGTTCATGTTTTAGACTTTTTCTTAAGATTGAAGATAAAATCTGGGATCACACTACAATGATTGAATTAGACAGCAAAGGAAGATAAAACATTTAATGACAAATTGCAGATTCATTAATTACTATTTATTTTAGATCATTGGATTAATGCTTTAAAAGCTTAAAAATCTTCAATCTATAGAAATCTGCTGATGGATTTGGAAATGTGATTATGAGTCTGGTTTTCTTAGTGTTCCAGTACTTTAAAAATTACTTAGACTGAATAGGGAACACATTTCTTTAAAAACACGATGTAAAGTGAAAACTATAATTTAAACCATTTCAGATCAATCTCTTGATCTGTTGAATAATGCACAGTGTCATTTAAGATGACACTTTTTCAGAATATGTATAACAGCACCTGTATAAATGGAGGAAATTTTAAACTGTAATCTCAAGAAGTTCCTATAGACTTCAAGTAGTAAGTAAATTAATAAGACCTACACAGGAGCTGCAGCGTGATTTTGGAAATCTGGGCCTTGCTTTCGTTTTGATATCATGTTGTCTGAAATGATGTCAACATAATAAAGGCAGAGATGGAGAATAGATAAAGTCATAGTAATCCATGGATAGCAGAGGAGAAAACAATTTATGTGTAATTTTTGGTAACAAGACTATGCTGTTTATAAAATTATAAATGTTCATTTAAAGAGAAATTAAAAAATGCAATTATAGAAAATAAATGACCAAATTATTAGTTCAGAAAACATTATTATGTTTTTCACAGAGTATAATTGTAGTTGTGCCATGTATTTATTCAAGGTTGTAGCAGCGATTGTGTTATAAGCCTTTTATTTCAAAAGTTTATATCTTGGCATTAAAAAATTTGTTTAGTGGTGAAAGCACTCTGTCAAACACACATGTTATTTTGCAGTCTTTCTTATTTATTTGCACATGAGAGTGGAAGAGTAAAAAACAGGAAAAAAAGTTTTTGGTGCAGGAGTATGTTTTTTAACCATACAGATGAAAATACTAGTGTATCCCATATCACTTTCTTCCTAAAATTAGCACAAGTACTGACTAGTAGGAACATTAGAACATTACTGAGTGATAGAATGCAAGAATCTTGTTTCTTGTGTACTGGAACATATCAAAGAAATTGCTCCCATGCTTTCACATCTATGAAACTAGATTCCTTCCGCACTTCCACATATAGAGTACCATTAATTTCTATGTGATTTGGAACTTAGCTTCCTTTTTCGGGAAGGTAGGAAAGAAAATGACATCTTCATCTCACCTTCAAAAATTTGATCTAGTCCAGAATATTTCTTTAGATTTCTCTTTAATCATTTCTTTTGCTTCTATTACTTCCTAAGCATGTTTAAATACATATAAACTCAGATATAAATGATTTGAGTATATGTACATAAAAACAACAAAGAGCATCAATAAATGACCCTCTACTCTTCAATTGGAAGCATTGATTTAGCCTCTGGATAAAGAGCATAAAGAAAGATGGAATATAAACTTGCTATAAGATAAAGAGTAAACTGATATTTAAACTTTGACAAAAAGGTCTAAAGAATCTCTGAGATTTTACCAGAACTAATTTCTTAAGAGTCACCATCTGTCTCTGTTTTATTTTTAGACCACATTTCAGCTGTTGGTTTTGTATTCAAATGCGTTCTTTCACCAACTTCCTTCCCTTTCAATTACATTCACATATCATAGAATGCCAGGTGTCTCACATAATAAAATTCACAGGAACTGCAAAAAGTCTAAGAGCTACTTACTTATTTGTCGTACTACAGGTAGTTATAAGCAAAACCTAAACTAAAAAGAAGATAAAGAAAAACAGAGTATCGTAATGTGTAGAGACTAGAAAGACTATTTTGGAAATTTTCTTCTTGTACAACTGAGGAAATTTGAAATTTAGTTTTTGTCTGTAAGTCTAGAGAAGTTTTGAGACTGTGCTCTTCATTTTTTGCTTGTGGCAATTAGATTTCAAATAAAAAATACAGCTGTTTTTTTTTTTTTTTTTTTTTTTTTTTTTAAATAAACCTACACTGTACCTAGTTAGGATGCATGCCGGGCAAGAGACTGTCACATTACACTGCTCTTGGAAGTTGTTTAGTTCCAGGACAATATTTGTAGAGAAAATAGCCAAGTAAATCTTAAAATCTACTGTTTTTCTTATTGGGATGGACTTAGATGGTTCTGCAGTATTCTTAGGCTTGTTCATCATTTTGTCTTGGGAACCTTTATGTGTAACCTGGAGATAATTTTAAAGCTACCATACTGTTTTTTTGTTAGGGAATGAATAAAGTGGCATCCTCAGGCAATCTGTGCATATAAAAATTGAGAGACTCACTTAAAAATGTCTTTCATCTGCACAACTGAAAGAGTGACAAGGCTACTACACTACAAAGCTATGGTGAGTCCATAATTCAGTTTTTAATACTTTGTAAGGATATCTGAATGCAATTTAGAATAAAATGAATAAAATGTCCTGAAGTATCCATGTGTATGCTAGGTTACACTGTCTTGGAACAGAAGATCCACTTAGAGTTACATGTTTCTTCTATCAGATTCTAAAGGAATATATCAGCATACGTCTTTGACAGCATAAAACTATTTTGTATTAAGATATAATATTTTGCTATATGTCATTAAATTTGTTAACAGTGAGAAATGAGCCACTACAACTCCATTTGATGTCTAGAAAATGTTATTGCATAACAGCTTTGAAGGGTCATTTGAAATCAGCTTATAGAAAACTTTAAATAGTTATTTTCTTATGTAAGAATGTATACCTCAGCTTATTTAAGCTTACATTTTCTTACATAAGGCCACACTTAAACTGTTTAAATGGGATGGATTATGTTTACCTGAAAATTTGTTGCCTAATTTTCAAGAATTGCTTAAACTTAGGTGAGTACTGAAGCCTTTTGCAGCTGACAAGCATCATACAACCTGTGCTCTTCCGGAGAGTCAACTGGAGACAAATTGGAAAACCTCAGGATACTTAATATGACACTAGAAGCCTAGTGTATTGAACTTCAACCAAAAATTGGCCCCATCCCATCTAAAATAAATACATGTTATTCCATGGTGGATTGTCCTATAGATATATCACCTCTCTTTGTCAGCTGTAGTATTTAGCTGCTGCATAGATTTCTATTCCTTTTGAGACTTATCTGAGTCCAGCAGGCTCTCAGCAGAATGTCTGAGGTCTCTGGATTTGTTGTTGTTGTCGTTTTGTCATATTTACAGGCATCAGGAGTATCTCATTTCAACTCCATAATAGCACTAGCTTACTATGCTAAGGCAAAGGCAACAGACACTGATATTGTGGAGGTTATGCAAGTAATTCAGTGTGTATGCAGTAATATGTACTGTTAACATTTTTACTGCTTTATGAGGTCATCTTCATTCTATCAGTTAGTGCTGGAAATCAGCCCAACAGTTTCTATATCATAATAAATCTATTTACCAAAAACACCATAGAGGTTTGCAGTGTAATAAACCTAGATTAAATGCAGAGAACTACTAAGGAACCAAATTCCTATGATAAAATACTCACAAGTAAATATGACTCCTGATTCCTATTGAGCACCTGCTGGGCAGTATATTTTGCACAGTGATATTCATATCTTAAACAGAAATTGTTTTGCTGCTGTGCTAGAGCAGAGACCAAATAATTTTCAAGCTGCCAAGCATTATTATACCATGAACTCTTGATTTCTGCTTTTACAAATAAGAATATCTGAGGAAAAACACTGCTTGAGAAAAAAATCTTTTTTCCACAAAAGGAATCCTGTTATTAGTTAAATTTTGTAAAAATTTTTAGCAATTAACAGTTTAAATAAAAGATTTACCACTCCAAAGGCTTAAGTCAGTCCTAAAACACTGCTCAAGAAAGTAAATATTCACAGTGAGACTAGAAAATTGTATCTTCTTTCAGGAACTGCTGTAATTGCCAACCATCCTTTTCCACTAACTCAGAAATTATTTGTAGTACCTTATTTGTGTAGAAAAGTTATGGTATTTTTCTTAATGTAAGGGTTTTTCACACCAAATGATGCTACTAAGAAGATCTGAAAACATTTATATGCTGTTTTTACCTTTATATGAATGGCTGTACAGATCAATAATAATTACCCAGTATTTTTCTAAGAATGACACTTGCATTCTTGAATTGCAAGTCTAGAATATAATTCTTGCCTTGATGATGCTGTTGTTGAGAAGACTTCAGAAGTTCATAAACAAATACTGAATATAAAGGCTGCCCTGAAATAAAGCCTTTTATTTCAGTATGTTGGCCCACAACATTAGAGGCAGATGTTGGTGGTATCACAGTAGAATTTGAACCTCTCTGCCAATATCTCATTACATTTTGTTGCTGTGTGACAGATGGCAGCATAGGAATAGTCTAACAAAATGGTGTCTAATATGGAAGTGCATATGAAGCAAAGCTGTGTCATTGAATTCCCCTATGAGGAAAAAAAATTGCACTTATTGATATTCACTGTTGCTTGCTTATTTTTTATAGAGACCAAACAGATGATGCTAACGCAGTGAGGCAATGGGTGGTGTGTTTCAGCAGAGGCAACAGTGACAAGAAAGATAAGCTACATTCTGAATTATCATGCACAGCTGTCACACCGTGAAGAGTGTCTTGTTCAGCTCATCTCTGCAAATCAGTTGATGGTGGTGACAATGTTGAAAAAGAGTGTTTTATAGCTGAGAATTTGCTTTATCAAACAGTGTTCTTGTCCTCTTTGTATCCGTTGTTATTTCCATGGCAATAAATAGAAGGACAGGACAAGGGAAAATGGCTTCAAGTTGCATCAGGGGAGGTTGAAGTTGGATATCAGGTAAAACTTCTTTACAGAAAGGGTTGTTAAGCACTGGAATAGGCTTCCCAGGGAGGTGGTTGAGTCACTATCCCTGAGTGTGTTTAAAAACACCTGGATACCATGATGCTCAGGGACATGATTTAGCAATGGATTGTTAGTGTTAGGGTAGTATGGTTAGGTTGAGGTTGGGCTTGATGATCTTGAAGGTCTTTTCCAACCTAACCAATTCTATGATTCTAGTATTCTATGATTCTATGATTGTTTTTTTTTTTTTATTCTAGGCAGCATTACTTTCAGAGCAACCTATGTAAAATGCATCAATACAGCAAGGTGGAAATTGAGCTTAAAATCTGAAGCATTCCATTCTGCTGCAGCTATAAAACAGCTGAATTCTTTTATTCTCTCACACGTTATGACAGACACATTTAATCAGTACTACAGTACAGTTCACAGAATCACAGAATTATCAAGGTTGGAAAAGACCTAAAAGATCATCCAGTCCAACCATCACCAATACTCCCCAGCTAAATCATATCCCTCAACACAAAGGATTTTTGGATTATTGAAAGCAGTGCCTTCTATAGCTTGAACTTTGTACTGGAAAGCTCCTGTTATATTACAGAAGGAAAAAAGTTACTTTAGACCATCTTCTTTCTAGTGTAGACACATGTTCAAAATGTATGTAAAAGCATTCGTTGCTCTGTGTGTCAGTAAACTTCCTTATAAAATAATTTTAGGACTGTTGTCTACGACTTGGTAGAATTTCATTAAGAACTACCCTTAGCAGGTCCATGTAAAGTCAGTCTCAGCTTTTTACTCTGCTTTGTTTTTTTAACAACTTGGAATTCCAGTAAAATTGGTTCTATGCTTAAACTACAAAAGCAGTCAAAATAGCAATATCTTTGCACCAAAAGTATTGTTACTCCTGAAAACTCTAGTATAAAATTCCTGTTATACCTTACAGATAACATAAATCATAGAATTATTGAATGGACTGGGTTGAAAAGGACCTCAAAGATCATCTAGTTTCAGCCCCCCTGCTATGTGCAGTGTCACCAACCACTAGACCAGGCTGCTCAGAGCCACATCCAGCCTGGCCTTGAATACATCCAGGATGGGACATCCACAACCTCTCTGGGCAGCCTGTTCCAATGCATCATCACACTCTGAGTGAAAAAATTCCTCCTAATATTTAACCTAATTTTTCCCTGTCTTAGTTCAAAACCATTCCCCCTTGTCTTATCACTATCAACACGTGTAAACTAGTTAAGGGCAATAATTATCTCTCCTCTCCATTTCTTTAGCTGTATTTCTGTTTTGAAGAAGAAACAACAGATTCTAGTTTTCTAAACTGTAACTTACTGCAATTACAGATGTTTTTGCAAGTCATGCCAATTTAAGGACAGCACATTATCATCATATTCTACAGACTGCACACAATAGAGCGTAGAAGAGTGAAAATATTTTGTTGGATGATTCATTTGCACATTGATAATTGAGTTGATTAAATATGTCATTATATAAAATTACATGTAGATACTGTGAACCTAACCTAGGAGTCCATGAATATGTTTCGATAGCCTGCCGATGGAGCAAATACAATTTTGATGTAGTAAGCTGGAAAATTATTTTTGTCTTCATTGAAGAGTTTGCTTTCTGATCAATGACAGTTTAGAAAAGAATTTCTGAATGGAATGAAACTGAATGGAACATGTTGTTTATACCAAAATTATTTAAAGGACCCTAGTTGTTTTTGAAGATTTCATGCTTTCTGATATCCACACATTTGTAATACTTCTTCAAGAAAATTCAAGTAGTTATTAAAGTAATTGCCTGTAATTTGACATTAAGTCAGCATTCTAGTGTTTTACAAGTAAGACTATTTAGAGATTTAAGATATGTTACTCCATCCTTCACCCACTGAAGAAGATAAAACTATGTCTTTTTATTTATTTATTTGTTATTTCTAAACAGATGTCTTCTTATTTAAACCAACAATTTAGTCATTATCATATTTTTTTGTAATGCGTTAATCAACTGGACTTCTGCATATTTGCACTATACATTGAATTCCACAAACTTGGTTGAACAGGCATCTGAAAATCTGGTGTATTTCTGAAGATATCAGAAATTAAAGGCCATTCCAAATTAAAAGACATATTAAATACTTATGGGCAAAGCATGTTGAATTAGAAAGACAGAGTATTGTCTGTATGTCTGTATTACTCCAAAGGTGAATTTGTTGAAACTGAACATATTTATGGAAAAGTGAACTCAAGAATGATGGAAAAAACTTCATTTTTATAATTTCAGGAGCTCTTGTACAACAAAGAATCAGTGAATTTTTAGACATACTAAGCTAGCAGATATACTCCCTCCATATTAAGCTGATACTAAAAAAAAAACCTTTCACTTTTTTTTCCTTTATCTGTCAATCAAACTGTGGTAGTTATGAAATATGAAATGTCTTGTTGTAAATCTGCAATTTGAGATTCAGAAATATGGCTATATATCCTGAAGTTATACCAAATGCCATGTCCTGTACTTTGGCCACAGCAACCTCAGGGAACTCTAAAGGCTTGGGGCAGAAATGGACCTAGGAGTGTTGGCCAGCACTTGGCTAAACATGAGACAGCAGTGTGCCTAGATAGCAAAAAAGCGCAGTGGCATCCTTGTTTGCATCCAAAATACGGGTGCCAGCAGGAACACTGAGGAGATCATCTCCCTGTACTTAGCTCTGGTGAGGCTGCACTTCAAGTACTATGTTCAGTTTTAGGCCTTTCACTACAAGAAAGACATTGAAGACCTAGATTGTTTAATCTGGAGGAGTCTAAAGGGAGACCTTATTGACCTCCACAACAACCTGAAAGGAGGCTGAGGCAAGGTGAGGCTCAGCCTCTTCTCCCAGATAACACTGATACCATGGGAGGGAATGGCCTCAATTTGCTCCAGGGGAGGTTCAGGTCGGATGTTAGGAAAACATTCTTCTCCAGAAGTGGTCAGGCAGTGGAATGGGCTGCCCAGAGAGGGGTTGTAAGTGTACAACACCTGCCCTGGAGGTATTCTATATTTAAATGTTGTACTAAGAGGCAAGATTTAGTGGGGAAATATTGATGTTAGGTGGATGGATAGTCTAGATGATCTTAGAGATCTTTTCCAACCTGCTGTGATTCTACGATTCTATACCAAGTTTGTGGAAGCAGTAGCACAAGATTCTGAGGAATGCTTGGAAATTTCCACCACTGCCATTTCTTGGAAGTATTCTCCAAACATTTTTTTCCACAGAAAAAATTGTTAGAGCCTTTATCATGAATCTATAAGTTTGTTTGGTAAATTATACTTACTCAAGAAAAGAGGCATAGTGTAAATGGGTTAAGAGATCTTAAACATTAAACATCTCTGGTAAAATAATTCACTTCAGCAGAGTGAAAAAGGTTTCGTACAGTTTTTGTTTTTTGGACATGGTCAGATTATTTGATTTTTTTTCAAATTATTCAAGCTTCTACTGGAATCTTTGATTTTAATTATCCAGAATTTGCAGTAAATGTCTGAATGGTAGAATTGTTTGAAAACTCTTCTGGAATACTTTCATTGAAGAATAGAATATTCTTCACAATGTATTCACAATTGTATGTTCACAATCTAATGATCTTTCTACTGAATAACAACTATATAGGGCATATAAAAGTATAGACGTGAACACACAAGGGCTTACTCTGAAAATAATATAATCTTTCACTTGAAATTTTAAGCCAAAATATTTCAGAGTACAGCATTTATTTAAAATCTAACAGTTACGCAGTTTTACAATGCCCTATCTGGTCTATTAGTTAAACCTTAAAAATCAAGCAAATTAAATCTTAAATTCCTAAGCATGTCATGCTCAGGTATAAATTATATTTGAAATTAAATAAGGAATTTATAAAAAAAAGTCACAACCATGCAATTTTTATGTATATATAATAGAATTTTTATGTATGAAAAAAACAAATTACATGGGCACTAATGACATGTGGAAGATGCTAAAAACTATAACTCATCATCACCATTCTCTATTATTGAACTTAATGTCTCTCTGGTATATATTAACTACCTAATTGCTTTATAACTTCCACCAGAAAACAAGTGTGTTGCATTATTTCTCAGCTGGATTCCAGATGAATGTGCAAGCACAGCAATTTGTAAGTATACAGGTCTTCCAAATGTGAAAAATGTTACTTCAATGTTATCTCATGTAGAAAAGGTTAACTTTTTAGAAAAGTTTTTTCTTTTGTAGACCTTTTGTAGAAAAGTTCTCAGCAGAAGCCTAGAATAATTCTCCCTAATTAAGCTAAAAAGATTTTTATATTTTAAACATAAACTAAACTATTTGAAACAGAATGAATAATTGGAAATCAGAACATTCTTTGGGCCTAATAAGTTAATGCCATAATAAAATTATAGCTTACTATCTTTCTGATTATTCCTTCTTATTTTTTTAAATATTAATAATTTTGTTTTTATGCAATACAAAAACTGTGTTAATATAGTATTCCTGCCATACATATGAAAATAAAATATATAAAGTATCTATCATATGATTAAAGCCAAATAATTTATATTCTGTAAAGGACTAAGCAATAGGGATCTGTCTAATGAAAAGAGTTTTACTGCATTGACAGACATCTCACAGATAAAAATACAAACTATAATACTTGGGAATTTATTTTGTAAATTTCTTAATTTGATAACACCAGGTGGATTACCGCTAAGAAGTTAAATAAGGACAGTGTAGAAGGTAATGATGGCATAACTTAACATTTTGCTATGTTTTAGAAAGAGACTAATGCGTCTCAGGGTATGCAAAAGGCAGAAACTGCAGTGTCTTCCAAATAAAGGAACCCAGGGTATTTCATGCTACTGGGGAGAAATGTCTCAGGACACAATCTTGAATTTATGTCTGAGCTAAAGACTGTTTTTCATCTCTGAATCAGGGCTGCAGATAGTGTGAAGATCTGATATCCAATACTCTATGTTTCTAGTCTTCCATTATAAGTTAAATTAATCATAATGAAATTAATTATTAATTTTCAATTTTATTTTTTTTTGAATACCTAACTAAATAGAGTTCATTTTAAAATTCTATGAATCGACATGTCAGTGTATGCTCATCAAATATTTCAAG
This sequence comes from Perdix hodgsoniae, assembly GCA_035772895.1. Classification (NCBI taxonomy): domain Eukaryota; kingdom Metazoa; phylum Chordata; class Aves; order Galliformes; family Phasianidae; genus Perdix; species Perdix hodgsoniae. The sequence continues at coordinate 16,106,881 of JAPSGF010000006.1, forward strand.
CTTTCTTACATCTCTGAATGTCATAAGCTCAATTATTTTCTTCCCTTATGGTTGAAAATACAGTGGTAAAATAGAAAATTCAGACATATGGGTACATCAGAATGCATTCAGATAAAAATAAAAGGGCTGGGTTTAATTATATTTTCTAAAAGCCCAGTGATAATTGTATCCACTTGTTTTATAAAAGACATTGAATTATAGAATAATAGAATTTTTTGGAATGAATGATCATCATATTCCAAACTTGCTGCCATGGGAACTTTTGTAATGCACTTTCAAAATACATATATACATACATACATACATACATGTATACATAGGAAGCAGTACCAGAAAATTCAAAAATCCAACAAACTTAGATCCATCTAGAAACTGAAATTTAATGAATGATACCTGGAAGTAAAATTTAAATGCTTCTGAAAGCATTTAAATGCTATTGCTTTAGGTAATTTAAATTAAAGAAAATAGGTGTTTTTTTGTTTGTTTGTTTTGCCTTAGTTCTCATTCCCTTCCAAACTATTTTGCTAAATATATTTTTCTCCACTAAAGGTTGTAAATTTAGACTGTGCATGTCTCAGAATAATTTCATTTTTCCAGAATGCAGGAAGATATCTTTTATCTTTACAAGGATTGTCATAGCTGCTTGGGAAGTATTTCAGTCTTGTGGTACCTAGCAATAGTTACTGACAAAATAACATACAATCCATTCTCAAATACTTTAGTAGGCACTGACTTATACAAATGCTATTATTTATTAAAGGTTAAGGAGGAGACCTATTAACAAAAAGTCATTGATGTTACATTACTGAAATATTTGATCCAGGTTTATGAAAAGGTCTTAAATATCAGTTCTTATGTCTTAAAGATATTACTGTTTCAAATTTTCATAATATGTCCTGACAGCAAACAAAAAAACAAACATTAGTAGGGATGTAACACTTCTGATGATAAACTGATTTCTCTTTACATTTACAAGACAAAGTCTTTAAATGACTAATTTGTATACTCAATCCATTCAAATATAATCTTCTTCGGTAAGGATAAATATTGATGTTAAAAAAGAAGTTGTACTTTCAGTGTGCATCACTATGCACAATAGTTTACATTTAAATGTGCATATTGTAAGGTGGCAGATAAATTAGTTATTAACAAATATTTGTGGCATGAAATTATTCATATTTAATTACTACAATATGCAATATCAAAAAGCTTTCTATTGTTACAGAAGTGTGTAATTTCGGTTTTGAATTTCAGTATCTCAATCTGCCACTCTTCCTATGATCGTGATGAAATTCTTGCAGTCCACAACTTACATATTTCCTTTTACCTTAAAGTAAGTTGTATGCATATAGTCAAGATATTCAGTGATTTCATATCCTTCGCTAGAGCTCATGTCCCATTCACTAGTGAGCTCACATTTCCAAATCCTTCTTTTTGCTGATGACATATCTTTAGAAGTCCTTCTTATAAAACTGGAGGGTGTTGTCCAGGAGGGCTACTACTGCTCAGAGAGTAGCTGTGCATCAGCCAGCAGGTGGTGAAAAATTGTATTGTTTCTGTCACTTTTTCTTTTTTTTAAATATTCCATTATTTATCATGATTATTGTTGTTACTATTACTGTTCCCTCATTTTCTGTTGTGTTAAACTGTCTATATCTCAGTCGATAGGTTTTAACTTTTTTTTTCCAATTTTCTCCCCCCTCGAGGAGTGAACTGTATGGTACTTAGGTTAAATCACAAAAAAAAAAACAAACAACACATAATACATTGTATAGTTAGTAAGAAGTAACCAACATGAAAATAAAAATCAAAATGATGGTGGAAAAACAGGCAATGGGCAACTATTATACACGAAGCTTCTGAAAGAAAAAGATTCATCACTTAGCATGTTTACTCTAATGAAGAAGAATCACCCTTAGTGTAAATAGATTGACGTTTGTTCTGGAAATTCACGTTAGATTTTTTTTTTTTTTTTTTTTTTTCATTATGAAGGCAGCAATAGAAATAAGGCAGAATGTAATTACTGGGGGATAATGAAAATAGTAATTGTCAGTTGAACATACTAAAAGTAGCCTGCAAGACTGCATAACTTAACAGAGAAAAATAAATTATTTTTCATAATAGGTTATATTTGTACAGCAAGAAAGGTTGAAAGACAGAACATATTTTATATCGTATCCAGTGGATTTCCTGTGGGGCTGACATTTAAGTCCAAAAATTCTGGATGAAAATGTTTCTCTTATTTGGTTTCTGCTCCTGAGATTCTTTCCTGAGCTCAATTGCCGGTGATATCTTATGCCAGAAGCAGTTTTAGACTGCAGATAGTACTTCGGTTGCTCATAGCCCTAAAAATGCTGTTCAGAATGATGATATTACCCAAATAATAATAACCTACCTTATTGTCAGATGGCAAAAGTTTTGTAAGCCTAAAAAATTTTCTTAATCACCACTCTTCTGGTTAGAGTAAGGTATTCAGGTTTAACAGATTTCTGGATTCTTTTCTAGAAATGAACAAGCATGAAGGTTGGGTTAAGACAACTAAAATAGCTCTTTAGTATATAAATTCTGCTAATTTATTATTTATTTATGCTTGTATAGATAAATCTATATTTTTGACAATGAAATAACAATATTTTAAAATATTTTTGTTTTAATTAAACTGCATAAAAAAGTGTATCTAAGAACTTTAGAGCTATTTTTTGGAAGACGGGTGGAAAGTTAAATGGCAGTGCTGTTTCTGCATGCTTGTTCGCTAATTATTCACTTCAAAATATCCTGCAACTCTTCTTATTTTGCAGAAATGACATCAGTTAAGTAAACTGTTCTCATCCAGGAGTTTAATTTCTTCTTGCAACCTCCAATAATGATTAACATAGCTGAAAAAGGGAGTGCACATCTAAGGCACAGACTGTTGCTCTGATGTGATTTTAGATGTGTTTATGCTACATTTAAGTCACAGAAAATCTAAGCAGTATACCTGTCATGTTTGAGTGCTCCTGTAAATAGAATTTTGTTGTAGTAGAACTAATTGGTACAAATGCTTGCTTGCTAGAAAGCTGGTACAACATAATCACCAAGGTTTAAGGAACTAAAGCAAAAGAGATCATACATAGCATGTAAAAAATATAAATTAAATGACTTTTGTCTCTTAAAGGTCTCCTTCAAGAAATGATCACAGAATAAGATAGCATCCCAATTCTCTTAAATACCCTTATACATTTTTTCCTCATCTATTTCTGTTTTTATAGGTTGGTCACTCATTGTAGATCCTGGACTGAAATTATCAAATTGAAGTTAAACTTCAATAAAAATCAATATACAGTGAGGGTAGAGAGTTTTGTCTGAGTTTCCTACCAGCCAACTCTTCTCGCTTACATGGATACCAAACCCAAGGAGTTGTGGCCAATGGAGTTGGTTTCCAGTTGTGGCAGCTGGTCATGATCAGCATACCCCAGAGCTCACGAGTACTGGGGCAGCATCTATTTAACATCTTTATTAATGATCTTGATGACAGCACTGAGTGCACCCTCAGTAAATTTGCAGATGACACCAAGTTGGGAGGGAGTGTTGATCTGTCTGAGGGACCTAGATAGACTGGATCAATGGGCCAAGGTTAACCGTATGAGTTTCAATAGGGCCAAGTGTCGGGTCCTGCATTTTGGTTCACAACAATCCCATGCAAGCCTGTAGAGTAGGGAAGGAGTGGCTGGAAAGCTGCCTGATGGAAAGGGACCTTGGTGTACTCATGGACAGTCAGCTGAATATGAGCCAGCAGCATGCCCAGGTGGCCAAGAAGGCCAATGGCATCCTGGTTTGTGTCATGGTTTTATGATTTTTGGTTATCAGTATTCCACATCATAACATTGTGTAGTGCACTGGGGGTTTGACTGTTGATGCCTAAGTTCTGAGTGCCTGTTTGGAGGAGAAGAACTACATTCCCCAGGGGGCTTTGCGGTCAGCAAGGAAATGTAACTTCTGGCAAGGTCACCTGATGCTCTCTTCTTCACCCGCTCTTCACCTGTGCTTCTCCATCTGCTCCTCTCCATCTGCTTTTCTTCATCGGCTAAACAGGAATGCACATCTCACCTCAGCGTTGTGGTGAGGCCTATCCACCTTTTGCACACAGTCTCTTTCATTATATTTTGTTTCACCTCAGATCATTGCCGCTGTTTTCTATTATTTTGGGGTCCCCTGATTCCCTTTTCTGGAGGCACAGATCTGCGGATCCCTCTTCCCTGCTGGTCACAGAACGAGGCTGAACCGGCCCATAAACTGTTGACAGCTTGTATCAGGAATGGTGTGGTGAGCAGGACTAGGGAAGTCATCCTGCCCCTGTACTTGGCACTGGTGAGGCCCCATCTCAAGTAGTGTGTTCAGTTTTGGGCACCTCTGTACAGAAAGGACATTGTGATGCTGGAGCAGGTCCAGTGAAGGGAAACAGGTCTTGTGAAGGGCTTGGAGAATATGCCCTATGAGGAGAGACTGAAGGAACTGGGGCTGTTCAGTCTGGGGAAAAGGAGGATGAAGGGAGACCTTATTGCTCTCTTCCAATATCAGAAAGGTGCTTATAGCGAGAGCGGGGTTGGTCTCCTCTTACTGGTGACAGATGACATGATGAGGGGAAATAGCCTGAAGTTGTGCCAGGGTAAGTTTAGGCTGGATATCAGGAAACACTTCTTTACAGAAAGGGTGGTTAAGCACTGGAATGGGCTCCCCAGGGAGTTGGTTGAGTCACCGTCGCTGAATGTGTTTTAAAATCATTTGGATATGATTTAGTGGTGGGTTGTTAGGGTAGTTTGATTGGGTTGTGGTTGGACTTGATGATCTTTAAGGTCTTTTCCAACCTGAGCAATTCTATGATTCTATGATCCTAGATTAATCTTTATGATAGACAAGAGGGCATGGCGCTGTCCTGAATTGTTCCTTTACTCAGAGATTCCTGATATTGTGTCACCCTGTATCAGGTCTCATATTTTAATGAATAAAAATACGTTTCAAATCATAAGGGTTGAGATGTTGATACATGACTTCAGTGTTCATGCATTTGATAGGGTTCTTCTTCTGAACAGTGTACGTTAGTAATTGCTCCTTTGGATCAGTAGAGAAAAAAATCAGTTGTCCATTAAAATCAAACAAATCAAAACAATATACTCTGAAAATAATGTTTAAAGCCACAAATTCTAATGTTGTATTCATATGTAACTTAGGCCTATAGAAGATATGTACATTCTGAGAATATGAGAGGAAACAATCTTTAATCATTTCTAAAATGTTATTTTTCCATTTAGTTCTTCCTGTTCCCGGCAGATAGAAATTCCACTTTGTCATGGTTTAATACTTTTGTAATTCTGCTATTAGTATTCCACATCACAACATCATGTAAAGTATGGATAGTTCACAGAAGAAAACTACATTTCCCAGAGGACATCACGGTCAGGAGATAAGTCACGGGACCAGAACAGTATATAATCTCACTCCCGTGACTGATATCTCACACTCTCCCGGATCCCTTGGAGCGTGGGGTGCCTTCCAGCCGTTTCGCCTAGAGCTTACAGTAGGCCTTTCGGTTTTTGGGACTCACTCTCTCTCTCCCTTTTGCTTAATTACAATTATATTGTATTATATTGTATTATTCTGTATTCTGATATAGTATTTAGTAAATAAGTGTGCCTCCTTAGATCGCTGCCGCTGTTTTCTTTTCCCATTCCCTTTTCCCCTTCCCTTTTTGGGCCAGCGGCCCTTTTTGGGCCAGCTGCCCCCCTGTCACGGGCACAGGTAGATCTTGCTTAACCCGCGACACACTTACATATATATATCTTTCTTTTTTTTTTTTTTCTTTCTTTATTTTCATTTAACTTTGAAAAGCTAGAGTTCTGAGTCATAATTTCTAAATTATAAAAATAGCACAAGCTTATGATTTCCTTTGCAACTTATATCTAAAAACATGTAAGTAAATAACTAGATGAGCAATTTGTTACAAAAATGGCTCTGAAACATTTTTATTTCTGAGGTCTGAAAAGACTTTCACCCTCTCTGTAAATATTAAAGAACAAAAAGACAAGCAGTGTTATTTTTATAAAGTCAAGTCAATACGTCATTTCATGTTTTATAATCTTTCTTTAGTAGCTCAGTCTCAGGAAATGCTAGTTCATTATCATCATTGATATCAGTCCATTATTTCTAAATTTACAATTTTAATAGCTTTAAAAATGTAATTATGTGGTATTGCTAGATATGAAACTTACTACTGATTTTATTAATGATATAATGAATTAATTCTCTCTTTCTTCAATGTATTAATAAAAGGTATAATTTAGGTCATTATAAAATCTACACATTATTAAGAGATCTATATAAATTTTTAAGTTGCAGAGCAAAGGAGTACACTGTAATAACACGAAAATGGAAACTTCAGACAGTGAAAAATAAATGTAAGTAACTTTCAAGCATTTTTAAATTGAACACAAACAGAATGTGAGTACTTTGAATGTCTTAGAATCACAGAATTTGGATTGGAAGGCACCTTGAATATTATCCGGTTCCAACCAGTCTGCCATAAGCAGGGACATCTCCCTCTACACCAGGCTGCGCACAGCCCCATGCAGCCTAGCTTTGAATGCTTCTAGGGAGGGGGCATACACATCCTCTCTGGGCAACCTGTGCCAGTGTCTCATCAATCTCACAGTGAATAATTTCTTCCTAATATCTAGTCTAAATCTACCCTCCTCCAGTTTGAAACCATTTCCCCTCATCCTGTCACTCCATGCTTGTATAAAAAATCCCTCCCCAGCTTTCCTGGGTAGGCCCCCTTCAGGTACTGGAAGGCCACTATAAGGTCTCATTGGATCCTTCTCTTCTCCAGGCTGAAGTACCCCATCTCTCTCAGCCCTCACATAGGGAAGGTTGCTCCAGCTCTCTAATCATCTTCATGACCCTCCTTTGGACCCAATCCAACAACTCCATGTCTTTCTTGTTTTGGGGGCCCCACAGCTGGATGCAGTATTCCAGGTGGGGTCTCATGAGAGCAGAGTAGATTTGCTGGCTATGCTTCTCTTGATGTAGCCCACGATCCAGTTGGTTTTCTGGGCTATGAGGGCACATTGTGAGCTCCTTTTTTATCTTTCATCAACCGACACTCCCAAATCCTTCTCCTCAGGGCCAGTTGCAGAGTTCTTCAACAGATTTGGATGTCTTCTGTCACTATGTAGAAAGAACAATCTTGCTGTTGATAATAGGGCTATAGATCATAGCAGTGTTCTTGTTTATGCAATAAAAATTAATTTCTAGGATGAAAGAATATAAGGGAATTTGAAATGGTTTATCAGCTGTTATTTTTCATGAGAAAAACAAGACAAAACATAGATTTATTCATGGAAAATATGCAGTATGAGTACAAGTGAGCCAGTTGTGATTCATTAGTTAAATTGTCTTTTTAATATGAACAGAATGAGTTTGGGACATTGCTACTATAAAACTTGCTATGAGAATGAATGACTTCAAAAAAGTGAACATTATTTGAGTACTGAAATATAAGCCTCCTTCAGTCCATTAACTTAGGTGATTCAAATCTAAAATGTACTCACCCTTGAAATGTGTCTTCAACTCCATTTTATTCCAAACTATAAGACAGAAAATAGTCATGGTACCTTGAAAGCTGAAATAGAAGAGGAATTTCAAAAAGGTATTATACTTCTGAGTGTACGTAAAGGTCTGTGTCAATACTAGTTCAAAGTCACTCTCATAGCTACAGTACTTACAGACAGTCATCACTCAGTGTTGCTTGTTTTCATTGTACATTCTGATGTCCTGCTGAGAAGTGAGAATAATCATGTAAGTACATGAAATATACATAGACAACACAGACTTTTGCTCAAACAATGAAGTGAACCTCTTCTTAAAAAGACAAACCTTTTACCTCCAAAATGATCGCCTCTAATAGGCAACCTCTAATGCTCTCAGGGAGGAATTCCAGTTTTTTCTCTCCTCTCTCAAGACATTTACTCCTCCTGAATTGGCTGTGAGAAAAAAATTCCCAAATGGGAAATTCTTCATAGAAGTCTTTGCTGAAACTGATTACTACATTATATTATTTCTGTCATAGGAACAAGAACCACTTAGAAGAAAGCTCATTCTGCTTAAGTCATGGTTTTATGATGTTTGTTATTGGTATTCCACATCATAACAGCACGTAAAGCACCTGGAGTTAAAGAGTTAATGCTCCAGTTCCATGGATTGCTGATTTTCTTGGTACCTGGTTCTGAGAAGACTACATACCACTGAGGACTTTGAGTTTCCATTTTCCGTACAGAGGAAAAGATAAAACTGCTCGCAAGTCACAAAACTGCTCTCTTTTTTTTGATGCTTGACTTGGCAATGCATGCTCCCTGACCATCATGCCTTCAGCTTTAGAGTAAGGCCTTCAGTTTTGATGTCTCTCTCTCATCAACCATGAAGTGGAGCCTTTCCATTAAACAAAAATTTAACAAACCAAGAAACCAAGTGGCAGAAGAGTAAAATCAAGTAAGAACAAAATGCAGGTGACAGAAACCTCACAAAGCTCAGTGGAGAAAACTGAAAAATCCTGCACATAACCTGTCCAAAGACACACTCTGATTAAAAAAAAAAAAAAAAAAAAAAAAAAAAAAAAAAAAAAAAAAAAAAAGTGATATTCTGATGGACAGAAAAATCAACTAGTTTTTTCCTTCTGTAGTTTCACAGAATTTAGTAGGTCAACATGGTTGCTTTCAAAAATTGTTTGATTATTCTGAAATGTAGTTCTAACTGTTTTGCCTTCCACCAATGTACTGCCTTGGTGTATATTTGCCTCTCCTTTTTATAGCCATTTACATAACTGGGCACATATGTTCTTGCTGTCAGTTTCATGACTTGTACCACATTTCTAGTAGTTTAGCCATATTTTTTTCACAGTATTCAGCTTTAGCCAGTGTGCTGAATTTACTGACTAATATCCAGTGAGATATGAGCAAACAGACATATCTATTTGAGAATCATTCCTAGACATGTTACTATTGGTTTTATTAAAATCAAAGATACATAGCTTGAAAGTAAAAGTCTAAAAGAAAAACAAACAAAAAAAATTAATTAGAATATTCAAACTTTGGGATTGTTCTTTTTGTTTACAAATAAAATACTCTGTATGTTTGTTTTTTTTTTTTTTCTCACCAATTTATGTAGACAGGCCTTCTCACCAATTTATGTAGACAGAATATGTCTTATACAGATTACACATAAAGTCATAGAATCATAGAATTATAGAATGGCCTGAGTTCAAAAGGACCTCAAAGATCATCTAGTTTCAACCCCCCTGCCACAGACAGGGTTGCCAACCACTAGACCAGGCTGCCCAGAGCCACATCCAGCCTGGCCTTGAATGCCTCCAGGGATGGGGCATCCACAACCTTCTTGGGGAACAGGTTCCAGTGTGTCACCACATTCTGAGTGAAAAACTTCCTCCTAATATCCAACCTAAACCTCCCCTGTCTCAGTTTAAAACCATTCTCATTGGTCCTATGAACTAGCTCTATGCTAGTTTTTGAACATGTCATAAAATCTCCCAAGTTCTTGTATGTTTGCTTTAGGCTCAGTTGATTAAGTCCTGGGATCTATTGACTTAATTAACAATATCTTCACTGATTAAAAAGGAACCTAGTTTCTAGCTCACTGGAAGACACTTTTGCATGGGTACTCATACTTAGATGCCACTGAAGATAATTACCACCTGCTGTCTGCTTTGGGTGATCACTATACAAACTCACCCAAAACATCCACAGAAAAGGTCCTCATAACAAAGAGCAAGAAAATGAAACACTTCCTTCATAAATGACATATCACAACTGGATGGATGGATGGATGAATGGATGGATGGATGGGTGGGTGGGTTTGTGGATGGATATATGGATGGATAAGAAGATAGGCAGGATTTGGAAAGATACTGCTATAACTTTCAGACAGGACATGCAAAGAGAGAAATTTATTACTTAGGATAAAGAACAACACTGGAAGAAGAACTATATTTTGGTAATGAAAAAAATTTGCATTTTCTATCAAAGAAGAGTCTGCAATGATGACATGCTGAAGTAACATGAACAGACAACTGATATAATTTTAAAATTGATTTAGATTGGGTAAGAAACTATGACTGAAGACTGCAAGTTGTTGAGTAAGGAAATAATCTCCAGTTCCCTTTCCAGTGTGAATGAACTGAATAATTATAGTGTTTTTTTTTTGTTTGTTTCTTTGTTTGTTTTTTCCATCTTAGTGAATACTCAAAAGAGTTTGTTCAATTTTCATACTAACTGATATCAGCAAACCCACTAAAAACAGCAGCTTAAAATCTGAAAGTAAAAAAATAGTCAAATCTCTGGAAATCTTTTTACATTGTGACTTGCTGTTTGAGCAAATTCCTTCTGTCCAGTTTGTGGATGATTCAGTTAATCAGTAAATTCGTTTAAAATTAAACATTTTTAAAATCACCTTATCACTAACTGTGCTCAGATGGTAAAGTCTTAATACAAAGTTAGTGCAGCTATTAAACACCTATTACTGAGATAATTCTGACTGGACTCCAATTCAATGACACTTACTAGTTAATCTAAGTTCGTAATTAATCACTAGAGTAACACAAGGTCACACACAGAATAAGTTAGTTAAAATAAACAACTAAGACACTATTCCTACGTGCTCAGCAAGTCTTTGGATGTCCCTTCACTAGGTTAATGCTGTCATCTATCATACTACACTCTGTGTACTGGTTTCTCTTTTATGGCATGCTTCATTATGAAATTCATTTGGTATCTATTATTTTACATTAGCCTTAACTGTTCCTGTGAAAATGTCAGCATTCAAAACAATTACCTTTTTGTTTTGTACTTAGGATAAGAGCTGTAATTGGCTGACATTTTGATCAGTTTATCTCCATTAGATTTGTCAAACAGTAAATATCATTAAGCAAAATTGAATTTTATTAGTAGTGTAATGACAGTTATAATGAATTATTCTTTTATTCTTATAATTCCAACATTGTCCTTAATGAAATATTACAATGTGGGGGAAAAAAAAAAAAAAAAAAAAGAATCATAGAATCATGTTATCTGCCTTGTAAAATTTCTAATCTCCATATTAGTTTTGCTGGTAATGGTAATACACAGGAAGAAATATATAGAGCTATTCTGTGCACAGGTCAGGACCAGAGATGGTCTTTTGTATTTTCCACAATTCTGTATTGTAACAGGATTCAGCTTCATAGTGATAATTTTTCGGTGTCATTTCAGAAATGTGAAAGTTTGCAAATGACAGCAAGTTGATTGTTGTAACTGACACAAGAGAAAGAATGGATGTTAACCAGATTGACTTTAATAGGCTCAAGACAAGAGCCCATGTGAATATCACAAAGTCCCAAACAATGGTACGGACTACACAATGAATGGCTTGAAAATAACCCTACAGAGAAGGACTTGAGAGGCTACTTCTGGTTGAAAATCTCAACATGAGCCGACAAAGTGTGCTTCAGTGCAGAAAGTCAGCCATATCCTGGGTTGTATTGAAAGAAATGTGTCCAGCAGGTCAAAGGATGTGTCTCTCATAGTACACTCTCATGAGACCCCACCTGAGTACTGCATCCCACAGAACAAGAGAGATATGGTCCGGTTAGAGTGGGTTCAGAGAGATTCCAAGAAGATGATTAGAGGGCTGGAACACTCCTCCTTTTGAGAGAGCTGGAATTGTTTAGTCTAGATAAAAGAAGGTTCTTGGAAGACTTTGCTGTGCCTCTAGAGTTATTAAAGAAATGTGGGGAGAGACTATTTATGTCACTGCTAGTAGTGGTAGGACGAGGGGTAACATTTTTAAACTCAAAGAGCACAGATTTAGATTAGATTACAGGAAGAAATTCTTTACTATAAGAGTGGTGAGACAGACTGCCCAGAGAAATTGTGGATGCTCCTTCCTTGGACGTGCTCCGGGCCAAGCTGAATTAGGGTTTGGGCAGTCTGATCTATTGGAAAGCACCCCAACCCAAACTATTCCATGATTTCATGATTCCATTAGTCCGTGAAACAATAACAATAACAATAACAATAACAATAACAATAACAATAACAATAACAATAACAATAACAATAACAATAACATCATATCATACACTATGATTGAAAATAGCACAAATAAATATCAAAATAAAATAAAATAAACTACAACAACAGACAAGATCATGTTATTTTTTAAAATGTTTATTCTTCACCAAATGAACAACACTGTTTTTTACACATTCTTTCAATAGTAGACCATGATTTATCTATCTCAATTTCGGGTGGACATCAATTGAAAAGACTACTCATTCCAGTCAGTCTATTCATGAACTGGAGAGCAAGTGAAGTACATGCAAAAACATGTCTGCCAATATTTTTTTAACACTTAAAAATTATGATCTATTTGCATACTAATGAAAATCAAACTTCCATAAAAAATATAATGATTCTATATAAAAAAATAGAAAAATCATGAAGCATAAATTAAGAAGTTCATATTCTGAGGTCCAAAATTGATAGTTATCGAAAAGTGATAAAAATCACGGAAATTAAAAAATATACATATATAGAAATATTATAATTCTCAAATTTACATTCACATTATTTGAGTGTTCTCCCTTAATTTGCTATATTTTTCCATCTTATTCTTATGTGTCTGATGGTCACTTTGCTTGCTTTTCAATGGTGACACTTTCAGCTTTTTTGTTTTTCTTTTTTTTTTTCTTCTCTCTTTTGTTCTGCTTCTTTGTCTTCTTTATTAGTACAGAAATTAAGATATTAAAAAAAAAGTCTATTTGCATCTGAGGTATCATATAAAAATAAGAAGGAAAAAAGCTTTTTAAGAGAGAACAAACTATTTAACACTTTCTGAAAGATTATTTATATAGCTCTTAAGAGAATTCATCTTGCTTTATTTTACAGTCCAAATTAGAATTCTTGCATAAACTAAAATCCTTCAACAGCTAATGCCTTCCTAACGCTACTTTAATGATTGTTACTATTCAAAAGGTAGAATTAATGCATTTGTGTTTTCTGGTCAGCTTTCCAACTACATAAGACTACGGAAAAAAAATATTTACTTAAATGCATGGATCTGCAATCCTCAGGCAACAAAATATACAAAAATTAGCTACTGATATTGATTGCTTTTGCACCTCAGCTAACATTTCTTTTAATTTTTCTAAGCTAAAGAGAATTTACATGTTGTACATGAAGAAAGCACTTCTAATTGCTATCACTACTTGTGGAATATTGCTGTCACCGTTTCCTGTGAAAGAAAAAAATGGAAGGAAAAATGGTGGGAAGGAAGCAAGCAAGCAAACAAGGAAGAAATTATTTTTTAGTTTTTGTTTGTTTGCTTGTTTGTTTGTTTTTAGCATCCTCTTATTTGTTAATCTGTTTATCAGGTTCATGCCATTCATCTATTTAAATGCTACATAAAGATTAAGCATAATACCAAAGAATGTAAAATTGGGAATGTGGTGGTGTCTAAATTAGGTTATTCTAGTTCCTCTTTCCTTACTTCATTATATGTTTTGCTAAATGGAGAAGGAAAATTTCTGAATACACTTGAGCACAAAAGGCTTCCTCATGAAAGAAATGTGTCAGAACTAGATTTGTCTTCCTGGTCACAGTCCAAGATGCAAGAAAATGAGATAAAAAGGGGATTAGTCTTTCTGTACCTAAACCAACTTAAAAAAAAAAAAAAAAAAAAAAAAAAAAGCCCCCTTCACTTCTCTGTGATAAGGAGCTATGATCTTAAATGTAAATAAGAATTCTGAGCAACTGATCCTGAACAGATTGTAACCTATATCTCTTACTCAAATATCTATAATCAGAGATATTCAGTGATTAATGGAATCTTATTTTTAAACTTAATGTGAGTTTTCTTTCCTCATTCAGTATACAGAAATTTTTTTTGTCATTCCTGGGTACTTACACAGACCCAAGCCCTGTGAAGACACTTTGTGCCTGAGGAACCTGTAAGCTTGTATCCTCTCAGGGATGTAAGATGTGAGAACATATCCACTATTTTAAAAATTAAATTTAAGGATTTTATCAAGGGAATAAGAGTTATTCCAGTGAATCAAAAATTTCAAGGTCATATGTTAAATCTTACTTCTTCCTTTCCTCCAGAGTCATGCATAAAAATGTAAAGGTGTAGGTCTTTACATTATTAGATATAAAGCCATTAAGTTCATTATATCGTGATGGATTTTGTTACTGTACACAGTAAGTTTTTATAGATAAGGAAGAGTGCTAAGCTTGTAACTGCAATATGCTTTCTTTTTTACATTTCTTATGTGAATAGCAGCTGCTTATTTTGTAAAAAGGAGCCCTAATAAAGAAGGCATTACCGTATATCTCAGGGTTTGGTTTTTTTTGTTTGTTTTTTTCCATGACTATGTTTTAAGATATATGAATATTCATACACATTATAATTAAATCACTGGGAAATTTTCATTTAAAAATCTTTGAAAACTAAAACTCTTGGTCAAATATTATTTTAATCATTGTAAACATTTTCAAACACAGCTTTATGTTTAATTCTAAATGCAGACTGAAACAATGTAATTAACACAGTTATGATCTGTGCTTTGTGTATCTTGATCTTAAAAAATAATGGAAAGTTATCACTAGAATTTAACAGTATTAATTACTATTAATTAGTTTATGCTGGATAGCTTAAGGAAAAACAGCAAATCTCCAAAGATAAAGTAATCCCACATCACAGAAGTCCTTTAGGAATGTTCACCATAAATTTCAATGCCTCTAGCATTTATAAATTACTCAGTTCATTATAACTAAAAGACTTTGACATTTGTAAACTGTACAGAATTCCCATATCTGATTGGAGTGTGTACATAACAGTGACAAAATTTTTATGCTCTTTCCAAAACTATTTTTTTCTTTCTTTTTTTTTCTTTTCACATTTAGCACCTTAGTATTACACAGAGTACATATCTAATGTTGTGTTCTTGTTATGTTTTTCGTTTTTTGTTTAATATTCTTAGTATTTCTGATTCCCTTCACTAATTTTTGAATGGATTCACTCAGCTTTGAAGGCTTCAGTTAGTAAAGTGATGCCAAAATAATACCAACATTTGCAAATGGTACAAAATTATCTTATCTGGCAAGGTGATAACCTTTCCTGATGTGTGATTACTTGCACTCGCGTATATACTTGTTCAATTCTAAGGATCATGAAGCAAATAGTAAATAGACAGACATTCAGGGGAAAAAATATTCTGGAATGTTAATAAATACTGCAGTGATTTTCTCAGAATACAAATGCAATAACTTTGTATCAATCGGATCTTCCTGTTTCTTTTTCTTTTTCATTCTTTTTCTTTCTCCTTTTTTTTTTTTTCTTTTTCCCCTTCCTTTCTTTTCCTTCCTTCCTTTTCCTTCCTTCGTTCCTTCCTTCGTTCCTTCGTTCGTTCGTTCGTTCCTTCCTTCCTTCCTGTCCTTCTTTCTCTCTTTCTTTTGCTCTTTCATTGGTTTGTCTTATTTTAACCCTTTCCATCATCTACAGAGGATGAGCAGTTTATTTTCCATGCCAATTTTGTTCAACTAATAATCTAAGTAAAAAATTAATTGCAAGCTTACAATGACATACACATTCATTAGAGAAGGTAACCCAGCAGGAATGCAATTGCTAGTTTTGTCAATCATCTGCTGTACATTATAATGCTTTCAAAATAGAACAGCTGGCTAATAAGATGTTCTCATAGCAGTTTGTCAAATGCCCTTACTTGATAATGTAGGCAGATGCCATGGATCACAAAGCAGTAGATTATTGTGCTATTAGAATATTAGTAATAGTTACTTTAAAATATAGTTCAGAAATGTTGTAGTACTCTGATAATTCACTTTATTTTTGAAAATAAAGCAATAAAGCTCATTTTGAAAAGTGAGTACTTCTACATTTTCAGAACAGTGACTTTGTTTGTTTGTTTGCTTCTTTGTTAGAAATGCTTTAGGAAAAAAAAAATCAAAAGGTTTTCCTAGGATATCTGTGTGTCCTATTGGCAAATTAATGATGTTTAATACTGTTTTAAAAATTTCAAAAGGATAACTTAGAGTTAGTTAATTTAAGGAAAGTTTTATATTCTAATATTTTTATATCTTTGGTACATTGTTATCTGTAATACTGCTACAGATTACTGTTAAGATAAATATTCCTTAATGGAAGTTATGACTTTCTCTTAAAATTTAAATAAGAAAAAATTACAGTTTTGTAGCAGACACACCTGTACTTTTTCCTCAATTTTTAACTGTAGCTTGTGTCTCTGTAAGAAAAGTAAACCAGCTTCTGAATAAGTTTTAGTTATATTTTTTATATTATTTTAGTTCATACAATCTAATATCAATCATAGACAACAACATCAACATAAAGAACTAAAATATATTGCTTATACTGTTTTCAAAAAGATCCATTTCATGAAAATTTGGAGTTTTATGTGATATATATGTATGTTTGTATATGTGCAGACATAAAAAATTGTATACCTAGCTAAAGTTATGAACGTATACATTCAAAAACTACTTACAGGTGGAAATTGTTTATCCCTGAGGAAGGGCACTGATTTTTGAAACCAAAATCTGATGATTAATAATGCTTTAAGTCCCTAGAAACTCTGCACTGCTATCATTCTCTTCTCAAGTCCCATATTATTTTATTAACAAGATAATTACAGCAGAGGGTGCAGAGATAGGATAACATTAGCATTAGCAAGTCTGAGGTAACCTGTCTTTATAATCCTTTCATCTCGGTACTTTTTTCACTCCATTACATCTGATCAGACTGAAGCGACTCATGCTGACTCCTAATACTTTTTGTGCATCTGGATTTTCTTTTTTATGACATTTTCTTAAATGTTTGTGCTATTTTTGAATACCAAACTTGACTGAAATTAATTTTGTCACAAAATGGTAGAAATATTTAAGCTGGAAGGTACATCCAAAGGTTGCCTAATCCGAATGTGTGCTTCAAGAGAACTAGCCTCACATTTCAATGTTGTTGCTCAGGGCCTTGTCAAATTGAGAATAACTCCAAGGATAGAGAGTACACGGACTGTCTGAGTAACCTCTTCCGGTGCTTGGCTGCTCTAACTGGGAAGGATAACTTATTAATATCCATTCTAAACTTCCCTTGATGCAGCTTGTGATTGGGATGCCTTTTCTTTTTGCCCTGTGTCTGCTTCTATGAAAAATGTGGCTCCACCTCTTCTATAACCTCATTTGTGTAGTGGAAAATCCTAAACAAACTTCACTCATTTTCTCCTCATATATCATATTCCAGATGGTCTCTCTCAGGTTTTTCGCCATCTCTCTTCTTCTGCAAACAAACTATCCAGTATGGATAGGGAATCCCAGACTGGTGAACAGAGGAAAACCAACTGTACTCATACTGCTGTCTACTCTCTTGCAAATGCTGTCCACTGAGTTATTCAGTCTTACTACACTACTGACTCTCCTTCAGCGTGATGCCACCAGGGCCCTCAGAGATCTCTGGCTATGTGGAAAAAGAGTGTATATATATCTATATACAAAGACATGAATGCATTGCCTATCTTAATCTTAACATTCAAATCAAGGAATTGTTAGAAATTGTTTACATTGACACTAACATAATTCAAATAATTGTTAAAATGATAGCAAATTGCCCACTATCTACTCTTTTATCTGATCTACTCATTTGTCAACAGCCTTTGTGAGACCAAAAGATGACAAGGAGAAGAAGGAGAATCTAGTCTGAGTGAATGAAGAGTTATCAGCATCTCTGTTCCTCTGCTGGGAATATGATGCTTATGCTGATGGTTTCTTTTTAATTTATTTGGATTAGTTGTCTACATTCATTAACATTCTTGAAGCTTTATTTGTTCTTCACTGCTCTGCACTTAAGCTTTTTATTGATGGCATGTTTACAAATGTTGGATACTTATTCTTTTTCCTCCATGTCCCCTCTACCCAAAAACTTAATTCCTTTGATTGCTTATAATTGACATGTAAATGATGACTTAATTGTTTAATACATCCATGTCACATTTTATTATAAGGTTATAGATAGAATGTACATGTATACATAGACATGCATGTCTATATATAATACAGAAAGAACTATAACACTATTTGATAGACCAAATTCTCATTACAAAGCACTAGTTTTCAATACAGTCATCTCCATTAGCTCTGCATTTTCTTCAGCAATGAACAAGAGCCTATATGCCACACAAATGAAACTGCACAACTGTACTTCTGCAATGCATTACCCACCACCTCACTGCATTCACATCCACTCTTTGGTCATCATATCTGTTCATCAGGCATCAATGAATGCCAGTGGGTGCAATTTTTTCTTCATGGAGGAATTCAGTGAAACATCTTTGCTTCATGCACACTTCCACTTCAGACTGCTTCTGCTGCCATCTGTAACGCAGCAACAAATTGTAACAGAATATTGGTGGGAAGATTCAAGTTCTACTGCCATGCCAGCATGGCTCTGGTGTCATATGACAATATGATAAAAAAGTAGGCATTACTTTTGGAGCAGCCCTGTATATAGATATCTAAAAATACCAATAATGCATAGTTTTTCTGTGGAGAATGAACTAAGACTCTGGAATAAAATATACATGAACTTATATACATATGTATGAATATACAGTATAATAACATGGGGATATGTAAGGAAGTTATACCATTTAAAATGGTACAAACCAAACAAAACATAAAATAATGGAAGCAATGATCACTTGGCTGTTAAATGACTGTTACTACATGCCATAAAAATTTCCAAGAGGAAATTGTCTAGAACAAATCTCAAAGTTCTAAGGTTACAAGAAATGACTTACTGGGGCTAGAAAATCACAAAATAACTACTTGTAATCTTTCCTCTTTTGTTTAAGATAAAGAAAATAAAGATATATTTTTTTTTTTGTAATGTCAGGCCACCTGAAAATTATTATTCTCTTTTAATTTAATAGAGTGTCAAGTACACCAACTGGAACAAGCTGAAATACATAATCACAGATAATTAGGCATATCTGTGGTTGCCTACTGTCTCCTGTGTCTCTACTGTGACAACTGAGAAGTCACAGTACAAGTTCCTACACTCTTACAAGTGAAAAAGAAGACTTTTTTTTTTTTTAATCTGCTTTTTGCTATATTATTGACATAAATAACTGACCTTACACCATGAATATTACAGGTGTACCTTTAGAATGCTGCACATGAACTCAGGTGTTTTCAAGATCTATTCTGGGTTGTTGCACAACTTATTCTGCACATTGATATATTAAAAGATTTGTTGTTCATTTCAATAGAAGAAAGATGAAAATCTTGTTGTCCAGCTCCAACGGACTTTGAGCCTTATAGAGATTTCCTCATTCAATCTTAAACAGGTAAGTATTCTTAGCTCTGATAGAAAGTTTATCTGCAGTCCAAATAGCATCTGATAAATAAAAATTGTGGTAAAAAGTTTTCAAACTTATAAAGTTGGACTTAACTACAAAGCTAGAAAGTTATGTTACTTAATTGTCTCTTAGATCCAATTGAACTACTGAAGTACAAGTTTCCAACTGTGTTAACATGCTGTTACTGTTAACTTTTTCACTAAAAAATTTAGATGACATCAAAGCAGTAATTAAGAAAGCACCTCATCTTCCTTTTAATAAGATTGGATAAACTGAATGTGGATATCAGATTTTCACACACACAGGGACTAGAAAATTATTTTGATTAATTTACTGTTTACATATCTTTATTTAAAATGCTATCATTGCAAGTCAAATGTTGAATATAATCCTGGGATTATGTGCTACTGATTCTTAGACTTGCTTCTTAATTCATTTCCTTTCATTATCAAAGAGAAACACTGATCTATAATTTCGTGATCTAACAGTCACTTATTTCAGTAAGATTTTTTACTTCACCAGAGTCATGAAAAAATCAGAAGAATATTTAGTCTGAAAGGATAGGGGATAGAGGATAGATGCAATACATTTTCCCTTTTCATAAGATCTACAATATTTTCTAATTTTATATAAGAACTTATAAAAACTTTGGAAGATGTCTCTGGAATTATCATCCTGAAAATTTAAGAAGTATTTTCTTCTTATTCTAGTTTTCATCAGACTAACATACCAGTTTTTCATGTAAATCACACTTTGGATATGTTCCAATATTACCTTCTAACAAATAACTTTCACATAAAACAAAACAACACAAAAATGACAAAACAGAGTTAGAAAACTTTTATGTGTGCACCATTATAGAATGTTTATACATTTTTTTTCTGCCTTTAAAATCAGATATTTGTGAATTCCATTTCCAGAAATTCTTTGTAATCAAATGCTACAAATTGATGAATTTTCTCTTCCTCCTTTTTTTGAGTTACAGTGCATCTTAAATTATATAGATTTAATCTCCTGTTAATTTTCTGTAAGAATATTTCAAGTAAAATTTGTGCATCACAAGATTTTCTGATATATTCATATATTGATCAGCACGATCAATTTTATTTAATATATTAAAAAGAAAGTATGAATCTGCATGTCTTTTTGTATATATAATGGCTAACTTGGATTTACTAGCTTATGAGTCCAAATACTGTACATGATAAGGAACATTTATTTTGCAATAGCAATGCTAGTTGCATCTGAAATAGATTATCTATAAGATTAAAGTAAAAACCTGTTTAATAAAATTCACATTGTATTAGCAGTGAAAATTACTTAAATTCTAACCAACTTTAATTTCCATTAAAAATGGAAATTCTTTGCTTAAAATTAAGCACTAAACAAACAGGTGTGCAAAGATGTTCACACTTACATTTTAAAGTCTTCAGATAAAACACACTTCTGTCAGAATTGCGTTCTTACAGCAACTGAGTGATCTGCAGTGAAGCTTGAACTTATACTGGTGAAAAGCAGTATCCCTGTTCAAGCTGAGAAATAAGTATTATGATTACTATATAGCAAATAGTCAAAAATGAACTGCAGTTTAATACTATCATTCTTTATCATTCCAGATAAAAAATACTTCTGCAGTGCAGTCAGAATTTTTGTTACTGCCTACTAATATCTACTTAACTAAAATCTTTTCTTTTTTAATATGAAAAGCAAACTATCTTATTAAAATTTTAATTCCCATTGAATAAGCAAAGTATTTTTTCCTTTATTTACATTAAATTCAACAGGTGGTTTTGAGTAGATTTCTTTTTTTATGTATAAGATGATAACAATACAATTAGGATTTTCAAAACTGTGATTGTAAAATTGACCTTATTAAAATTCCACTTCCTCCATAATTAAAAAAAAAACTAATTACTTGTAGTAATTGAACCAGAAATGACATTTTCAGTTCATTAATATTCAACAAATTGTTTTTGAAGATGTTCTTGCATGGTTAATAGTCAGTCTTCAACATTTATGTTCATTTCTTATTTAAAAGTCATCTGGAATAATACTTTGCATTTTAATAAGACATGTCTTTATGAACTGACTTTATTTATAAGGTTTTTAATTGCTAATTAATGTGTGAAAATATCTGTCTTCTGCAATATTTGTAACACATGAAGTGAAAGGTGAATGTAGTAGAACAACAATCCATACATGCTGCATCACTCTAAATAGGCACGAAAGGTACAATACTTCCCATCTATAAATTTTCATTATCCTTTCTAGAAATGTCAAAATCAGATTTAATACATGACAGTATTGTGCACCTGAAAAAAGAAGTCAATTCATCTAACATCACGAAGTAGAGGGAAATCAAAATAATGATGTATGAACTATTTTATTAACCAGCAAATACAACCGAGATCACTTCAAGGTGTATACTTCTTATATTATCCAATGTAATCACATCTGAATTTGCATTTTATATACACTGTCATCCTTCCTATAGACCTTTGAATATATGAGTTTATATTTATAAACTTGAAATGCAACTCCTATGATGTCCCTTTCGGTAGTCTAAGCTCAGTCAGAGCTCTGTAGAGATTTCCCTTCTGATAAGGCTGAACCACAAGCTGGAGCTTTTATGGGTAAGTATCAAATGGCCAATAAAAATCACCAGGTGAAGTCATTTTGACTGCAGGTCTGCAACAGAAGTTGAGCTGAAACAACTGTGCGCATTTCCTGTCGTGAAGCATGTTATCATGTAATCTTCATGTTATCTTGGGATTTTTATTTCCATAAGAATACATAAATTTTGGATACTTCTGTCTGTTCCTTCCCCTTTCAGATATATATTTGTATGCATCCTCTAGAATCACCTCCAAACTTCTTGTTGTTATGTCATTTTCCTGATAGTGTTTACTTTTAGATTGTTTCTGTTAGGTCTTTTCAATTCCTTTTAATGCTTTTCCAGCTAAAAAGTACTTAAGGTCAATGACATATGAATTAGAAGTGATATTGTCTCGTTCTGGAGGAAGCAATGTAAAATAGCACCTACAGGTTCAACTAGAACATTTCTAACACTTATCTGAATATCTTAAATACATGATTTGGTTTAACCTGCAGTTTCAAACAAGAAGCAGAGTTGTCAGGAGTAAGGAATAACCAAAAGACCGTCCACAACTGAAAGGGAGACTTAGGGCTTGGCTCCTCATGGTTCTCAGCTTTCAATAAAGAACTTTCACAAAGAAATAAAACTGCAAGTGTGGCAGAGTATGTAACATCTACACATCTTGCTAGAAGTGTCCCAGTGATTCTACACTGCTCTTACATTTTTCAGAAGGAAAGTAGTACTTCCTGTGCTCACAAGACTCAGAAGTCTACTACCACAGAAAAGATTTTATTTTTTTTTTGCAGATTGCACCATCAAGAATTCTGGCTGCAAACCAAGTCCAGTAGCTTCTAGGAGAATATTAGAAAATTAGATGCAAATATGATCACTTTTGATATTAAAGTCATGTGAAACACAGAAGCCTCTTTGCATGCAAGCGATGTTTTCTCATTCAGATAGGAAATGATATTCAACAACTCAAATTCTTATGAATTTCAGTATGTGACTCACACTGATTTGAATGAGAATGAAGCACCTAGATAGTGACTAGATGCCTACATTTTGAAAATGTGAACAATCTGATTCCTTATTATACATCATTTTCTGACTGTACCCATTTGACACTCATAAAAGTTTATAAAATTCTTAGGTAAAAACAAGTGCAATCACTCTATTTGAAAGGATTTCATTTTAAACAGCTGCTGTAAGTTCCTTGTTTTTCTAACTTCTGACATAAGCAAAAGTGTTTTTGTTTGTTTGTTTGTTTGTTTTCTTATAGGCATATTAATATAGCCAACTCCTTTTTTATTGAATAAAATATCCTGAAGGCATTTATTACAATATCCTAACTGATTTGTACACAGGCACAGTAGCTCTAGGAGTGTGTGTGGGGGGGAAAGTAAATGTAAACCTTTCTTTAGTTCCGTATTCACACAATGCATGTTATGGGTGTAAGATTTTATTCCTCTATCTGTCAGGAAAATTACTTCTAAATTACTTCTTTAGTGCTTTGAAGTAATAATGATTTTTTTTCATTTCATTTCCCCTGCAATCAATTAAATTAAATTAATGTTGTTGTAGTTTAGGTATAAGATATATAATTAAAATTTGGAACTGGATGCTATTTGAATAACTTGTAGAAGTTATATATTGTATGCCCCATCTTTGTTGGAAAAAAAAAAAAAAAAAAAAAAAAAAAGGACAAATTCACCAGAGCCTTTGTAATCCACCAGGAAAACTTCATTACATAATATTTATAAAACATTTACAACCACATTCACAACAGTACAACAGGAACATGGGCTGACATTTTGGAAAAGGTGTCTGTCTCAAGATGATAATATAAAAGCACTGTGAAATGAAATAATGAGGCACTTACAAGCACTATTCTTAGTAAGAAATGCAGAAAAAAAAAAAATGGCATGCAGAAATGGCATGCAGAAATTAAGATTTTCTCTAAATTCAATGAGATAAATATATTGACCTAAACTTCCAATACTGGTTTTGAAAATCTCTTCAGGTTTTGAAAGCATATTATGAAGCAATAGTTCAACTCCTTATACTGTTATCAAATGCTGCTATTTTCAAATATTTTATTGAAATCAGAATTTGATGAGTTTTCAGCTTGTTTTGAAAGAGGAAAGGGTAATACATTTTATCCCAAAGGGTAAAACTTCCAAGATTTCTAGTGCCTGTGACTTTTAAGTACCTAAAGAGAGACCTCTTTAATACAGTTTGTAAATTTTAAAATAATCTGATAGTAATAGCAGTTAAAGTAATAGTATGACTGAAGAAGCCTGACATTCTACTAAGTTGTTACCCACTATAAACCAGCTGCAAAGCAAAAATTCCATTACCCTTCTTGACTAAATATGCTCCTCATCCTAGCCACCCTCGGAGTGGCCTTTTTATCACTTTCTTTGTTGCCAAATTGTTTTGTTCTTTCTCTCTCTTCTCTTTTGTTCTCTCTCTCTCTTCATCATTCTTAAGTTTCACTGACAGAAGTTAGTATGTGGGTCTAATCAAATAGCTGAGATTTACTCCCACATCCTTCTTCACTCATTTATTAAGTAGATTTCATACAGCTTAGTCTAATCTGTCTTTCAGAAAAGTTTTTGATGTTGCTGACTAGCTGAAGGCTGCTCTGAATGTAATACCTCATTTTTTACTACATTGTCCCACAACACCAGAGGCAAATGCTCATGGCAATATCAGTGGAGCTTGAACCTTCCCACAAATATTCTACATTTTGTTACCATGTGACGGATAGCAGCAGAGGGGCAGCCTGACAAAGTGATGTCTGACATGGAAGTGCCCATGAAGCAAAGTTCTGTCATTGAATTCGGACAGAGGGGAAAAAATGCACTTATCGATATTCACTGATGCTTGCTTAATGTTTACGGAGACCAAACAGTGGATGTGAGCGCAGTGAGGAGGTGGATGGTGTGTTTCAGAAGTGCTGATAACAGCAGTGGATCACCACAGATGCAGACTTTTACAAGTGTGGCATGTTCAACACTGGTGAAAATGCATAACTTATGGTGATGACTGAATTGAAAACTAGTGTTCTTTAGTAAGAATTTTCTCTATCAAATTGTATTGTTGTGCTCTCTATATCTACTGTAGATTTCATGAAAAGAAATAAATAGGAGACATTCCTTTTGGAGTGACATATGTACATACTTTTCCATTTGAGCTTTGTCATAATTTGCTTACTTTTTTCTCAGAACAGTTCCTTTCTGCAAATCCTGGCCCTAACTGCATGTAAATTTTTTTAGTAATGTCAGATAATGCCATGTTTTCTTGTTCTGGGTGATTCTATTGATGAATAGATGGCTGACAGGAATCTTATATCTGCTGATGCCACGTTAAGTTGCATAGTGACATGAAGTTAACTAGATCAATCTATGTCCGTGACAGGGAGGCAGTAGGCCCCTGTCCCCCCTCTCCTCTCCGGCCCCACAAAATGTGAAGGAAGGGGAAAAAAAGAACAAGAGCAGATACGATCTATGGAGGAAAACTTCTTTTACTATGATATCGGAATGCAAGATAACACAATATAATACAATCTAATTGAATTTGAGACTAATAAATTAAATAAGATAGGAGAGTGAGAGTTCCCGAGACTGAGTCAAACCTGAAAAGCTTGGAAAAGCCAGGCAGAAAGAGACTGCCCCACCCAGAAGGGTCAGATCCCATGACTTTCGTAATGTACAGGGGACGGGTACCTGGAATTGGAGCATTAACACTTTAATTCCAGTGCGCTACATGATGTTATGATGTGGAATACTGAAAACCAAAAAATGTAAAACCATGACACGTAGTGACAGTCTATTCTCCACACAGTTTAGGGAATAGAGCTTGCACCCCTCTATGTATATGTCCACTGCTAACATCCAGTGTGAGTGCATTTTTTACAGATCCATCCCTAATGCTAACAACTGATATTCAGACTCAACAGGAAATCCAGAAAGACTGCTTTAAATAAAACCACAGTTCACCACAGCAAATACTTTTTCAATACTTAAAGGAAAATAACTTACTTCTGAAATCTCAAAGAAGTTAACTACAGCATGCACCTGAAATTAGAATCATCGAATACTTTGAGTTGTTAGGGACTTCTGAAGGCCATCTAGTCCAATTCCCCTGCAATGAACAGGGAAACCGCAGCAAGGTTATGTTGCCCACAGCATTATCCAGCCTGGAAGTCTCCAAGGATGGGGCATCCACCGCATGATTAGGTAACCTGTTCCAGTTCCTCACCACTTTCACTGTAAAAGACTTTTTCCCTATATCCAACTGCCTCACTCCAATTTATAGGAGGGAGAGGAGGTTCTTTTAATATCTGTATACCCAGCATGAGATTAAGAAAGAATGGTTCAAATGTTGGTCCAACCAGTTTATTATAAATCCTAATCAGGGATACAGGGAAGGGAAGGAAGGTGATAGGAAAGATAGGAAAGAAGCAAGAATTGCATAAAGCAGGGATAGTCACCACCAGGATCCAGCAGCAGTCCCATTGCACAACATTTTGAAGGTCCAAGGCAAAAGCAGCTGGGGGGGAGAGCAGCAGCAGCTGCTTTGGGCAGCAAGCAGGTAGCAGGAAGAAATCACAGAGCCAGCCCAGGAGGAAACATCGGAACTCAGGTAGCAGGCCCAGGAGAGTCCATCAGCATGCAGGAATTCCATAGTGAGGAATCTGATGGCAGATATCTTTGTTTTTCTTCAGCATCGTGGTAGAGTGCAGAGCAAGTCCACGAGGAAGAGAGGCAGATCGTGAGGCTTCTCATGTCAGAAACCTCTTCGTCATGAGGAATCTGTTGCCAGAAAACCTCCCCTCATGGTTGTTGATCCCTTCTTTATCCTCCTTTTTTTCCTGCTTATGTGATATCCCTGGGTGCTTGAGCAAGACTCATGTGAATACCCTCTGAGATGATCCTCTTCCTCAAGATAAGTCCACACAAAAGACCGCTTCACAGCCATTAAGCTGCAGCTTCTCTCTCTTGTTTTCCCTGGCCTTGTTCATCTGTGTCTCTCAGACATAGGATTTCACAACCCTTGCCCAGGACTTCCTTGGACTTGTTCATCTGTATCCCCAACAAGCTTTGAGACAATGATGTAAAAGAATAATCTCTTACCCCAACCTAAATCTTCCCTCTTTAAACTTGAAGCCATTTCTCCTTGTTCTATTGCCACAGACCCTGCTAAAGAGTCTGTCCCCTTCTTTCCTGTAGCTCCCCTTTATATATCGAAAGCCTGCACTCAGGTCACCTCATAGCCCCAACTCTCTCTGCCTGTCCTCACAGGAGAGGTGTTCCATCCCTTGGATCATTTTTGTGGCTCTCCTCTGGACACACTCCAACAGGTCCATGTCTTTTCTGCACTGAGGACTTCACATCTGGACACATTACTTCAAGTGAGGCCTCACCAGCACAGAGCACAGAGGCAGGATCACCTCCCTAAACCTGCTGGCCATGCTTCTGATGATGCAGCCCAAAGTACAGTTGGCTTTCTGGGCCACAAGGGCACATTGCTGGCTCATGTCCAGCTTCCTGTCCACCAGTACCCCAGTTCTTGTTCATCAGAGCTTCTCTCAGTTCTTTTATCCCCCCCACTTTAATGGGGGTTGCCTTGACCCAGGTGCAAGATCTTGCATTTGGATTTGTTGAACTTCTGAGCTTCACCTGAGCCCACTGCTCAAGCCTATCTAGGTCCATCTAGAAGGTATACCATCCTTCAGATGTGTTGCCTGCACCCTATAGCTTGGTGTCAGCTGCAAACCTGCTGAGAGTGCACTTGACACCACTGTCAGTGTCACCAATGAAGATATTAGAGAGTATCAATCCCAGCATCGACCCCTGTGGGACACTACTCATTACCAATTTACATCCAGACATTAAGCCATTGACCACCACTTTCTGGACTCAGTCCCACCGCCAATTCTTTGTCCCTTGTGCACTCCACCCATCAAATTGGGTATCTTTCAAATTTGGAGAGAATGATGTTGCAGGGTATTGTGTCAAAGGTCTTACTGAAGTCCAGATAGATTACATCAGCAGCTCTTTCTTCCATCATAAAAGGCAATTAGGTTGGTCAAGTAGGATTTGCCACTGGTGAAGCCATGCTGGTTGTCCAGTATAAAATATAGCGGTTTTCTTAACTATAATATAATTATCACTTATTGTATGAATTCTTCTTGCTTAAATTTTCAATTATTTAAATGATTTGCACATTTCTGCTACATTTTCCCACAAACTTCTTTTTAACAGCCTTTTTTGCAGTACTACAAACTGCAAGAATATGCCTATTTTAATCACTTTCTCCAAGAACAAGGTCAGCAGAAATAACACATTCTGACCCATAATTGAATGCAAGAGATTTGCTCAAGCTGATTAAGCTTTCAGAGTCATGCACAAGTAGCTGTGCTCATACATTTTAGCCAAACTGTAAGTGCACATCTTCCCTAATACTGGCTTACAGTCATGTCCTAGGTCAAAGAATACACTCATGATAGAGCAGCCTGAAAGTGTCCGGCTGAACAATAATAATTATGATTTGTAAAATACTTTACAAAAAAGGTGGCTTTGCCAATCTTGGAATATGTTATAGTTGATAATTAACGCTTAGGTCTGCAAATTTCTTCTTTATCATTTAAATTAATACTCCAACTTAATTTAAAATACAAAGTTGAACTTCAAATGTGGGGCCAGATCCCTGGTTGTTGTCTATTATTTCACAGTGATCAACTTTACCACTTCTTACTATGAAACAAGTTGTTATATATGACTTTCAAATTTCATACAAAGTAAGCATAAAAACAAGCAAGCAAACAAACTTTGTTTTTCTTTTTTCTTTTTTGTTGACTGTTTGTTTTTTGGAGATGTTTTCTCTTTGGTTTGAAACAAGCATATAATATGACCTGAAAACAAGTGTAAATCAGATGTTTTAAATTTTCATATTTTCATTAAGAAAAAAATTGATATTGCTTTCTGTTATGAGAAATCACACATGAAAAAATCAGAAACTATTGCTACCTCTGTCTTGACACATGTACACTATAGAGAATAGTTATCATTTGTCTCATAGGAAAAGAACTTACAGAAAACACATCTCATAGGAAAGGAGGTATAAAGAAAGAATGATGTATGATATTCTCAGTTGTTTTAATGAACTTTTTTTTAAAAAAAAGTTTTCTATGTTTTTGGATTTTCTGTAAACTGGCAGTTTATCTTTTAGTCCATTCCAGATCAAATGGACACAGTAAGCGAAATTCTTTTAAAAATATATGATTCAGAATAATTTGCTTTGTTGGCAGTATAAACAGAATTGCCTCCAGGTCTAAATAACCTCATACATCAATAATGTATTAAGTATGGCTTATTTTAATCCACAGCACTGCATTTTTAAGCTGTGGTGTCTCTTCTAATTTTAGACATATCAAAAAGACAATTTATCACAAATAAAAAATGTCCATAGATAAGCAAATGCTAATGTAAATGCAACAACACTAGGCATCAGAATAGATAGAAATTAATAGACCAACAACTGAATTAGAGAATGACTTAAATTGGAAGGGACCTTAACGTTTGTCTAGTTCCAACACCCCTGCCATGAGCACTCACCAGATCAGGCTGTCTAAAGGCACCATTCAACCTGGCCTTAAAATGTCTCTAGGGATGGGGCATCCACAATTTCTCTGGGCAATAACTTTGAGTGCCTCATCACCCTCTCAGTGAAAAATTTTCCCCTGACATCTATTCTAAATATTTCCTCTTTTAGTTTAAAACCATTTTCCCTTGTCCTTTCACTATCTACCCTTGAAAACAGTTGACTTGCTTCCTGTTTATGAGCTCCCCTCAAGTACTGGAAGGCCACAAAGAGGTCTCCCAAGAGCCTTCTTTTCTCCAAGCTGAAAAAGCCCAGCTCCCTCAGCTCTTCTTCATAGGAGAGATGCTCCAGCCCTCTGATCATCTTTGTATCCCTCTGGACCTGCTCCAACAGTTCCACATCTTTCTTGTGTTGTGGGCCCCCAGGGCTGAATGCAGTACTTCATGTGGGGCCTCATAAGAACAGAACGGAGGGGTACAATCACCACTCTCTTCCTGCTGGCCACTCCTTTTTAGATGCAGCCTGGGATACAGCTGGCCTTTTGGGCTTCAAGTGCACCCTGCTGATTCATGTCTACTTTTCCATCCACCATGACTCTCAAGTCTTTCTCTGCAGGGCAGTAAGCCCTGTTCAAGTCCCTCTGGATGGCATTCTTTCCTTCTGTTGTAACAACTGGTTTTGCCTTGTACTAACTTGTCTGAGTAGCATTTCAGCTCAGTTAAACAGATCAAATTGCAATTGATCTGACTGTTGAGATAAAAGTCAGTGTTGTCATCTTTTTGTGGAGTTAATTATATTTTATTTTACAGTGTTTGCTCTATTACTAATCTGCATTGTGAAAAAGTAACTGTTACCTGCTTATCATCTGTATGTGTAAGTGTGACATAAAGCCAGTAAGACAGCTATGGAACATGCCTGCAAGGACACAGAATAAACTGCTACACCCTTCTTGGGGCATCTGATATTCTGACTTTTTCTATAACAATTTTGTTTTTTCTTATTCTAATTATTGTCATTGCTACATAGGAAAAATAATGCAAAACTTTAGTAAAATAGGAAATTAAGAAGAATAAATAATCCTGGTATTACATCAGCAGTATATGAATCTATAATCAGAGTGAGCAAGTGTCTAAAGCAAATAAAATTCTGCAGTGTCTTTCTGCCACAGAATTCAGATTATCTAAAAATATTTAGAGAAGGTAATTTGTCTCTCATATGTTATTTCATTTGGTTATTTTTAATGTGCTGTGCATTTTCCAGAGACATCCCTCAACTTTGCTCTTTTAGATGTTTGAGCTGTATTAGGTTTTTCAAAACAACATAAAGACTGTATTTAAATTGCATTTCATACAATAACAGTATCTTCTGAACTAAAGATGACCTGCTTTGATCCCTTATAATCTAATTACAGATGAAATAGAAAAATAATAATAATAATAATAAAAGAATATTTGACCAAAGTTTGACTCTGATATTCAAGGATAAAAACAGAGGATAAAAACATCACTGTGAATAAGAGAATTTAACTTAAATAAAGTAAGATGAAAAAATGCAATATTGTGCTAAGATTTACTCCACAGAATCAAACACAAATTACATAGCTGAGGTTTCCAAAGGCAATCTGTTTTTTTTCCATAAGCTCCATAACCTAATTCTGTCCAACTATCTCAAAAATTTTCATTAGACAAAGGTGAACAAATCATATTTATGGAGCTAAGAATGTATTAGTAGTATTATAATGTTTTAAAAGTCAAACAGCCCAACTTTTATAATTAAAACAGAAAACCATCATTAATGACACCAAGTCCAGTCCTCTGATTATTGAGATGAGCTCAGGGCAACACTGAGACCTTGTTCTGTCAGATAAGTGTAGAATGACTTTCTATTAGGAATGTCAAGATAACATATACTAGGTTATACATACTCAGAAATAACTGACTTTTATTTATGTATCACTATGCTCATAGTAATTTAATTTATATTGATTTTATCTTTCGAATTTATCTTTTCACAAAATACAGTTCTAAGCTTGTGGCCATCCCTGTTCACATGGTGTATGTATGTCTGTTCTTGGATAACAGGCAAATGAAGAGTCTTACTGTCTTGATTATAGGCTCAATATTTGATTAACATGAAACCATTTAGAATTACATATACATGATGTTTTAGATTTGAATTATAGATTCATAGGATATTCTGAGCTGGAAGGATCCCACAGGGTTTACTAAGTGCAACTCTTGTCTCCACAAAGGACTACCCAAAACTCAAACTACAATTCTGAAAGTGATGTCCAAACACTTATTGAACTCCAGCAAGCTCAGTGCCATGACCACTTCCTGGGGGTGTGTGTTTCAGTGCTTAACCACTCTCTCAGTTATTAACCTTTTCCTAACATCCAACAAGAACATCCTCCGATGCATTTTCATGCCATTCCCTCAGATCTTGTCACTGACCACTGAAGAGAAGAGACCAGAGTCTTCCCCTCTACTTTTCCTCATGAAGAAGTTGCAGACTGCAATTGTCATCTCTAAGCCTTTTCCTCTCTAAACTGAACAAGCCCAGTGATGTCAGCTGCTCCTCACAAGTCTTGCTCTCTAGATCCTTAACCATCTTTGTTGCCCTTCTTTGAATGCTCTTTAACAGTTTTATGTCCTTATATTGCAGTGCCCCAAACTGCACACAGTGCTCGAAGTGAGGTTGTACAAGTGCAGAGTGGAGTGAGAGAATACCTTCACCTGACCACCAGTACTGGTCCTTATGTACCCCAGGGTATGGTTGACCCTTCTGGAAGCCAGGAACATTCTTGACTCATCTTAGACTTGTCACCAATCAGAGCACACAACCTCTGCAGGGCAGCTCTCCATCTGCTCATCCCCCTGTCTGCACCTGTACCCAGAGTTGGCCCACTCCAGGTGAAGAATCTAGGACTTGCTCTTGTTAAATTTCATGCAGTCAGTGATTGTCCACCCTCTAAATTGTGAAGAACTTCGTGTCATTCATGTTAGTTATGACCAGTGACTGTACTGTCTCAGGAGTGTTTTTCAGTATCACCTTCTCTACAATTTTACCAGGCACTTAAGTGAGGGGAAAGGAAAAGAAAACTAGAGAGGAATTGTTTTATCTTGCCTTTCTGTGAAACTGTAGGCTTATACAACATTCTGCCTAGGTTTTATATTCAATATAGTGGGGTCTAGGATGCAATTTAATTTTCCCTTTTCCTCTCAATCCTCCTCCTTTTTTCTTGACCTCAAGCTCATGTGGGACTCATAAATCCCAGTATGCGTGAGTGCTTGTTCAGATTTCTAACAAACGTTTATTTCCAACCTTTTTTTTTTTTTTTGTCCCTTTTTATTTGATATCGACAGAAGAAAAGCAAGAACGTTATATCCATTACCATAAATATGAAGAAGATATTCATCCTTAAGGACAAATTATCTGTATTACTGTGTGAAAATCTTTCAGTAAAGCAAACCTGTTTCTTATTTATTGCTCACCACTCTTGTGAAGCCACCAATCAATTTTTTAAAGACAGAAAAGCTGTGTGATTTAGCTAAATGATGACAAGGCTCACTGTATTGAAGAGCTGACCCTTTATTGTGGCACCCAAAAATTTGAGTTTGCTTGGCTAAACAGATTGAATAGTATTGTATGCCAAATGCATTTATAAAAATGAAAGCCGATTTGTGAGCAGAAATAAATATATCGGTAATGGTAATAAATAATTCAACATGTCCCAGTTTAATGTCTGGACTATGCCCTCACCTTTAGAAACAGTTCCACTACACCAGCACTCATGCAAAATGACAGTATCAAATTGGGCAGCATTTCCTGATGTTTGCTCCTAAGCTATCTGATCTGAAGCTTTGAAGTCTTCATGACTGTTAACAGCTTTCATGAGAACTAAAATGCACTGTAGCTAAAATGTTTCAATTACTTATATTAATTTAATAGCTCTGGAACCAAGTTCTACCCTCTGTTTCACTGGTGCAACACACCGAATTTAATGGGACTCAGTAGATATGAGGAAAGAAGTTGGTCTTTTTTTTCCACCTACTGTTTCTTATTTCTTCTCACTTAGAATAAAGATCAGAATGAAGTAAATTTTGCTTATAGGTACGTTTAGTTTTCTTTAAGACAGATGTGAGAGCTTTGATTAATTCAAACTTTTTTTAAGGAAGAAGTTTATATATATTATGCATATACATGTATATTATGTATGTATTTACGTGTTCATGCATATACACATGTATATTTATATGCGTATATATTTACAGTTGTATGTATTTATCATAGAATCAAAGAAATACAAAGTTGTTTGGGCTTGATGGGACCTTTAAGATTATCTGTTTCCAACACCCTGGCTGTGGGAACAATTTCCTCTAGGTCAGGTTACACACAGCCCTATCCAGCTAGCATTTAACACTTGAAGGAGGGGACATCCACAGCTTTTCTGGGACACTTGTTTCAGTGTGTCACCCGCATCATTATGAAGATTTTATTCCTTATATCAAAACTAAATCTACACTCTTTCAGCTTAAAATCATTATCTCTTGGTCTATCATTACACTGGAGAGTCCATCTTTCTTGTAGTCCTTCTTCTGTAGTCTCCCTGAAGCCTTCTTCTCTCCAGGCTAAACAACAATTCTCTTAGTCTGTCTTTATGGGATTATTATCATGACCCTCCTCTATACTCACTCCAACAATACCACGTCTCTCTATGGTTGAGGCCCAAGAGATGAACACAGTAGTCCAGGTGTGTCCCACAAGAGCATAGCAGGAGAAAATCACCTCCCTTCCCTATTGGTCAAACTCCTTTTGATACATTCTGGAATACAGTTGCCTTTCTGGCCTGCAAAACATAGACTGCACTTGGCCTTGTTGATCCTCATGATATTCACGCAGATGCAGCTCAGAAGCCTCTTAAAGTCTCTTTGGATGACATCCCTTCCAGTGTGTTGATCATAACGTTCAGCTTGGTGTTGTCTACAAACTTGCTGAGGGTGCATTCAGTGCCACTATCCATGTCACCTAAAAAATGCTGATTACAGTACTGACCGATGAGGAATGCTATTCATCAGTGGTCTCTGCCTGGATATTAAGCTGACCTGGATATTATGCTGCTGATCACAGCAATTCGTGTGTGACCATCTAGTCAATTCCTTATCCACCAAGAGGTCTATTAATCAAAACCACATCTTTCCAATTTAGAGACAAGGATGTTGTGCTTGGCAGTGTCAAATACGAGGCACAAGACCAGACAGATGATGGCAGTTGCTCTTCCCTTTTTCATCAATGCTGAAGAGAGCCACAAATTTTGTCAGGCATGACTTGTCAGTAGTGAAGCCCGGTGTATCCTGGGCTGCATCAAAAGCCTTCTAAATTTCCTTTTGCACTCTTTCTAAGCAAGGATAGAAATGGATGTAAATTCAAAATATCTCTTCGTAAAATATTTAATATGCATTGAAAGTATATTTGATCTTTTTAGAAATTTAAAAGTCTTCTTTATTTTCCACCCATATTATACATTGCTTTACCTGTCCAAGCTAAGAAAAAACACAAGTCTTTATATGTGCATAAGCATATCACACACAGATTTCCAAAAAAATTTTATCAGAAGGTAAAATTTGATGAGAATGCTCATCATTATTTTTATATATGTTTATTTTTATATATGTATATTTTTATATATGTATAATTTGTGTCATACTGTATTTCATATCTATGTGATCCAGTTATTAAAATCTAATGTATTCTTTTTTATATCTACCAATGAAGACAGAATCAAATGAATTTATTCTCTCCTGCTGCTAAACTATGAATAACCTTCTCATCTTAAGCAAATGTTCTTATCATTTAGATTAATGGGACCATTTATAGACCATTTTTTATTTACTTCAAAACCAATAAATACAATTCCTGTTTGTTTAAATGTGAATAAAAACTCGGAAGATGTGTAAAGATTATTTCTTTCTGAGTTCTGATTGACTGTGAGTTCTGATATGTTATACTCTTAGTAGTAGAAGCAAAGGAAGTAGATTTTTTTTATATCTTCAAACAAAAGCTATTTAAACTTATTTCATTACGATCTTATAAAAATATATGTAATTTTTTATTTTTCCTTTTGACTTGTAGGATTAATTGAAATATTTATAATGGTACTTTCTCACATTAATGCACACAGAAAACAAACAAGAAAAACAAAACAAAAAATATTTAAAAAACTATATTTCATGTTATTTTTTTCCTGTTCTTTTTACAGTTATCTAGACATATAAAAATTTTACAACAGCACAAAATATTTAAAAGGAACTACTTATCTAATTATTCTTCTACTAAATCACTGAGAAGTCTAAATCACTTTAGTCTTTCAAGAGCCCTTCAGGTTTCATGTATACACACAAATGCTCACATTTTTATTTCATATATTACACATATGTGTACATATATGTTCACATATATATATCACACTTTTTTCTCCTTAATATGAATTAATATGTATAGTAAATAATGTAGTAGAATAATGTCCAAAGATTATTCTGTTATAGCAAAGTCCATATACATCTATCACAAATGGCAGATATAGTAAGTTTCAGGGAAGTATTATCAACATGCCCCCTGAAGAGAGACTTACTATGTATCTTCATAAAAGTAAAACCTAAATAGTCATACTTAGGTCTAATTGACCTAAATGTTTTTTAGAAATATCTTCTAACTAGAAGGAATACTGAGGCATGCCCATCTTATCTTTCTGTCAGTTCTCCCAGTATTTTGTCACTGCAAACTTGCTGAGGTTGCACCACATCATATTGTCTACATCATTAATGAAGACTTCAAACAGATTTCAACCTAGTATGACACCCAGGACACAGCAGTACTGACAGGCTTACAGCTGGACTTTATGCTAGTAATCCTCTGATCATTATCAGTCTGTCTCACTAAATGCTTACCTAGTCCATACGTTAGTCCTTAGGTTTCAAAGTCCAGTCTTGTTCTCTCTTCAGTTCAACTACCATTAAAATAGCATATTGTCCTTTAACTGTTATTTTTTTTATACAAGCTGCAAAAAGAAAACAGAAGAACTGTTTACAGACTTGATTAATGTTCTCAGAAACTGAGTAATCCTTACTGACAGGATACAGCAAATAGTATTTTATCAAGCATTTGGTTTCTACTCTGTCATCTCATCAATGTGAGCTTCAGCACGTTTTCTCATCTCATCAGTAAGTTCAGTAATAGAAGTATCTTTAATGGCTATAGTTATTTCATCAAGACTGTGTATCTTGAAAATTCTTGTACAAACAAATACATATTTTTATGTATGTATAGTATGTATATATAAACAGTTTAGAAACTGTTTTTTGTTTGTCTGTTGTTGTTGTTTTGTTTGTTTGTTTGTTTGTTTGTTTTCCCTTAGGAATGAAAAATATCTAAGCAAATGGCACACACACTGAAAACTACCAAAAAAAAAAAAAAAAAAGAAGAGGAAAATGAGGAAAATTCTGCTGCTTAATGAAAAAGTCTTTTACTGTTTAAAAATAATTTCTGTACTTACAGAGGATATTAAAAATGCAAAATTACAGTTATCGCATAACACATTTCTTAATTCAAATTAACATTATTGCTATTGGGGGTATTTTTGAAAAAGTAAGACTTCGTTTTGTTTTAATGATGTGGGCCAAGAATTACCTACATAAAACTAAAAACAAACAGAAACAAGAGTATAAATTTGATCTCAGGAAAAAAATATTACTAAGAACTCAAAATCGATAATTGAATTAATGATTTCATAGTGTTTTCCAGAAATACAATTTGCAGAATCAACTTGGATTCACACTACAAAATTTAGCTGCTTTTAGAGGCAATACTGACATCAGTGAGTGGTAAACTTAAACGTAGCAATGCAGGATATGATATGAAGTTAAGAAATTGAATACTATTGGGATATCATTTGAATATCTCCCTGTCAAAGCAAGTGGCAGGTTGGGTGACTTTACTGGCTCTTCCAGTCCACTCTGTCCAATGAAGTCCAGAAATGAAGAAATGAAAGTAACAAAAACACACTAGTCAAATTGCTGCTACTGATGTAATGACTTATCCTCTAGATTGATTTGGAACTCTTATGCAGAATTTTCTTTATGATAAGAAGTGGCCATGCTATTTTGAGGTCAAATTATTGAGAAAAGCAATCTGAAATCTGAGATTGAAGACAGAAAAGAAAATGAAAGAAAAAAAAAAAAAAAGACAACTTCTAGTGGTGATTTTTTGTATAGAAAAAGATTTTAAAAAGGAGAACAAATAAAAAAATTATGGAAGTAGAAGGAAAGTGAGCAAGAAAAGAATGTAGAAAAAAAAAACATCTGAGAACAAACTTGTTCTTAAACTATTTCTAAACATTTAAGAAGTAGCTTACTGATTACAAGAATTAACAAGAAAATGTGATTTTCAATTACTAAACAGGCAGAATCAAAGTACAAATTGCCTGTTTCAGTTACTGTTAAGATGACATAAAAGTATATTAATTAGAACCCGAATTTATCCTACTCAGTAGAGATATTAAAAGAAATAATGAGCAGTCAAAAATACAGTGTCCCACTTATCTTTTTGTCTGTCAGCTTACCAAATAAAAGCTTTAAATTCAAGTAAACTAAATCAAAAAAGGATAACCAAATTAATTAGCTCTACTGAATTAGCAGAACATATAAATTAGAACCTAATTCAAAGTTACTTGAAATTCATCTTAGCATTCAAAAGATTTTCAAGTGAACAATGAATGTATGGAAATGAACAGGAAGAAAAACAAAAACAAAAACAAAAACAAAACAAAACAAAAGACAGAGGGTGGTCATTAATGGCTCTATGTCCAGGTGGAGGCCAGTAACAAGTGCCGTCCCCCAGGGGTCTGTCTCAGAACTGGTACTCTTTAACATCTTTATCAATGACATCGATGACAGAATCGAGTGCACCCTCAGCAAGTTTGCTGATGACAGCAAGATGACTGGTGCAGGTGACACGGCTGAAGGAAGGGATACCATTCAGAGGGATCTCCACAGGCTTGAAAGGTGGGCCCGGGTGAACCTGATGAGGTTCAACATGGCAAAGTGCAGAGTTTTACATCTGGGCCAGAAGAATCCCAGGCATCCATACAGACTGGAAGGAGCAGTCCTTGAGAATAGTCCTGCAGAGAAGGACCTGGGGGTCTTGATGGATGAAAAACTTAACATGAGCCAGCAGTGTGCCCTTGCGGCTCAGAAGGCAAATGGTATCCTGGGCTCCATCAAAAGAGGGGTGGCCAGCAGGGGCAGGGAGGTGATTGTCCCCCTCTGCTCTGCTCTTGTGAGGCCCCATCTAATGTACTGTATCCAGGTCTGGAGACTCCAGTACAAGAAAGACAGGGAGCTGTTGGAGAGGGTCCAGAGGAGGGCCACAAAAATTATCAAGGGACTGGAGCATCTCCTTTATGAGGACAGGCTGAGGGAGCTGGGCTTGTTCAGCCTAGAAAAAAGAAGACTGCAGCCTTTCAGTACCTAAAGGGAGCCTACAAACAGGAGGCCATTCAACTCTTTGAAAGGGTAGAACAGCAGGACAAGGAAATATGGTTTTAAGTTGAGGGAGGGGAGATTTAGTTTGGATGTCAGGGGGAAATTCTTTACAGAGAAAGTGGTGAGGTACTGGAACAGGCTGCCCAGAGAGGTTGTGGATATGTTGTCCCTGGAGGTGTTCAAGGCCAGATTGGATGGGGCCCTGGGAAGTCTGATCTAGCATTAAATGGTGGTTGGTGGTTGGTGGCCCTGCCTGTGGCAGGGGAACAAACAAAAAAACCCACAGAGATGATCGATCTGATAATCCAACTTTTCATTTTTAAAAGTTTTAAAATAAAGAAAGAATTGATAAATGGTACTATATAGACGACTGATCTATATCTATATATTACTGCTGAATCAGAAAAGGAGAGAACAAAAAGAGTGAGGAACAACTGAAAGAACACCAGGGTCAGAGAAAGAAAAAGATGAAATGCTCTACAGCCAAAACAGTATTCAATGAAAAGACCACAGAGAAAAAGAGTGAGGAAGAATCAGTAAAAATTTTTATGCAATGACCACCTCCCTCCTACACTACTGGGGACTGGTAGTGGAGTGGGAGAAACCAGATGAGTGAGAAAAATGAAACAGCCTCAGAAAAGAGGGAGGAAAAATCTTGTTTCAATGTTTGTCTTTTGGTTGCCATGAAGACAATTTTTTACTGATCTATTTAAATTGGCAATAAATTAACTTTTTTTTTGTTTTTTTTTTTTTTTCCTATATTGTAATCGATATGCCAACTCTTAGCCTTTATCTCCTTCTATAAGCTTTCTCATGACTGTTTTTTTGCTGTATTCTACCCTTGTCCCTACATGTCACGGAGAATAATTGATCAGCTGAGTGGAACTGTGGCTATCACCCAACACTCCAGTTGATAAATAGAACCATAAGGCATTGTACAAACCTAAAATGTGCTCAGTGCCCCTAAAAGCTTGTAATCTGCAAGAGGAAAATCAACTTTAACAATGGCATCAGATGTATGCACAGACCCCTTGAGAGCAGTCCTGCTGAGAAGGATTTGGGGGTACTGGTGGATGAAAAGCTGAACAGTGTGTGCTGGCCATCCAAAGGGCTAACTGTATCCTGCGCTGCATTAAAAGAGGAGTGGCCAGCAGGGTGAGAGAGGTGATGTACTTTGTTCTTGTGAGGTCCTATCTGGAATAGTCATCCAAGGCTGGGGCTCTCAGCGCAGGAAAGGGTGTGGACAGAACCCCCTGCAATTCAGAAGGATGCAGTCAGAGACCAGGATCCAGCTGGACTGTTGTAAGTCCACAGGGCTGGATGGGATTCACCTGAAAGTGCTGAGGGAACTGACGGAGGTGACAGCCAAGCCACTTGCCATTATCTATCAGAGCTCTTTGTTTACTGGTGAGGTCCCAGAAGACTGGAGGCTTGCCAATGTGACTTACGACCCATAAGAAGGGTTGTAAGGAGGATTCGGGGAACTACAGGCCTGTTAGGCTGACCTCGGTGCCTGGGAAGGTTATGGAGCGGATTGTCTTCAGAAAGATCACACGGCATGTGCAGGACAACTGGGGGATCAGGCCAGCATGGTTCACAAAGGGTAGGTCCTAATTGACCAACCTGATCTCCTTCTATGACCTAGTGACCTGTCTGGTAGATGAGGGAAAGGCTGTTGATGTAGTCTACCTAGACTTCAGCAAGGCCTTTGGCACTGTCTCCCACAGTATACTCCTGCAGAAGCTGGCAGCCCGTGGCTTGGACAGGTAC
Organism: Perdix hodgsoniae; assembly: GCA_035772895.1. Taxonomy (NCBI): domain Eukaryota; kingdom Metazoa; phylum Chordata; class Aves; order Galliformes; family Phasianidae; genus Perdix; species Perdix hodgsoniae. The sequence goes on from JAPSGF010000006.1 coordinate 16,147,859, forward strand.
GCTCTTGGCTGGATAAGGAACTGGCTGGAAGGCTGGGCCAAGAGAATGGTAGTGAATGGAGCTAAATCCAGATCACGAGTAGTGTTCTCCATAGGTCGGTGCTGGGGCTTGTCCTTTTCAGTATCTTTATTGATGACCTGGATGAGGGCATTGAGTCCACCCTCAGTAAGTTTGAGGATGACACCAAGTTGGCTGGAAGTGTCAATCTGCCTGGGGGTAGCGAGGCCCTACAGAGGGATCTGGACAGGCTGGATAGCTGGTCTGAAAAAGTCTGGAAAAGAGGAGGCTCAGAGGAGACCTTATTGTTCTCTACCTGAAGGGAGGTTGTAGCGAGCTGGATGTTGGCCTCTTCCCTCGTGTAACTAGTGGTAGGACTAGAGGGAATGTCTTCAAGCTGCAACAGGGGAAATTTAGGCTGGATGTTAGGAAATACTACTTTTCTGAAAGAGTGGTCAAGCACTGGAATAGGCTGCCCAGAGAGGTGGTGGAGTTGCCAACCCTGGAGGTGTTCAAGGAACATTTGGATTTTGTGTTGAGGGACATGGTTTAGTGAGTACTATTGTTGATAGGTGGATGGTCGGACCGGATGATCTTGAAGGTCTTTTCCAACCTTGGTGATTCTGTGATATGCAATATTCTCTGATATACAAAGATATAAAGATGCTGGAGTGGGACCAGAGGAAGAAAATCATTACTGAAAGGATGGTGAAGCACTGGCACAGGATGCCCATAGGCATTTCAGATACTCTCTCCCTGGAGGTGTTCAAGGCCAGGTTGGATGAGGCCCTGGGCAGTCTGATCCTGATTAACGGTTGGCAAACCTGCCCATGGCAAGGGGGGTTGGAGCTAGATGAACTTTAAGTTCCCTTCCAACCGAAGACATTCAGTGGTACAATGATTCTAGGAACATTGGGGATCATGTTCTCAATTTCCTGAGTGTGAGCAATAGAGCACAAATTACGTAGCTGCTTAGGATTATAAAATAGAACATTTCAGCTTTTGCAAAGTTATATGTTAATAGTTATTCATGTAACCAGTACCCCATTTTAACGTTTTTTCACTTCTTCATGTTTATTCCTGCAACCTAAGATAAACGTGCTCTAAGATGCTTGAAATCTGTTATGAGTACATTAAGAGAATAATTTAAAAGTACAAATCTCATATTTAGTGAGAAAGTAAAGAGGGTTCAATTTAAGCAGACCTACCTGAACTATTTAAAAGCAGAGACATTTTAGAACCTTAAGACCTATGTTCATGTCACACAAACACATGTTTTCTCTTTTTGATGAACTAATTGATTCATTCTCTCTGACTGTAGTTTTTAATCATACTCAGTAGAGATCTCTACTGTGTTTGTCTGGGTGAAAACTGATATATGTGTCAATTCTTTTTCATTTTCTTTTCAGAGTTAATTAGCAAGTACTAAGTATGGAGGAGGGCAGGGGGTAAAGAATTTTGAGACATATGCCAAGCAGTTCTACAGATATTCTAATTAGATTTGACTTCCAGTGGCATATAAAAGGGAGCCATCAGAAGGAGGTAATTAGAAGACCTTTGCAATTCAGCTGTCATTTGGATGCTTAAAGAGATTATTGCAATGGTTTAGAGTTAAATTCATAAATAAAAGAACTCTATTGCTTCATTTTATTTTCTAAAGAAGATTTGAGCAAATGTTTGTGAAGATTACTGCAGATTTGTGATTTTATTTTTAACAAAATCTCAAAGACTGAGAAATGCTTACTGGCTGCTAATGGTTGCAATTTCCTAATTCCAAGTTAGCTTGGACATGGTGGCTTATATATACATGATTATATTATACATGATACTGCAAAAGAGGAAGCAGAAAAGGGTAAGCTAAACCCACATTCTGTATGGTTACTTACAGAGTGCAGAAACACAATTAAACTCAGCCATTAGCAAGATTTTGTCCAATATTCCTGATCTGTTTTGCAGAAGTACCTAAACAGTCACTCACCAATTCAGTCCTTAGTTACTGCAGCATTATGAATGACAAGGGCTTGATGAATACAGGCAGAAGTATCAGATTTTTGCCAAATTTAACCAAGTGAGTGCAATTTTATTATATGTTTATTAACAAACAAGATAATTCCTAGAGACCACCTGTCTTGGCAGCAGGGAGAGGGAAGAGAACAGCTGTCTTGAGCTATCACCAGCTGTCTCCTTATTTCAGTACTCAAATCTAGAGTAAAATGACTATGCAGAGACCTAATAAGTTTACAGAGTAACTCATTTAGCACAGCCTATTCCCAAGGCAATGCTTGTCTAATCTCAAGACATGCACTTAGGAATCACTCCATGTGTCATGATGGTCAAAAGAATTAAAGCCTTCTTTAATTCTGAACATCCCATGGGCCTTCTATGGTAGACAGAATTGCGCATGAAGCTGTAATCAAATACTGAGAAAGTGGAACAGAAGACTTTACTCATTTAGGTAAAACCATGAACAGGGCAAAGCAAGAAGAAGCAAGGAAAGTGAAAGAAAAATCATGTGCTGCTGTGCATGCACATGCACACACACACGAAAGAAAAAAAATGAAAAAGAAAAAAAATCTTAAAATCAACACTTCTTCATAAATAATACTATCAGTGTAAAATATGTGATAAAAAATACACTATAATTTATTTATTTTAAATATGCAGGTGTCAAGGTTTTCTCAGGGCGTCCCATTCTCTTGCTTAATCTGGTCCCAACACAGTTGTGTTTTCCAATATATAAATCTCTGTAAACAACGTCTAAAAGAAGAACAATGAAGAAAATAAGATATTCTATATATTATCTTCCTACTCTAAGAATTTTTTTTTATCATTTTTTTTTTTGTGAAAAACAGACCATAAGGAATAGGAAGTTGAAAATATCAGAGGCCCTTCCAGCATTATAACTAATCTATGACTCTGATATGTACTTAGGAAATACAGATAACTAGAAGAGAAGTATAATTTCTCAGCTTCATTACTTTTTCAAACTTTTTCAAACCCCTTTACATTTGCAATGACTTTCAAAGTGGTTTATATCTTGTATGAAAATATACCAACTAAATATGCTGCCTAATCTTTGTGTGTGTGTGTGTGTGTGTGTGTGTGTATGCTTCTTAGTTCTCGAGTAAAACTAGGTAATAAACATTTGCTGTTCATCTTTGTAATGCCATCTGTGATTTTAGAAACCTGTGACTTATTGTATTCCCCAGGAAGCAGAGTGATGGCTTTTTAATCTGTCCTTACATAGCAGACTTTTTTATATCCTTGATCATTTTCTTTTATTTCCTCTCCTTTTTCTTTTCTTTTCTTTTTTTTTTTTTTACTTATACTGCACGAATTTTGAGGTGGAAAGACATGACCCACAGACAGTGCTGAAGAGTGAAAAAGAAGGTTTGTTATTTGTGTTTTTCTTAATATTTCCTGATATCCAGTTTGACTTTTTAAACACTGATGGTCACTTACCTGATATTTTCAGAAAACAACCTGAAATGTCTCCAAGATGTTTGGACTCATCACAGCCTTTGGATAGCTAGAATTATTTTCCTTATGCAAACATCAGACATTGCATTTCATCTGACATTTTACTGCCTTTGCCCTTTCCTCCAGATATCTCACCAAACCTCAGTTCAAAAGAAAACATAAACAAGTTCTGTCTAAACAGGTCCTGAACTTGCATAGTCATCTTCTTTACATTTCTTTACAGGTTTTCACTCTTCAGTTGTAAGGCCGACCTAAAGGCAACCTCCTGTACCTTTCCAACGGTGCTTCTTCTGGAATTCTGTCTACTGAGTGTCCCATTATCATGTCAAGCTTCCTGCTCTCAGCTGTGTTCAATTTTCTCTCATTAATCAAGACATATCCTGTGCATTCAATACAGAACAGTCTCTCACTGTGCACACAGGAGCCTTGGCCTTCTCATTTTAAAAAACTCTGAAAATTCAGCGTAGGTGCTGATTGGCATCCATTTTCTTTATAGTGCATTGGCTGTGTGGTCCACTCTGAAAAGGCGTTTGAGATTAGAGGCTCAGACTTTGTATTCTTGTTTCCAACTCATGGTTCATGCCATGTGATATATCATGTAAATGAACAGCAAAAAGACATTTCTGCTCTACTGTCTTTCTCACTGCAGCAAAGTTTACATAGTCTAACCTAATACTTGAAGAATAACAGAAAGTTGTTCTTGTGGTTAAACTGAACAGGTAGTTCAGCAACTGTCATGGTTTTACGTTTTTTGGTTTTCAGTATTCCACATCAACACATCATGTAGTGCACTGGAACTAAAGTGTTAATGCTCCAGCTCCATGTACCTATCCCTGTCCATGACGGAAGTCATGGGATCTGACCCTTCCGGGGGGGGGAAGGGAACGTTCTCTTACTGCTTGCAAGTGGGAGCCTGGAGATTGTGTTTCCTAGCCATTCCAAGCTTTTCAGGTTTGACTTGGTCTCGGGAACTCTCTCTCCTATCTTATTTGATTTATTAGTCTCAATTTCAATTAGATCTTATTATATTGTGTTATTTTGCATTTTCCAATATCATAGTTAGTAAAATAAGTTTTCCTCCATAGATTGTTGCCACTGTTGTTTCTTTCCCCCCCCTTCCTTCACATTTTGTGTGGGGCCGGGGTGGGATAGAGGGCCAGGGGCCTACTGCCCCCCTGTCACGGGCATAGATTGATCTAGTTAACACCATGACAGCACCACATGGCTGTTCACTCACTCTTCCTGATGAGAGAGAGAACTGGAAAAAAAATCAGCTTCTAAAGGCTGCAGAACTACAGAATCACAGAATCACGGGAGTTTGAATGGACCTCTGAAGATTATACAGTCCACTCCCGCTGCTAGAGCAGGATTCCCAGAGTAGATTGCAGAGGAAATTGTCTAGGTAGATTTTGAACATCACCAGAGAAGGAGACTCCAAAGATTCTCTGGGCAACCTGTACCAATGCTCTGTGGCCCTCAAAGTAAACAAGGTTTTTGTTATGTTTGTATGGAACATTTGGTGTTCAGTTTTCGTCTGTTGCTCCATGTCCTGCCACTAGGCACCACTGAAAAGAGCCTGGCTCCATCCTCTTGACACCTGCCCATTAGATACTTCTCAGCACTGCTAAGATCCTCTCTCAGCCTTCTCTTATCCAGGCTGAGCAGACCCAAGTCTCAGTCTTTCTCTCTAAAAGAGATGCTCCAGGCATCATATTTGTGGCCCTCTGCTGGACTTCCTGCTAGAAGTTCCGTGTCTCTCTTGAACTGTAGAACCCAGAAATGGACACAGCTCTCCAGACATTTTCTTACTGAGCAGAGTAGAGGGGGACATCAGCTCCTTCAACCTGCTGACCATCTGCTGTTTTTAACGCACGCCAGGATACCTATGACCTTTTTGGGTGCAGGGATACATTGCAGGCTCATCACAACCCCCAGGTCCTTCTCTGCAGAGCTCCTTTCCAGCAGGTCAGCCCCTAACTTCTACTGATGTATTGCAGATAGTCCTCTCCTGGTATAGGACCCTACACTTGCCCTTGTTGAACCTCATCAGGTTCTTCACTGTCCTTTTCAGTCTGTCCAGGTCTTCTTGAATGGCAGCACAGCTTTTTAGTGTGTCAACCACTCCGTGTAGTTTTGTCATCATCGGCAAACTTTCTGAGGGTGCACTCTATCCCTTCATCTCATTCCTATGAGGTTTTTTTTCTAACACAGAACTGGAAAAATACAATTATACTCACTCTTACTAGCTGTGATGTAGCATTGAGTGGGAATGAAGAACAAAATCTCACTTATGTTTTCCTTAGGTTTCACCACTGACATAAACAAACACCAGGGAGTCAAAAATAATTTTTTGTCAGTAACATCTGTCTCCTTGGCAGATTTCTCAGACAATTAAATTGGCAGCTTTGGAATAGACTCTATGTCTGCCGTGTAGCTACCCTTGTCCTTGTAACACTGTTTTGTAGTGATTCAATTTGTTTCTGAATAATGTCTGCAATTTTTAGATGATTAAGCTCCAACACAAATCACTTATGAGATCTCTAAGCCAATCTTTTTATGGCAATATGCAGTACTTATTAATTATTGACATTCTCCCTACCAAGTTTTTATTATAATAAATAAAAATCGCTACATAAACTATTCATTTGCCAGCCAGGAAAAAAATCTAGCCTTTACATTTATACAGTCCTTTGTGAATATTCCTATTTTCTGCTAGTTGCACTGCCACTTTTCAGATTGCTGCACTCAAGTTTAAGCCATGACATAATCATTTACATATCATTTAATCCACACAATTAAAATCCCATGCAACATGCTTGATGTTATATCTAAGCAGATGACTCTGAAACTAGTTACATAATAGTTTGCTTTTATAGGCTACACTAACCCATTCTTGGAGATTAACCATTCAATGGTTGATTCATCAAAGATGCAAAAGCTTTGTATTCCAGATTAAAAAAAATAATTCTTATTGGAAATTAAATCTGTAGATCTTAATTTTGTATTCATTTAGAACCTGTCATTTAAATAATAAAAATGATTTTAGGTTATTTCCTTGTTTTCATATATAGCAATATATTTTATAAGTAAAAATAGGTGCACAAAAATTCTAGAATTTTACACAACAATTTGTTGACAGCCAAGACTAGAATTTTAGAAGATTGTAGGCCTAAACTAGCTTTCAAAGCTTACCTTCTAGTGTTCTAGAAAAGTGGATTTGAAATACTTTTTGCTCTTTCATTAAGTGAATTCCCAAAAAGAACATTTCCCATTATACTCCTCTGTGTGAATGTATATAGGAAACTTTTGTCAGCATCAAACAATCCCATGTCCCATAAAATTTTTTGCTGACGTCATGAACAATTAGATGCTTTATTCTTTTAGAAAATCTTACCATTCAGCTATTCATATAGCTATCTAAACACCTGTAAAATAGTTGTTTAGGTTTTAGAATTTTAATGAAAACAAATGAAAAAAAAAATATATTCACATGTTTAATTTGATATATTCATAAATCACTTCCTTTTTATTATCAAATGTGCAGTTGAAATTACTTTTTGTTGAAGTTACCATGTTCCATTCATTAAAACATTTTCTTTAATTAAAAACAAAATTCTAAAGTTAGTGCAATTTCTATTAGGGTTCTTAGGGATAATAGTTATGTGCCATGAATGAACAGAAATCAACAGTTTTAGTTGATTACAGAAAGAATAAGGATTACAACAATAGAAGACTTAAAGTATACTATTATGGTACTTACAATTAAAGAAAGATAGTATTATCTTAAATAATAAATTAATTATGTGATAGGTTGATAAGTTTGAAAGGTGTGACAGAACAAAAATTAAACAACTTTTAGGATGAAGAAGTATAAGGTATTTACTATTTCATATTTATCGCAGCTTTATGATGTAATCACATGAGATCAAAATAAGCTTATTTGAGCAAGTAATGGAGTAAAGTACTTGGTATTTTGAAAAGTATTTCAAATAAGTATTATCAAGTATTTTGAAAAATAAATCCTATGGATAATGTTTACAAATGTTACAAAATGTAGAGGATGTAGATGTGACAAGAATAGATGCAACATGCATTAATACTTCCACAGATTAAGTTATATGATATTTCCCTCACTATTGCTAAGGTGGTCAGTTTTGAAAAGATAATGTTTTTAAGGTATTTAAGTTGTCACAATGAGAAAGTGATTTTCAAAATAAATGAACTTTGTTGTTTTTGTTTGTTTTCATTTTTTCTTTTTTTTTTTTTTTTAGTGGAAGTATTCAGTATTTTCTAAGTGATTGAAGGAATTAAAGAGAACTGAAGGAATTAAAAAGAACTGATTCTTAATTACTACAGCAAATGGTTCCCAAGTGGCCTGAAGACAACATTATAAAACACACAAATTTAGGCAAAATTCAGCCTCTCAGAAGAAAACAAAAACAAGTTGCCATTTGTAATGGTTCAGTAGTTATAAATTATGACAATTATTAATTAAATCCATTGCTACACTGATCTGTGTTAGAAGAAAAATACCAAAACAAAACAAACAAAAAACTCTAACTCCAAAACATCTGAAAAAATAACAATGACCATATGCAATGTCAGGGATTTATTTTAAGAGTTAAATGCTAAGTTGAATCTTACTTAAGTTTATTATATTATATTATATTATATTATATTATATTATATTATATTATA
>JAPSGF010000006.1:16156043-16166993 GCA_035772895.1 Perdix hodgsoniae
TTATATTATATTATATTATATTATATTATATTATATTATATTATATTGTAATACTCCAGTGTATTCTGTTGCAGATTCTTTCTTCATCCTGTTCCACCCCATAACAGTGACTTGCAGTGTCATAGATGGTAAGCAAGCAAGTCTTAGGCTTTCCAGAAGACAGAACAATGCATGCATAGTTTCCAAAATATTCTGCAAGAAAGCTCTGAGTATCTGTTCAATTGGTTAAAAGGGTATAAGTTGTTGTTTTTTTTTTCTTTTCTTTTCTACTGTGATTTATGTCTGCAAGGTAACAAGGACCCTGACCCACTTCATCAACTTCTGTCTCAGTACAAAATTTCTGTTGCATACGAGAACAGTTTTCAGTATTGACAGTTTTGGTCATTACTATTTTTGAGGTTACACTTATGCTTTGTATAGTAAAAAGCTAATAAATTGTAACACTTTTGAAAATATTGCTTGCTGTGTACAGAATTTAAATGTGGGGTTAAGAAACCACCTCTTCTGCACTTATAGGCACAGTAAGAGCATTAACAACAGCTTGAACTTCAGAGGACATCTTTTTTAATGCACTGAGAAGAAAGAAAATGAAAGGACTGTAGAGAATTGTGATGACATGAGGTCATGAGGTCAGACTGCTCTCACAGAGATTTAATATCTATTTCCTCATTCACACTGAAGTGATTACTGTTTGATCAAAAACACTCTTTAATATATTTAAGAATTATTTTCTTATTTCACAGATTTTCACAGATTTTCACAATTAGTATTTCTAGTCTGCAAAGTTAATGTCTAAGGAAAAAAAAAAGTGTCTGAAACTGGAAAGGACTGTCTCAAATCAATATAAGACTACCAGCATCACTTTGTGGACAATTTTACAGTTGAAAACATTTCTTTGGAGCTGTTTGACTTCAAAAGGGTAGTGCTCAGGAGTGCTACTTGGCTAAAGACTTGGCCTGGGAGCAAATAACTCCAGCTTGATACAGGAGATTGGAAGATAATAGCATTGTACTCTATGAAGATGGGTTACATGTTGGTGTGTCCCTACTTGCTCTTATCAGCTGACTTGAATTTGCAAGGCCTGGAAGGTGGGAGGAGTTCCTTCTGAGATCCCAAAGCCAGAAGCTGTCACTTCAAAAAGAGCTGACTCCACCACTTTGGACTTCTAAGTTTGTATTGACATTGTGAGTCAATTGAACAACACAACCTCCCACAATCCACCACTACTGAAAATCCACACCTGACACCAAGACAAAACTGGATCTAGGAGTGGTGAATCACTTTACTTTTCTATCTGTCTGTCTTTCTCATTTCCCCATTTTCTGTCTTTTCTCTTTATCTTCTTTTATTCTTTTACTCCTCGTAGTAGCCTGAAATGCTTATTAATGGTAATTAGCCAATTAGCTGATTTTACCTCCAAGCAGTAGTTGTTAGTTGATCAGAAAGCTCTGAGGAAATTACTGTGTGTTGTCTGAGTCTTGGATGATTCCATCGTGGTAATGACCCCTTGCTGACAAAGGGATGCGCGAATCAGGAGACAGAAAAAGATTCACCTCCCTCAAAACCCACTGAGTAGGACAAGACAAATGTAGTCCTTCCTAACCATTATTGTTCTGTGTTTCCACAGTAGAGTTACTAAGGTCTCAGACCTCAAATGTATTTTTCTATATACTTCGATATTTTCCTTCACAGCTCATAAATTGAAACATTCTGTTCAGTTTCTGAGATTTTCACAATTTTTTTACTCTAGCAGGTAAATGCTATTGGTCATGTCTGCTTCTGAAATATGAGGATCTGGGGTGGCCTTAGCTCAGTTTGCCTCTTTCCCAATTCATTTTCTTCTCACTTCACTGCAATTCTGACTCCTGTAATACACAGTCTGGGTCAGAGGTATATCACCTGTCAGAATCTGAATTTGTCTATTTTCATTCTTCAGTATTACCACTGAGAGGTGACTGAAGACTGGAGGATCACCAATGTCACTCCAGTCTTCAAAAGGGACAACAAGGAGGGAAACTACAGGCCAGTCAGCCTCACCTCTGTCCACGAAAAGGTGATGGAATAGCTTGTTCTGGATGACATCTCCAAGCAACTGGAAGACAAGAAGGCCATCAGGAATAGTCGTCATGGATTCACCAAGGGAAAATTCTGCTTGACCAACCTTGTAGCCTTCTATGATGGCATCACCAGCTGGGTAGATGGGGGAAGAGCAATGGATGTCATCTACCTTGACTTCAGCTAGGCTCTTCATACTGTCTCCCACAACATCCTTATACTGAAGCTGAGAAAGTGTGGGATAGATGAGTGGATGGAGAGGTGGGTTGAAAACTGGCTGACTGGTTGAGCTCAGAGGGTTGTGATCAGTGGTGCAGAGTCTGATTGGAGACCTGTGACTAGCGGTGTTCCCCAGGGGTAGGTCTTGTGCTGTTCAGTATATTCACTGATGACCTTGATGAGGGGATAGTGTCCACCCTCAGCAAGTCTGTCAATGATAGAAAGCTGGGAGGACCAGAAGGCTGTGCTGCCATTCAGCAAGACCTGGACAGACTGGAGAGTTGGGCAATAAGAAACCAGATGAGGTTTAACAAAAGCAAATGGAGAGCACCTGGGAAGAAATAACCAGAAGTATCAGTACAGGTTTGGGGACATGACCTGCTGGAGAGGAGCTCTGAAGAGAAAGAATCTGTGGGCCCTGGAGGATGACAGGTTGGTAATGATCCAGCAGTGTGTCCTGGTGGCCAAGAAGGCCAATGGCATTCTGGGGTGCATTAAAAGGACCGTGGTCAGCAGGTCAAGGGAAATGATCCTTCCTCTCTGCCCTGGTCAGGCTTCATTTGGAGTACTGTATCCAGTTTTGGGCTCCCTGGTACAAAAAAAAGACAGGAATCCACTGGAAAGAGTCCATGGCCCAGGAGCGGGCCATGAAGATGGCCTGGAACACCTCTTTTATGAGGAAAGAATAAGTACCCAGGATCTGTCCAGCCTTGAGAAAAGAAGACTGAGAGATGATCTTATTAATGTTTATAAATATCATAAGTGTGGGAGTCAAAGAGACATGGGCAATATCTTTTCAGCAGTTTGTGGAGACAGGAAAATGAGAAATGCCCATAAACTGGAGCATAGGAAGTTCCACACCAATATGCAAAGGAACTTCTTCACAGTAAGGGTGATGGATCATTGGAACAGGTTGCCCAGGGGGGGTTGTGAGTCTCCTTCTCTAAAGATATTCAAGACCTGCCCAGACGCCTATCTGTGTAGTCTCCTGTATGGGGGTCTACTTTGCAGGGGGGCTGGACTTGATGATCTTTGGAGGTCCCTTTCAATCTCTACAGTTCTGTAATTCTGTGTTTCTGTTTTCCTTTGACCTTATAGCTATCTTGAGCTGTAGATACATTCTTTTAAGTTTATTCTGTATTTTATTCTCTACTTTACTGTTCAGAATCACAGAATAATGTAGGTTGGAAGGGAAATCTGAAGGTCACCTAGGATTTTCATAGCAGTAGTAAATTTGATCAGACATATAGTATGTCCTGCAAACCCTTTGGTTTAGGGCAGGGACAGCTCAGAGACCTGCAGCGGAATTTATATCTCTGTACAGCATAGGCAGACAAGAAAGGCACTGAAGCTGCTGTATGATGCCTGAGAGAAATACCAGCAGCATACTTCAGAGCACGGCTGTTTGACACTGTTCTTAGCAGTGTCAGTGCCTGTCTCAGTGAAAGGTACAGTTCTGATCCACTGCTCCAGGTTCAGTTTTGATACCACAAAAGGACAGGGTTAGAGCATAAAGGAGAGGAAGCAACCTTACTGGCAGATTGTAGACAGTAGTTATGAAGTGCCTGTCTCAGATGAGAGAATGTGATTTGAGTTAAACATACAAATTTTTTTTGTGGTTCAAACTGACCTGTTTAACTTTGCATTGAAGCGTATTCCTGGGTAAATTTTACTGGACTCATGTCAGAAGAAGTGAAATTTAGTGACTGTGACATCTTATTAACATACAATAGTGCCAAACTAATGCTAGAGCTCATAAAATGACTTACATTCAAAGAATAGGACCTTGGAATACATGACTCTTCACTATTACTAGAATGACTGTTTAGAAATCAAAAAAGACACTGGTCTCCACCAGAAGTGTTTGTTGCCAGCAATTTGAGTAGGGTACCCTCCGCTCAGCACTGGTGAGGCCAAACCTGGAGTACTGTGTCTAGTTCTGGGCTCCCCATTGTGAGCAGCATTGGAGAGAGTCCATCAAAGGCCACTAAGACTTGATAACCTCTCCTATAAGAAAAGTTCTATATGGGCCTTTTCAGTCTGAGAAGAACTCAGAGGGGACTTAACAACTGTACTGACTATTTCAGTCTAAAGAGAGGGCATAAAGAAGACAGAGACAGCCTTTTTTCAAGTGTCCAGCAACCACATAAGAGGCAATAGGCACAAACTAAAATGCAGGAGAGGCTTTCCAAACATCAGGCAACATTTATTTATTGTAAGATTTACCAGGCACTGACACACGTCTTCCAGAGCGCTTCTCCCTCTTCGGAGATCTTCAATAGCCACCTGCTGTGGGTAGTCCTGCCTGAGTAGGGGGTTGAACAAGATGACTCCTATATGTTTCTTCCAGTGTCAACTCTGCTGCGATTTCGTGACACAAGAATTGCCTGTGTTTCTTCTGAACTCAGCACAAAACAAATCTGCTGAAGATTGTAACATTACCTAACCAAATTCACTGCTGTTGCTTTCATTCTACATCTGCTGTTCTCACTAAGCTGCTCACATCTACACACAGCACGCAGGTCTGATACACTGAAATAGTACAGTGTAGTTACTAGCTAATGCCATTACAACACTACACAACAGTATAACCACCTTCAAAAAAAAAAAAAAAGGAGTAAATTTCACGTAATGTTTCTTAATAGTAACTGGCATATTTATTTTGAAGAATATTCTCTGTAGAATTATCTACAGAACATTCTTTTTCATGAAATGCATGAGGCAATTTGGTTTATTAATTTAAAAGGTAAAAAACTGTACCACTGTTTCTCCAAAATAGATTTCTAAATCCATTTACTGGGCTGATCTACCACTCACAGTTTTAGATATGATTACTGGCTATTTTTCTAAAATTTGACTATGAAAATATTTTGGCTTTTATATTCTAATCTCTACAATAAAATTTACATAGTCCACATATTGCTGTTAGGCTTTTAGGGAACTTTGTTGCTTATCTGAAAAAAACATGCATTAACTTTTTAATTTTTAATTTTTAATTTTTTGCTGGGCTTTATTTTGTGTTATGTGCGATAAGTTTAAATTTGAGATCTTTCAAACAATTCTAATATTGGATGAAGTTTTTAAATCATTTTACATGAAATAAATACAATCTTACCCATCTATCTACTATCTATCTGTTTGACAACTTACAGGAAAACAATATAAATGAGATAGATAGTACCCTTTTTACAAATGAATTTATTTGGCTTTTGATGCATTTTTAGAAAATAAACCATTCTATTAACTGAATTAAAAAAAAAAAAAAATTCTATTCCAAAGAACAAAGGAGTTTTCCTTGCCATAAATATATAGATTTTAATGTAAACAGTATCACAACTAGGAAGATTTCATAAAATAGATCCATGTAAAACATTTCAAGTTTCCTACTCTTACCCACTACACTATACAAAACAGAAGAGTAATTCAACTACTTAATCACATTAGAAAAATAAAAAGTCATGGGGCAAAAGATTTCTAAATTTACATGCCATTGTGAACAACATACATGGTACTTTAATTTGCTTAATTAGGGAATTATTTGATACTAGTTAAAATACCAGAGAGACAGAAAGATAGAAGCCAATTGCTTTTAATTTTCCAATAATTAAGTTTATATTGTCAGTAATACCAAATATCCCAATTTAAATCAGAGGTGTATTGCATTAAAAAACAAATCAAACAAACAAAACCTCACAACAATGACAAAATGCCAGTCAAATAAAAATGTGATGAAAAAAAGTAGTAAAAACCTAAATATAGTAAGTCTTGTTAATGAAAAAAAAAGTTAATTTTTAGTGCATAGACAATAATTATGTTGTTCAGAAACAAAGTATTATTGTATACATGTCATCATCTAAAGAACAAACAATATAAAACTGGGGATAGCTAATCCCCTACATAGTTTAATTAGTGGTGCCTTTTTTTATATGTTTTTTTACTAAGCACCTTTAATCATGAGGTTATTTTTCCATATTACTGTTCCAGAGCAATTAAAACATAATTATTAGGCATGTTCTGCATACTGCCTGGAAGTCAAAATATGTAGGTTTTGCAGGTATTGTTACTCTTTTTTGTTAGGTGTTGAGTGTACGTATTGATATTCTGGCAACTCCTGTTATATATATATATAACTGTTTTGTGAGCTGTAGGAATTAGACATGTCATTGGTTATATGTCATCTCCTCAAAACACCTTTATTGTGAAGGTTAGCTTTTGAATCTGGGAGGAAAGCCGAGTTTTGTCATATAGCTGCTATTGTTCATTGAGTTGATGTCAGAGATGTTACTTCCAGGTGTATTTCTTTTGTTTGATTAGCATTGCTATGTTGTGATGCTTTGCCCAAGAGGTGCAGTATAAAGCTGACGTTACATAACAATGTCTGGGTAAAAGTAGAGAAAAAGCACATATAACATTTTTCTGGTTTTTGAGCACTTTTTCATAGAAATTCACGTAAAAACGATATGAGTAACAAACCAAATATTGCACACATTTCTAAAAAAAAAAAAAAGTGGTTTTTTTTTTTTTTTTGCCCTTACTACTGTCCCAATTATTTTCAGTCCCAAGGCAACCAATTAATTATAACTACTGAAAATTAATTTTACCCCCATAAATTCATTTCAGTCTTTGCTTTGTTTCATCTTCAGGATTTACATGTTCAGTTTCAAATTTTAAAACACTTGCAATGACTAAAAAATAGAAATAGTTGTTATAGTTAAATTAATGAATAAGATGAAACTTATGATGAAATAATAATAAGATGAACTTAAGATGAAACTGTCAGTTCTCCTTGACAGTATTTATTCTATATAGGAAGATAAATATAGACATCCATCTCATAGAAAAATGAATAAACAACTAATCAACCAACCAACCAACCAAATAAATAAAAGTACATCCCAGGGATTTTGTGTTTATGTTTCTGTTTTTGTTTCAGCCTAGCAAATTTAGGACAAAAATCAGACTTTGATAGAAATTAATTTTTGATGAGTTAATAATATTTCACACTGAAATTTAGAGAAAAATGGAAATGAAATTCATTCCTGTTACATATGTGCGTTTGTGTGCTGTCTGTTATTTCACTATTTACAATTTCTATTTCTGAAGCATCCACATTCAAAAGACTAGAGTCAGATATAACTATGGTTATGTAACAGCCAATTTCAACAGTGGTATTTCTTTTTTACTTACAACAAATAACAATAAGATTTACTTTTAGTGAAAACTGTAGCAATTACAATAGAACTCAGCAATGGAAAACAGTGTAGAATTTGTTTTGAGGCCTGATAAAGTTCAACTTTTCTTTCAGGAAAAAAAAAATTACAAAGTATGAAGACTTAGCCCTGATTGCCTATGGTTAATAATGATATGCTTTGTGCTATATTACTCTAATATACAGAGTTTTGTAATCCTTACAAACTCAAAGAGTGCATTAGATTAAAAAAACAATTAGCCAAATAACTTTTGTTTTACAGTTCTGATTTAATAGGGCTGTTATATATACTAATGGGCTAATTTAGACTGTCTGAAGAAATAAAATCAGGAGATAAATAACCTAGTTCTTAGTTTATGCATGAAAGCCCATGAGCCCTTGTGTTCCATTTACAGCAGTTCTTCATTTGTCCTTTGGAGCAAAACTGTGAAAGATCCATATGTTTTTTCACTGTTGCTATTGTTTTTTGTTTGTGCTAAAACAGTTCTAACTGAAAATTCAATGCTTTTATTTTGCAATACATTTGATGTACATTCAATTCATACCTTAGTACTGAGTCTCCAATTATTTTTCAAAGTTTTCATGCTCTCCTTAAAATTTGTCTCAAGGAAGAACAGCATTATATTTGTGTGTATGTTTGTCTATGTGTCACTACTAAAACACTGCTCAGCATACTGAGCTTTCTTGACCTTCTCAGTTCATGCACAATATAATATTATTGCTGTACCAAAGTCCTTACAAAACTTTTTTAATAAACGAGTTAAATTAATTAAACCAAATAGAGAGTATGATGGACTGGCAATAATATTATATTAGGCCTTTTGTCTTTTAAAGAAGACAAAAAAGAGAAAAGAGAATTATTTGTTTGCATAGAAGAATATTTAATAATTCTGATAAGTGAACAACTCATCTTGCGAACACATTTATCATAAAGACAGTTTTATTTTTCTTATATTCCACAGATACATTCTTCTCTGACTGGTTAATATGGTTAAGGTTCACTATTTATTCATGCTATGTTAGCTATGAAAGTAACACCATTTATGAATTACAGAAAGACAAAAAAAAAAAAAATCAGGAAAGTATTTAAGAAGATATATATTTTTTCATTATTCATATTATGAATGATTTTTCATTATTGTTCAAAATACCTTTTTACATTCATAGAAGTTCTTCATCCAGGAAAACCAATCCCCTTAACCTCCATCCTCTGATTTAACATTGTTTGCTTGTTTCTTTTATGCCTATTTTCATCTTTAATTCAATTAAGCTTCACTCAGTGCACTCTGATTTCTGTGGATTGGGTTGTTTTTTTTTTTTGTTTCCTCCCCCCTGCCCAAAGATAGAGAAGCCTTCCACTTAGTCAATGTTTTGTAGACTCTAGGCACATTACCTTCCCTATTCCAAGTTAATTTCCAGAGTTTCAGTTGATTTAGATTTCTTAGCATGTGAAAACCATTTCATACTTCATATCATTTTATGAGGACAAGAATGAGAGTTTAGGATAAAATTGCATAATGATATATTCCATTTAGTTCTCCATCATTTTATTAACAGTTCCTAGCTTTTGATTCCAAACGTAGTAAGTGAAGACCACTGAATTGCACGTGGACTTCAGCTGAACCCAAAGACAGATACCTCAAGGCAATTTCCTGTGTTACAACAATGAATGTCAACTAAAATGTCAAAGAATATTAAAGACAATATTGTTAACATACAAGAGAAAAACTGAATGGGATAGAATTCCCTCCAGTGACAAAAAAAATGGTGTTCCACTTGGTAGGCATTTGTGGGAAAGTAGCAAGAATGTAAAAAATGAAAATTAATGATTCAAAAATCTGATAATAAAGATCAAGAAATATAATAGAATAAGCTCTTCACATTCCCACCATTTCATAACATTTTATATTATATTTTGAATGCACTTATTATGTGAAAATATTTTCAAAATCATTTCCAGATATCACTTAATTTATATTACAAATACAACACATTTTCTGGAGTCTCAAGTAAGTCAATAAGCATAGAAGTTTTGTTCCACAGATTAATGTACAACTCACAGCACACATTATTGAGCAGCAGTCAGTTTTGACCTATGTTCTCAACAGTATGTTATCATGTCCATGTTTTATTTTTGTTTAGGTAGCTCCAAATATGATAATGAAAACAAAAAGTTATGCATCACACAGTGGAATAAGACTTCTTCACTAAAAGGGAAGAAATCCTTCCCAGTAGTAGCCTTAATTGAAGGCAGCAAAAATTGAAAACCATTTCTGTTTTTATATTGAAGATAGAGATCACCTACACATTAATTAATTGGTGGCAACTATGTAGTCAAAGAAGGGAAGGAACATGCAAAGAAAGAAGTTAAATGTTATGTCTGAATAATGCCTACACTCAAACTTTAGTTCAGCTATATAGGTGAAGACCTAAGAAGGTGGTTTGTTCATTTCATGTTTGAAACAACATTCTGAGTTTGAAAAGCAAGGTTTCTTCATGAATCACAAATACTCATTTTTGTATGTTTCATAAAAGTTTCTTTGGGATGTTTAAATTGCTCTTTAGGCAAGAAAAACTGTCTGAAAACAGATTTTTGTAATCTGAGAAAATAATACTGGTAATAACTCACAGTGGAAAGATTATTGTTGAAAGATTAGAAAGTAGGAAGCAGAAAGAAGAGTGAAGGAACTGGATCATATTTCTGTAATTACTATTTATGAAATCGAGGTTGTTGTTCTTTTATTGTTTTGCTTGATTTTGCTTTATTTTATTTAGGATGTTATATGAACAAAAATTGACTCTGAATATTTCATACACAAGATTAGATCATTTCAATTTGAGAACAGAAACTGATGTCATTTAGTATTTACATGACTTTCATGCCCTTTAACTTGCTTTGTTAAGAAAAACAAATGCAACTCCTATGAAAGTACAGTACATGCTTGAAATATCTTCCAGATTGCCAACAGGATCTAACATTCAGTTTGCAGATGTACTGATAGAATACAAAGAAGAGTGTTACATTTTGTCAGATAAACCCAAACCTATAAAATTGATGTTCCAACCTAAGAAAGAGTACATTTCCACTTGAGATAAAATGTCATCAAATGCCATCTGTGCTGCCTGTAAATTTTATCATAAATTCTTATTGTATTTATCATAGATTTGTTTTCCAAAATAGCTAAAGATATTGTTTTCCAAAATATCACAGATTCAGCCACTCTCTAATTTCCTTGCTTCTTTCTTGCTGAGAAGTCTGATCTAACAGCCTCTCATATAGATGGTTTGGCACTTGCCCAAAACCAAATAGGCTCATCTCTTTCCATGAAATTAGTTTCCTTAAAAGGAATGCAAATTAAAATCATTAAAAACGGTAATTAAAAAAAAAAGGAAAAAGAAAAGGAAAAAGAAAAAGAAAAGGAAAAAGAAAAAGAAAAAGAAAAAGAAAAAGAAAAAGAAAAAGAAAA
>JAPSGF010000006.1:16167093-16197531 GCA_035772895.1 Perdix hodgsoniae
AAAGAAAAAGAAAAAGAAAAAGAAAAAGAAAAAGAAAAAGAAAAAGAAAAAGAAAAAGAAAAAGAAAAAGAAAAAGAAAAAGAAAAAGAAAAGAAAAAGAAAAAGAAAAAGAAAAAGAAAAAGAAAAAGAAAAAGAAAAAGAAAAAGAAAAAGAAAAAGAAAAGAAAAAGAAAAAGAAAGAAACAAACAAACAAAACAAAAAAAAATCCTAGTCTGTTAGCCAAAATATAAATAAAATACAAATTTTGTTACTTTAAAGAGTACATGAGGACTGCTACATAAGTAATGCTTCCTATTTCATTATGTTGGCCTATGAAGTCAGAGGCAGATATTTGTGATATGGCAATAGAGGCTGAACCTTCCCACCAATATTCCATTACATTTTGTTGCTATATGACAGATGACAACAAAGGGGCAGCATGACAAAATGGCGTCTGGCATTGGAAATGCATATGAAGCAACGGTGTGTCACTGCATTCCTTCATGCCGAAAAAAGCTACACTCACTGACATTCATTAATGCTTGCTGAACATTTGTGGAGATCATCCAGTAGATGTGAGCACAGAATGGGGTAAGTGGTGCATTTCGGCAGTTGTGATGGCAATAGAGAGTCACCTGTAATGGTGCAGATCTTTATGATTGCAACACGCAGGTTCTTGTTCACTGCTGGTGAAAATGCTTAGCCAGTGGTGGTGATCATATTAAAAAGTAGAATTTTTTATCTGAGAATTTCCTCTATCAAATAGTATTATTGTGGTCTTTGTAGCTGTCCCATGGAAATAAATAGAAGGCATTAGTTTCTGAGTAACCTAGGCCTACCTATACTATGTATATTGTGTAATCTCACAAAAAAAAAAAAAAAAAAAAAAAAAAAAAAAAAAAAACTTTGGAAGGAATCATAGTAAAAAGAAAATATGCACTAGGACCACTACTTTTTCCATATAGTTGTTTCTCCAGCTACTATAAAATCCCTAACTCTGGGATGCCCTTTTCTAAAGCATATGCTCTCAATCCATAAAAATTTACAGTTCCATAGAGAAATAAGTTGGTAATTCAGAGTCCTTCTCATTGAGAACACGCCAAAGCACTGCTTAATTCACCTCATCTTTGTCTGGTAAACTTTTTCTTATGCTCTGTTACTGACTAGCAAAACTCACAAGAGCATTGTGTGTCCTTTGATAAGACACTGAAGTAAGTATACACTGACCTTCAGCTACTATGACTACTGAAATGCTCAGCTAGACCAAGAAGTAGGGCATAGAATAATTTTAAATGGCCAACTTCCTTTGACATAGTGAATCAAAAAACAATTTGGGAAAATGGAAAAAAATTCACAGCTGCAAGTACATTTTTATCACAGGACTCATTTTTTGCTGCTTACCACATGGGATGTTACCTCATTACTTCATCTAAATTCAGTAAAACTGGCAGAAGTCGCACAGTCATTTCATTGCCAGAAGTGCTGATTAATTTTCTGTAAAGTGGAATTCCCCTATGTATAATTTACTACAGGAATTGCTTTGGGAGTAATTTTAATAATTCTATGACATGTGGTTAGGGGAATAATACATCTACATAGGGTAGAATTTTTTATACTCAATAATCCAAAACAATTGTGACTAATGAATGGTAAATGTAAGCAAAAATGGGTCCCATCCTCTGCTGCTTGGTAATTGTTTGGTAATTATGTGTGAAAAGGGAAGCACAAAAGTGCTTTCCATCTCAGTATGCTATAGATTTGCAGAGGCTAACAACTACACAAGATAGAGTTATGGAATATTGCCCTCTAAACTGTAGAATAGGAGAAAATGTACTGACTACAATTTCTGCCAGAGAATGATCGAAGAAAAAAAAAATCTGATGCCTCTCTTCGAAGATTTTCAATCACTGGGGACATTTTCTATTTATGAAATGTGAAAAATCTCATTATGGCTCCAGTATGTGTATACAAATTATGGCACTCTAACTTCTGGTGACTTCCCATTCAGAATGGAAGCTGAAGTAAAGTTAGATTCTATTTATGGTGCATGAAAGAGACCATGGAAGCTCAAAGCATAGAGGTTCAAACTTTTCTGGAGAAAAGAGTAAAGCTCTATAAAATATTTAATTTCTGCTATTAAGGATGGACACAAGGAATGCAAAGTTGATTAGATTCATTTTTGCAGTTCAGTGATCCCAAAGTTTTTCTAAGATATGGAATTCCTGAACTATAGTGTCTGCCTTTTGCATATGAATAAAATCTTCTCTAAACAATCACTAAGTAAAAACAAACAAACAAACAAAAACAACATAGCAAGTGGTAAGAGAATTGTAATGTATTTTCTCAATTTAATGTCTTAATTTTCCAAAAGTGCTTCTATTTTTGTTCTAGAGAAGACAAGAGTAACTACAGCTGTCACTTTTGAAGTTGCTAATTACAGAGATGTCATTGACTGACATCTCCAGGGAAGAAAAGGACAGAAAGAAAGAGTAAATGATCAAAATCCTTTTTCCTCATCCAAATGAGGAAGCTTGGGTGAGGTTCAGAACCTTGACTGTATTTAGCTGGGGGAAGTTCATACAGCTGATGAGCTGGATCATCTGTGCCTTATGATCAAGCAAATGAAATGTAGGCTTTATCTAGATGACCCATCTACCTGTTCTGCTTCCGCCAAAAGAATTTTATTTTCATGCAGCCAAAGCTGATAATATTCCCACCTAAATTAATGATAATGAGCACGGCCAAATACTCTGCAGTTTCAAGAGGTTATCTTCATCATAGAAATTCAGTTTTAAAATGCTTATCATACAACTTATTACTAGATCATTATACCAAGAAGACACTTCTAAAGATGCATTATCTTTCTATGCTATCCTATTATTTATGTTTATTGTTCCCTTGTCAGCTTGTGTCAGAAGATATATTAAAAATATTAAATAGATCATGCAAAATTCCTAGAACACATCATTTCCTTGGTGGTATAAAAGAGATCTAAGTACTAATTGCTATGTTCAAAACTCTAAACCAAACAAATGTATGTCCTTTCATCTACAAATAATTGCTAGGAAAGCATTTAAAATTAAATTGGATAAACTGTTTTTCTCTCTTCTCATTCTTTCTCGAGTGTAAGGATCAGAATGAAAGGTATTTAAATCTCAGTATCAGCGACATCCTGATGAGACAGGTATCAGGGCAGATCAACCACAAACAAGAAAGCAACAAATAAATAGATAAATATAATAACAAAATAATTTTATTAAATCCTGATATGTGTGAATGCTCCATGTAGCAGATTCCTCAGCAGTTCTGCTGTGTGAATTTAAGCTATACAATCTGTTTAATTTTGTTGTGCTGCAGTCTGATTACACTGGACAATTATTTCAAAGACAGACTTTGATAATTTCAAAGGTGTTCTGGTTGATTATATTGGGCAGTAATATGCTTTTTAACATTCCAAAGTTCACAATATCAAATTAGTGCACAGTGATTTTTGTCTTCATGTTATGAAGTTATGAACTTCAATTAATTATTGAAAAATATTTAAAGAAAAAAATACCAGTGATACTCAAAGCAATCTTGAATTAGTCTCCGAGGATAAAAAATAAAATAAATTTAAAGAGCAGATCTCTTATTAACAAATCTCTTTACTAAGGATTCCTAAACAGAAAGTACATCTGTAGCAATATATTTCCTTAAAAAAAAGGAACCGTAAAAGTGGTTGAGAAATATTCATATACATTTTCTCCATTTTTCTTTTTGATATATCTACCAATTCTCACTTCTATGCAAGAGATACAGGGTTTACTAAATTTTTGGTCTTACATAAAAACATCAGTCTCAGACTGTTCATTAATATTTTGATTGGTATCAGACTTAACTTGATATTGGTCTGTATCCCATTCTTGTAATTAGATCAATGAAACTCATGAACTGTACAGAATTTAAAGAGCTTATACATTCAAAGCCAACTGAAGGGTACACTATTACAAAAGCTCTAAAACACATTCTCTGCAATTGTCATGCATGTGGAAAATAAATAAATAAATATACAGACAGACAGATAGATAGATAGATAGATCGATCGATCGATCGATAAATAGAACAACACGTGAAGAATGTGGAGAAAATTTTGCATCATTTTGAAAAGGAATGATATTTATTAATTTCACCTCACATTAATTTTGAACTCTTACAAGGATAATTATATGTAACATTGCTGCAGTCTATCAGTGAGTGTACTCGTACTCACCTCTCTTCAGGAAAATAAATAAATAAATAAATAAATAAATAAATAAATAAATAAATAAATAAATAAATAAAAATTAGACTACAACAACTGTATCCTGATTTAATTTAAATTATCCTAACAGCTCAAAAGAATAAAATTTTTAACAAAATTCAACTGCACCTCCCCAGAGTACCCTATTTTCTGTGGTTCCTGCTACTATATGTAAGAAAGAAACCAGCTTTTGTAGACTTATTCTTTCTGTTTCAGAGATTTTTGAATAACACGGAAGAGTGACTGAAGAATTATGTCCATTCATTACAGCAGTCCAATTAAGGTAGATAGTCAAGTACAGTGAGAGCTTCTAATAAAACTAAATTAGGATAAACCTAGACTAGCTACCTTAATTTTTTCATTAGAATATTATACACTGAAATCTGTTTCAGTAGGAGGTTTTTTTTTTTCTTATATATATATATATATATATATATATGTAACAAACAAGTGATGAAAATGTCTTGCTCTTCAGTTCTCTTTGTCACTGAAGTTAATCTTCAGCTTTTTCTAAAATATTAGTCTTTACCTCAGTATTTGAATCAGAAATAATCATTTCAAGAAGAAGAACATATCCATTATTATTCAGTTCCTCTAGTTTTTCTCACAGTGTGGGAAGTAAGATTAATTTATTAGCAGGAGGTTTTCCGCTACAACCATTGAAAAGCTGATGTTTTTGAAGAATCTTTTATTAATCAGTTACAGTAGTGAAGAAGAATCAGTGTAGGCATGTGTCAGCACTATGCAGTTACAGATTCTTTAAGAGTGCTGATGGAATAGAAGTTTTTAGATAAATAACTGTTTTTACAGTTAGTAACTCTTGATTTTTATTCTTTAATGCTATCTTCTAAGCTTGTCAAGTGATAAATCATGAAAGTCAAAGACAGAGAGGTGTTTTTTTTTTCTTTTGCACCTAGCGAAACAAATTACTAGAAACCTTTTTTTTTTTTTCCTTTTTCCCTGAAATTTTATAGAAGCATGAAAAATAAATTTCAAATTAAAATGATAAAAGTTCATTTCTTTGAGAAAATGCTTTTTGGAATGTTTGTCCTTATTCACTAGTCATTTGAAGTAATTTGTTTGCTTCTGTCACCACAAGGCCAAATTCTACACAAGATTTGAACAACTCTCACATTTTTATAATGCTTGACAGAACTTTTGGCAATATCTTCTTCCTTTTAAGGATTAACCATAATGATTAATGAAATTTGTAACTACAATAAACCAAAAGTGAAATGTTAAAAAAAAAAAAAACAACAGCAACAGAAAATGTTTTTACAATCAGAGCCAGTTCACTTCAGCCATGCTGTCATGAAAACTTCCCATTAATTTATTAATTAGAGTGAAGTTGGATAATATGAATGCAATGATTTATTGTCTGGATGCTATCTAAATCTTCCACACCTCTGATACAACATCTGTATGAATCAAACAAGGGAGCCATCATAACGTAAGCGCTACTCTAGTTAGGAAGGCTTTTTCTCGTTTCCATAGAGGAACTATGACAAAGGTTATTATAGCAATCATGAAGAAAGCTACAATCACACAGTGCTGGAAAGTGAGACTGCTGTTCTAGGGAGAAACAAACATCCAGATCTTCTCAACTGTATCACAGAATATCAAGTTTAGGATTTCTATTTAAAAAGAGGTAATTTTTTCAACACATTAAATTATCTTTCAAGACAGTAGAAGAAGTAATTTTTACTCTAAGGTTGCAACAGGCATGATCCCTAAGTTATTAAAAATATTTACAATAATTATATTTAATATATGTACCTATTTTTGATCTGTGTGAATGCTTGGATGCTCACTAAATGAACTAATGCTAATAAAAATGCTATAAATTAACAGTCATTTGATTAATATTCTAAATTCACAAAATTAAATTTATTTTATCACCAATTAAAAAAAAAAAAAAGTCTTATTAAAGCCTGCTATTAAGAGCCAGAATCTATTTAATTTCAGTTTTAACTGACTGTAGCAATTAGATAATTGATTAAATCTGGTAGGCTTTAGTGGATTTCACTGCTGTGAGTTGGTAGCAATATGGAATGAACAAAACAGAGATTCAAAATTTAGAGCATACAGATTACATATAAAGCATACAGCACACTGCATTTCTTTTCCTCTTGTAGTAGGTTGTTTTTCTTCTTTTCAGATTCTGTAGGCCTCACTTTGTAGTTCTCACCTTTGTAATGAGTGTTATGTATGAGAAAAATTAGAAGAACTGAAGTTTGCAGGTTTGCAGGTTTTTTCAGCCATAGGGGAAACAAAACTGATGGACAAAAGAACTCTTGACAAAATATCTTCTTTCCAAAAGGGGAATGTTTGTTATAGTTATTACTTAGAATTAGTTAGAATTTATCTATGCAGGTCTCAGGACTTAACTTACAAGCTTTTGGTAGTGGAGAGAGCTGCAGGGATGGCCCCTGTGAACAGAGTCCAGAAGCTACCTCATGTCAGATCACAGCCAGCTCCAGCTGCTCTGAAAGGGACTTGCCATTGCCAGAGCTGTGAACAACAGTGGTTATGCTGCTGTGAGGGAAGATTTAAGAAAAGGGAGAAACTGTGTGGAATACCAGCTCAGAGAAAGGAGTGAAAAAATGTGAAACAGCCATGCAAACACAAAGGTCAGTGCAGAAGGAGGGCAGGAGGTGCTCCAGGTGCAGAGTAGAAGCTCCCAGCAGCCCAGGAGAGCTACACCATGTGGGATGCCCATGTAGGATCTGTTCAAGAATGGCATCCTGTGGGAGGAGACATGTAACAACAGGAATGACAGAGACAGGGACTTACAGATTGACTGCAGCCCCCATTCCTGTTGCCAAATACTGCACGGCAACCCCCAGTTAGCATCCTGTTGTAAAGTGCTCTGACAGCTCCGGCCTCTTTTATGGCATCTAGCTCTCTCGAGCACCGCCGGCCCTGGGTTCTGGCTGCCCTCGCGTTTCGTTTATCGCCACGGCTCAGGCCCTGGCTCCCAGCCTAATGACCACTCACACACCTTCTTGACACCAATATGATGAGCAGTGAAATGGCCGTTTAATGTGTGGCGTAGTTTGCTTATATACAAGCCCCTTCTTCGTTAACACCCCTTAAGCATGCATCATAAATCAATCACAGAGCAGAGGAGGGCCTATCGCGTCACATCCCGAATCCCCGCAGATTCGCCTAATTACAACACATTCCTTGTTTCCCTGCACTGCTTTGGGATAGAAGTAGAAGAGAGAGTGTGGAGGTAAATGAGTCAGTTTCTCAGTTTCTTGCTGTTCTATTGTTACTAATAGTCTGTTACTAATAGGCAATAATATGCATTAATCTCCCTTACACTAGTCTGTCTTGCCCATGACAGTAATTGGTGAGTGATCTCCCTGTTTTTTTCATGTTTGGACATGAGCCAGCAATGTGCCATGCAGCCCAGAAAGCCAACCATACCCTGGGCGGCATCAAAAGAAATGTGGCTAGCAGGTTGAGGGAGGTGATCCTGCCCCTCTTCTCTGTGCTGGTGTGGCCTCACCTGGAGTACTTCATCCATTTGTGTAGTCCTCAGTACAGGAAAGACATGGACCTGTTTGAGTGCATCCAGAGGAGAGCCACAAAAATGATCCAAGGAATGAAACACTTCTCAGAAGGCTGTAAGGTGACCTCATAACGGCCTTTCAGTATCTTAAGGGGAGCTACAGGAAAGAAGGGAACAGACTCTTTAGCAGGGTCTGTGGCAGTGGAAAAGGGGAAATGACTTCAAGCTCAGGGAGGGTAGATTTAGGTTAGATATAAGTAAAAAAATATTTTACAATGAGGATGCTGAGGCACTGGAACAGGTTACCTAGTGTTGTTGATGCCCCATCCCTGGAGACCTTCAAGGAGATGCTGAACAAGGCCCTGTGCAGCCTGAAGTAGTTGTGGTGTCCCTGTTCATTGCAGGGGAGCTGGACTAGATATTCTTCAGAGGTCCTTTCCAGCTCTAAGGATTGTATGATTCTATGATTCTATCAATGGTGTAAATATTTCAGTGATGAATATTCTCTGATGTTGAGAACATCCTCTGAACACTAACAGGGCTACAAGGCAGAAATGGCATTCAAGGAATTTCACTTTAAAGCCGTATGATTTAAAGAAGACAAAGAATCCTGCTGTGCTTCAGAAATAATAATAAAAAAGATAAAATCAAAGTCAGTGTAAGGAAGACTCCTATAAGTAAGACTTCCTACTGCCCCTTTCTTTATCAAAATTAATTTTGTTGATCTTTCTTTAATCTCAGAATCTTACTTAATTCTCCATAAATTAACTCCATAAACAGGCTAATTAATGTCTGCCACAGTTCATGGATGATATTTACAAGACATTATTCAAAGCTCATTTATATAGAGAAACGTGAAAGAAACAAGTTTTTCATATGTTAAATAAATAAATAAATAAATAAAATAAACAGATAAAAAATCTGTTTGTTTACAAAATTTTATTTTTGGAAAATATTTTTCACTGATGAATATTTACTCCATTTTCAAATTCCAGAGTATTTGAAAATCTACACCAAAATCTTAAACTTCATTAAGTTTTATATGTGCATGTTTGACATTTTATTTTTACTGCCAGAAATGCTCTGTGAGTTTTCAGAGGTGTGCAATATACCTCTTTGAAGGTGACTCAGCAGGGATTGTTGGAACACAGCGTTTTGTACCTTACCATAATAATAATGTAAATTCAAAGCTAGAAAATGTTACTTATTACTTAACTATTTTATTGGCACTTGTTTGAGATACTAGATTTATATGCTGAATTAAAAGAAATAGGTAAATCAGGTGACTTCTGAAACTTCAAGTTAAAAAAAAAGACATTACTAATTCCTTCTTAAACATAATTTGCTAGAGATGTCAATTTTTGTGCTACTGTTTTCCAATTCTAATTTGTAAATCTTCCTACTATTATTGCAATGAGGGAACCAAATCTATTTGCAGTGTTTTTTTTTTTGTTTGTTCTACCATCTGTTCAAAATGTGCAAGGTTTGATATAATACTGTACTTTTTAAACAATCCAGAAGTGTGGCATCTCTCTTCTTCTCTTAAAAGATCAGATTTGTTCTAAAAATGCAGCTGGTAAATTAACAATAATTTTCTTCATGTACTCAAAAGCGTACAACACAATCAACATAATCACATGCTACTAATGAACAGGTGCTTGAAGCAATGGCTTCAGATATCTCAGAAGATGAAACTAGACTGAATAAGCTCAGTTAAAAAATAATAATAATAATAATAACCTTTCTGGCGTCCCATCGGTTTTAAAAAAGTGCAACATTCTGAAAACAATTTTATTCAAAGCATGAAGAATTGGTTACCCTCAATTAAGCTCTTCATAGGTCTCCGTGGAGAATACAATATTCACAGAAGACTGGTGGTTCTACCCCAATTATCCATGTCCTTGACAAACAGTGTTGAGAGAAAATTCAAGGTGTATGATTTATGAAGACGTTTTTTGAGTCATATGCTATATCTATATATTTTTTCCTTTCAAAGTGAATCTAATAATACCATTATTTCTTTTTATAAGTTTACAATGCTATATAGAGCTATCTTTGAACTTCCTTATTCCCACTTTTTCTTTACAAGGTAACAAAAGTTGTTCTCTTCCTCTAAGAAAGTTCAGTGTTTGTTTGAAAATCACACTTCACTGTTGGAGTACTGAAATTTGTATCAAGCTTGATCACACCACTAGAAAATGCTAAAATGACCTTTTAGACAACAGCATTAAGATTTTTACATAAGACATTTATAAAGCATCTAAGACTTAGAAAGGCAATATATTTTTTTTAATGTAACTTTATGAGCAAAGCTGTATCCCTATAATCACTTGAGGGAGTGTGATAAATAAAACACATAAAAAAATACTATACTTATGTTCTCTAGGATAAGCTTTATAGCATTTCTGTGTTTATGGTACCAGGTAAAAGACTTTCAAATATCTTATTCAGCAATATCCTACTCAAGTCAGATTAAAAACCCTTTTATTTTATTTTATTTTATTTTATTTTATTTTATTTTATTTTATTTTATTTGCCTATTACAAGGAGACTACTTGTGACTTCATTTCAGTGTGTAAATACAACAAATATTTGACAGACATTGTCTTATTTGTGGTGACAGTAGAGAGATGATATGATAAAAGTATGAATTATATTCCTACAATTTGTTTCCAGTGTAAATTTGGAAAAGTGAGTACTGACTTCTACTGTAATTTCTAGAAGTTTCCAAATTTAATAGGTTAATAGATTAATAATTAATACTTCTTCAATTCACCTGGCCATAGTCTGGTGACACAAACTGATTTTGGAAAAGTTATTAAGACACATTTTATCTGCCATGCTTTCAATACATTGATTAATAAACTCACCATCAGTAAATGTTTTTTGTTTGTTTGTTTGTTTTTGTAATAGTTTTTGTTTTGTTTTGTTTTTTACCATAACCCAGCTTATAACAGAGTCCATATAACTTTGTAAAAAGATGTTGACAGTTTTTTTTTCATGTCCACTCCTTTGTCTTTATGAAGCGTTCTTTGATATTTACCAAATTTGGCATGTTTCTGCATAGAACTTTTCAAATTTTAATCTTTGATGACAGTGAAAAATGGTTTTCTGAACACCTCTTTTCTTTTTTACTTGGCTCAAAGCTCACTTTGTGAGGCCTTATGGTGATAAAACTCTAAGGGACAAATGCAAATTATTTAGGGGGACAGAGTGGTGGATGTCACCATGCCACAATACTGCTTATGATCATAAAAATAAGTAGAAGTGTGTGTGTGTGTGTGTGGGGGGGGGGGGGGGGAGGGGGGGGGGGGAGGGAAAGACAGCAAGCAGTCTCTTTCAGGGGTGTAGCTTGAAGGAGCTGACCAACAGGCAATAATGCCTGTTCATGTCAATGAAGACACCACGGCCTTCTGGCTTATCTGTTGGGCCATGTATGTCACACTAACAGAGAGAAAAAAAGAAGAAAAAAAAGAAACTAAGAAAGTTGTATTTTATATCCAATTGTCAGACTTGTGCAATTCCTACAAGTGACAACATACTTTGGAGCCGAGTAAGATTCATAAGCTTCTTTTGTTCTTTAGAGTAGGTGATGCTCTGGATTTTGTTAAAAAACATAACCTGCATTTAGTTTTTGGCTGATTTGTTAGTAGGATTCTGGACAAGATCACCAAGTTTGGTACTGATTGTTTCTATTATTAAGACTATCATATAAAGAGAACTGTGAGACTAGTTGAAAACTGAGATCTTTCTTCTTTAAGATAAATTATAATATTGATTTTTAAAATAGAGCTGTCACTACTTGAAAAAAGCCATCTTTTCTTGTGAAAAATATACTATTTGTTCTGAGTTGGATTTGCAGTGTTATATTACAGACCTAAAACATTTCCTATTCTTTTATTTGTCAATTTGAGACATTTTTTTTAAATTGTCACACATTTAAGATTCTTCAATGTTCATGTATGCTTTTATATGTATGATACAAAACTTTACAAAAACAATTATCACTACATTGTAAGCGCCACTGCATTTATCAAAAGACAAAACCAAACAAACCCCTTACAGCAAGTAATGTATGTGAAAAGCTTCCCTCTACCCTTAACAGAAATTGGGACAGTTTCCAATGTCCACATCTCTCAGCTCTTTTCACCTTATACCAGCTATCTTCTTATCTTTACATATATCTGTATCTATATAATGTGAGAGGTATGAATTCTTTCAAAAACCTTTGTTTCTAATGCCTGTGAATGCGTCACATTCAAGAATGACGTAGAGATAGCAAATGTTTGATGTTTGGCTGCGTCACAAATTCACCAAAATACCAGACTTTGTGGAATCTGACTTCTAAGATTGATCTCAGTGATTTGATACAAATCTAAGTACAAAGAAATTCTGAAGAAATAAAAAACCATCAGCTTTCAGTTACTGTTCTTTCTTTTCTATTTCATTCATTATTGACGCATGAAGTCTCAAGTAAAAAAGATACACAAACTATTTCCTCCAAAGGAAATCCTTCCTAAGCTCATCCTGTTCTGAAAATACTTTCTGCACCAATTTTCATAACAGCCTAGGGAAATGTTTCAGGATTTGCTTCAGCCAACACAGCTATATTTTGCTTTAATGTTTATATATATATATTTTTTTCAACAGTACACAGTATGTCATACTTCAAAGACAGCACACACAAACAATTTCCTGAAGATGAAATCTATGATAAAAGTGGCCCAAAATTGCCCCCATCTATAAATATACACAGTATTCTATTTCCAGTATTCAGCATGATAATGGTGGAGCTGTTGTGAAAGTATACAAAGAAAGTGATTTCCCTGGAAAAAAAAAGTAAGATACTGAATGTAAAAGATTTTAAAACATTTCTGTTTCCACTTACCTCCATCCATCAGTTTTGATATCCTTTCGGGAAAAAAAGGAACACTTTTTATTCTCCTGATTAATATAGCACTGTTAAAATGCTAGAGTACAGCTAATGCTTTTTTCTCCGACCTCATAAGCTGTTTATCACTTTTACTGTTATATGAAACACAATTTAGCGTACATCCGCACACTTAAGGATACAAAATGTTTACATATGTTTAAGGTGTATATACTTTTTTATTTTATATTTTCAGTAAGGTTGTTGCTCTAGACTAAAGGATTTATGTAGACTTGAAATATTCAACTTTGCTAAACTTAAATTCTAGAGTTTATAATTTACATCTTCCACTATTTCTCTCTTTCTGTGATAGGACCTGGGAATTACCATACACTTATAATAGACTCTTTCTTTCTTTTTTCTTTGTAGTCACCTGATAGCCTTTCCAAGAAAAAACGTTGCATTTATGCATGGTTCTTGAAACGTTTACTAGTTTAGTATGCAGAGTTATTAAGCTAAAAATCCAGTTTACGAGTTGTGGTTAAGTGGCTATTTGATGTGCATACTGATGTACAATAAGATAAACATGTAAGTGGTACAGCTGTTCATTAGAGAATCCTTAACTCATTCTGGTTAGTAGTCACAAACTGTGAATACTGGCAAGGAACTGATCCCAGTGTTCAAAGGTATAGGAAGAATGATAAGGCAGAAGCTTCCCTTCCAGTTTAACTCATTGGCTGCAGACAAAACATGACTTTCACAGTAATCTGCTTTTCCCATCCCAACTTTTACACACTAGAGCATTTTGCACTTCAGAAGACATTGAAATCGAAGCTTGAGGCAACACCACACTCCTTATTCTCTGATTTAATTAGGTAACTGATCCACAGTCACCTGAAATATGCCATAGAAAGCTATTCCTGTTTGTAGTAATGACCTAAAAATATGCTATGTGACTAAGAGGATGTTAAGATAAAAACAGAGACACACACATACAAAAACAAAACTTGTAAAAAGTCTACAATACTGTGTCTTTTATTTAGTGGAGAGAGAATATAATCCTCTAATGTTCTCAGCTTGCTGAGTTTCCAGCTTCTCACATAACCCATAACACACATTTAAAAATGGGAATTGGATATTAAAAGAATAACATCTGATCCTATTCATATGAAGTAGTCAAAGATTACATGTTTTTCTTCAAAGTGATTAGCTAATCAGATCTCCAGATCATTCACTAGCACATCTAGGAGGAGGTACTGCCTTTTTAAAGAATGCTTCACTGTGTATGCAATTTAAATATCTAAGCACAATTAATTTTTTCATGTGTATATTTTTCCATTGCATACATCATTAGTTATGGAAAAGAAGTAAAAGAAAAATAATTATCTTCTAAAAATGGCACATTCTGCCCTGAAAATGCAGACACTGAATTTTGAAAAGTTGGTCTGTAATGCTTAATTAATGTTTTTCCATCAGTGACTCTTCTTTGATTGGGAAAAGCCAAAGATGCTTGATGTTTCTTCCTTCCTCCTTTCCTCCTACCTTTCTTCCTTCCTTTGTTTTTGTTTTTGTTTTTCAGAATCCATTTACATTTCTACTGGTTCATATTACTTTGAATTCATCAATGATGAATTGGAATGGGACAGACGAGCATCTAAAAAATTCTGTCATCCTAGACAAAGTCTCTAATTGCCTATCCTGTACGTATTTTATTCATTTGATTATCCTAAAGCAGTTCCCAAGTAGTTATCTATCATTACATGCAAAGTCTAAGTTGATTAGTAGTAGTATTTAAAGTATGTAAGGCATATAAAGATGACAGTTTTGAGATTAGAAGAGCTAACATCAATAAGTAGTATAAGTATCAGAGCCAGGAATCTTATTACATGAGCAACAGGTCTTCAGTCATTCACTGAAGCCCATATTTTAATGTCCACTGCACTCCATTATCTATTCATTTATTTTCATTTCTGTAACCAAGGCTTGTATTGTAGGGTTGTGAATGAATCTTTCTCCAATTCAGAAAACATGGGCAAGGGAAAACGGCAGGGATATATATTTGTATTTCTTTCTGATGACTGTAAACTCCAGACAAAACCTTTTTTCTTTTTTTCTTTTTTTTTTTTTTCCTTAATTGTCTTCTAGCTTTCCCAAATTCTTTGAGTGTTTTTTTTTTTGTTTTGTTTTGTCTTGTTTTCGTGTGTGTGCTTTCTATTTTATACATCAGACTTGCTTTATAATGTATGTTTTTACACACAATATGTGTGTTTCTGAAGCGGAAGACCCCAGTGCTGTTTTTACATTTTTGGCTTCATCTTATTCAAACACCTGTTGATCAATTCCATTTATCAGTTTCACAGAATAACAGAATTGTAGGAGTTGGAAGGGATCTGTGAGATCATCAAGTTCAAACCCCTGCTAAAGCAGGCTCCCCACAGCAGTTTGCACAGGAAGGTATCCAGGCAGGTATTGAATATCTCTAGAGAAGGAGACTCTGGGCAGCTTGTCCCAATACTCTGTCACTCTTACAGTGAAGAAATTCTTCCTTGTGTTAGTGTGGAAATTGCTGTGTTCCAGTTTCTGCCCATTGCCCTTTGTTCCATTGTTGCTCACAGCCAAAAAGATTCTGTCCTCATTAACATAGCTCCCACGTTTTAGATTTTTATAACAATAATGAGATCCCCTCTCAGCCTTCTGTTCTCCAGGCTGAAGAGTTCAGGAGCAAGCAGCTGTGTGGTACTGAGCTGCTGCTGCTGCTGCTGCTGCTGCTGCTGCTGCTGCTGCTGGTTTAAACCACAACACTGTTCTTTTTGTCTAATGTTGCCTAAAGAAATTAATAACAACTCTTTCCTGGAGAAGGGAAGTGTTTCTACTTCAGGTTCTTTGACAAATGTTAATATCTGAAAGATCTAATAAAAATGGACTTTGACTACAACACATTTCAAAAAAGACATTCTCCATTTTTGCTATATCTATTCAAAGATGGGTTCATATATTTCTTATAACACAAAGAAGACTGATCTCAGATTGTATCTGGGTTAGTTCACATTTAATGTTTACATGTATTTTGGACCACAGAGGTTATTATTTGCCATCATAAGTTCTGAATTATCTGTGATTACAGGATGTCTCTCAGAACACACAGATTCAGCTTTAAGCTGTGCAGAAGTTCTAGAGGCTACACCCTGGGGCAGCTTTCAAAATAAGTGCAGATTGTTTTCAGTACCTCAGTGCTGTTTGTATGGCTTCAGGGGGAGCCATCAACTCTTTGACCCTATCCTGTCATCCCTGGTTTTTTTTGTTTTTTTTTTGTTTTTTTTTAATTTTAAAATGATTCAGAGGCTATAATTTTAATGAAAATTTGTGGGATGTACCAAAATCATAGGAAGCAAGAAATCTTTAGGAAAAAAAAAAAAAAGGTTTCCCAAAATTATGTTTATAATCCAGTTAGAGATACCACTCAATCACTCATAAATAACAGTATGCAGAAATTCAGCCCTGTGAGGAGTCTAGCAAAAGCTGATACATTATACAGAATTTAAGTGCTAAATAGGTCCTGTGCTTTATCACTATATAGAAACAAATCAGTGTATTATTTGCTAGTCAATCCAAATTTATTTTTTAGCAAATCTATTACATTTGAGCCATAGACTTAATAATAAGCAATTTGTTTGGACTGTCAACTGATTATATTGCAACACTGGTAACCTGTGTCACAGGATATTAATTCCTCTGCACAGCTGGATGACTGAAATATAGTAAATTATAGAATAAGAAAAAAAAAAAAAAGTTGTTGGCAGATAATACTGATTTTCTGTTAAATAGATATTTCTTCAGGATTGGCTGAAAATTTCATTTCATGAAATGCAAACTTTTGGCCTACTAATCAGTTGTAACCAAATAACATTGCCACAGAATGTATTTAGCTTTTATTTACATTTTTTCCTCCAGGAACAACAATGAACCGGGACTTCCCGGTACAAAACAGTTCGACACACAAAAATTTTATATTTAATGATTTAAAAAAATGAGTTGTTGTAAGAGGCTCAAGATAAGGTTACACTGAATCTGGACACAGAAAAAGGAGGCAATGAAAGCTCTGTGATTGCTCTTTTCTAAACTGTTAATTTAAATTCAAAATCAATATGTGAATAGTGTCTTATTTCATATTTTCTCATTTCATTGCAATTCATGAGACCATAGCAGTATTAAAAGATGTTAAATTTGTAAATGAACGAACATTAGTTCTTTCTTATAGTATTAATTATCTTCAGTTCCTGAAGTCAGTGACTTAAAGGATTTAAAGAACAGCTTGTATAACTACTGGGTACTGAGAGTGTCCTTAGTTTTTAATACTAGATATTGAGCTAGTGGAATGGGCTAGAGGAAGAGATATACACAGTGAGAAGTAATTTATGCAATAATTTAAGACAATGTGTTGAGCTCCTTACTGATATTTCAAAAGTTTGGCCAGGAAAAATTCCCAGGCAATAAATTATGAGAAGAAAATGCTAATTTCTGCTGACAGTAAGTGGCAAACATAGTCAAACTCATATTATTATCTATAATTAAGCTACATTTTGTAAAAAAATAATTGACAGAATAAAACTAGAAAGAGAATTACAGTGATCAGAATTAAATATATGGCAGTAGCAGAATAATTCAGTGTCTGTTTTGTGGAAAAATGCATATGTCCAGAATATAATCTCAGAATGGACATCCATTATGGCAATGAAAATTGTCATCAGAAACAAGGAAGAATCAGGACTAGATAAGAATTGGATTCCAACAAGCCAGGTAGAAATCACTACTGGAAAAAAAAAAAAAAAGAAAAAAAAAAGGGAGATTCTGTCAGATAAAGAGCAATACTGATGAAAGACTTGGAGCACCTTGAACTGACATTTAATCAGGATCATATTTTTTCTCCTTTCTATAGTGTAACTTCAAGAAATTCAATCAGCCTGTTCTGACTTGGGAAAGAAATCTTAAATATAGACACAGATTTATTGCAGTTAATTCTAATCTATTGTGAGTTCCTCCTTCTGTTCTTCACATTTACGTAAATATATGTGTATAATCACATTTTAAACATAAACGTACTTTAGTCAGTGTACTCTAGCTTTAATAGTAATAGTAACAAAAGCATCAAAAATCTTACAGAAATAAGTTGAAGAAATAATTTCTTAAAATAAGCTAAGCAGCTTTCAGCTGTCTAAACATAGGCATATAGAATCGTTTCAGGCTCTTTTGAGTGTCTTGCCAGGGCTGCAGGCGTAGACTCAGAAGAGTGCTGATCTCCCATGAAGTCTGTTTCACATATACCAGCAGGTGTCACGCTATACCCTAGACCATTCTGAAATGGCATATTTACTGTTGAGCAAGTTAATCCCATCCTATCTGATTTATGTGCATAAAAATTCTGACTAGATAATTTAATCTTAAAAATCATACAATTTTTCATGACTTATAAAGAGCATGACTATTGTTGTTAATCATTTTGTTGAGCACTGCTGAAATAATAATAACAGGATTAAATAGTGAAACGTTAATGAGTTGGAGCAATATGTTCCATTCTTGTTTTTGTTATAGTGCTGAATATGTAAGAATAAAACCCTTTAACTTTGAACAAACTGCTTTTTCACTTGCTATTAAAAAGTGAAAAATGATTCTGTATTCAGCAAAGATTTATTGAGACACTAACCCCAAAGTCAAATCAACTGTAGAAAGAATTCATACATTCATAATGGGGTAAAATCCTTACTGCTGTGGCCTAACAAATGCGTTTTATTGTTTGATGCAAGAAGACAGTCCCTTTTGGACTCTTGTTCATGTTAGAGAAAAAGAGGAATTGAAAAATTGAATAAGTACATGGTGATGGGAAAAATGAAAAGAAAAAAAGAAAGTGAAATGAGGAGGGAACAAGAGAAGGAAAAGTGAGGTCACACAACATCACTCATTTCTTTTCTCAGAGGAAATTAACTAACTTCTTGCATAGCAAAAGAGGGACATTGGATGAAGGGAATGAAGATGACTTGAAGGACAGAAAGTATTAAAATAAGAACTAGGATTAAAAACATAAAAATTCACTGAAGGAAATGAAAAAAAAAAAAAAAAATGAGCGGAGATCATGCATATTCTAGTATATAATCTCCAGAGGAACTGAGAAAGCTGTGCTAGTGATGTGTCCATGAGGATGAACGCTTAAGTAAGGGAACAGGACAAAGAATCAAATGGAAGAAATAAATAGTACAAATGGAAAAAAATAAGCCAGAAGAATAAGCCATCCTCTGCAATACATGGTATAATTATTCAATTAGTCTGTCTCCAGTTCACTTTAAGATACTACTCCTTCCTTCTGGAAAGAGAAAATTTCTTTCTGAGAAAACTCTTAAGAACAGTGAGAAACTTCAGAAGCCACTAAAAAGAGGGGCAGAAAGAAGGAGAAATGGCAGCGTAGGTATGATTACATAAGCATTTGACATCCATTGATTATTAGTTTTAAAGAAAGGCAGAAGAAGAGAGAAGTTTCACTGTAAGGTTCTGAACAAATCAAAGACCTGTCATACATGCCACATCATAAGAGGAAAGGGAAAAGAGGTCAAGAAAAATTCTGAAGGAGCTGAGCAGAGGTATAATTAACATGGATAGATTAGAAGACCACTGAGAATGCTGGTAGACTAGCAGTTGATTTTGAAGCAAAGTGAAGGAAAAGGTACTGCAACTTTGGCAGTGTGGTGGTTCTCCACTAAGTTCTTAGTAAAGAGTTAAGTACTTAGAACTCCTTGAGATCTTCACTCTGGTTTAAATGCAGTTAGCATATTGCTCAGTGAGTTTTACACAGGAAAAAATAATAGTTTTTGAGAGTACACTCATTCTCTGGCAGGCTGTACTCTGTATAAACTTCATAAACTGCTATTTAATAAGAAGTTTGTTAATGACTTCTAGAAACTGCAGGTTTGTGCATTTAACATTTGTTCTTTGCATCTTTCTGTATTTTAACTTGCAGTTTGACATTCGAGTTAGGATAAGTATTTCTTTTGGAAGACATAAACACTAATAATAACAATTTGGCGGTGAGGAATATTTCATTTTGTTTTCGAAGAATTTATGGATAACCAAAAAATATAGCTACAGACAGCACTGTTACACCATATTTTTTGTATCATTTATAGATTACCCATTTGTCATGTCTTAGCTTTTATTATAATGTCTTTAGTTTTATTTTTCCTTTTGCTTACCATTTATTCATTGAATATATATATCTCATTACAGATAGTCCCACACAAGAATATGTAAAAGGCCTGATAAAACAATGGCTATCTCTTTAATAAACACTTAAATCAAATAATCTTTTACTTGTTTCATATTCACTAGCTCTTTTTAAATTTCTTTGCCAGACTGCCCCTGGTGCAGCTGTCCACGGGCAAAAGAACTCATCAATTAAACAAGAGATAAAATCTCTGAATTTAACTGATTAACCTGATTTTAGAAAAAAATCAAAGACTATCATGGCCGCAGAAATGTTGTAAATGTTGTAATGCAGTTCACTGTACTTTGAGATCTTGCTCCATGTATGTAACTGTATTTAGCTTACTTGGCACAGTTCTGGTAGTGGGGATCTTCAGGAAAGGCCTCTGTTGGAAGCAGTCAAGGTCCTGCTTTGTGCCAGAAAGAGCTTGTACCAATTACCTCCAAAATGGGCTTACTGCTGACCCAACCTGATTCCATTCACCCAACTGGTGATCTTTTTTGAAAGTATATTTAAGAAACGGTAAAAACAAAACAACAACTACAACAAAACACTGTGCAGCAGTAGCAAGAGAAAATAATGAGGGGGGAAAAAAAAATTGAAATGATCCTCTAGACACCAAGATCATTGAAGGAGGGAGGGAGGTGCTCCAGGCACCAAAGTAGAGATTTCCCTGCAGCTTATGGAAAAGATAGTAGTGAAGCAGGCTATCTCCTGCAGCCTATGAAGGACATTACTGGTAAAGACATCCACATGGCAGCTCCCAGAAATCTCCACATCACAGTAGGCAGATGTTCCCAGAAAGAAGCAAGTGAGCATGGAAAGCCTAGGCTGGAGCAGACTCCTGATGTGGATTGCAGCCCATACAGAGGAGCCCATTCCATAGCAAGTTGTCCAGGAAGAACTGCAACATGTGGGGACCCATGCTGGAGCAGTCTATTCCTGACGAACTGCAGACTGTGGAGAAGGGAAAAGTGTGAGAATAAAGGACTTCTTCATATGCTGAAGTGTTTACAACCCCCATGTCATGGTTTCATGATTTTTGGTTATCAGTACTTCACATCATAACATCATGTAATGCACTGGGGGTTTGACTGTTGATGCTCAAGTTCCCGGGTGCCTCTCTGGAGGAGAAAAAGAACTACATTCCCCAGGGGGCTTTGCAGTCAGCGAGGAGATGTAACTTCTGGCAAGGTCATCTGATGCTCTCTTCTTCACCTGCTCTTCTCCGTCTGCTCTTCTCCATCTGCTTTTCTTCATCAGTTCAACTGGACTGCACTTCTTCTCACCTCATTGTTGTGGTGAGGCCTATCCACCTTTCACACACACTCTCTCTCTCTTATTATATTTTGCTGATACTATATTTAGTAAATTAGTTTGTTTCACCTCAGATAGTTGCTGCTGTTTTCAATTATTTTGGGGTCCCCTGTTTCCCTTTTCTGGAGGGGCGGATCTACGGATCCCTCCACCCCACAGGTCATGGAACCAGGCCATACCAGCCTGTAAAACATCGACACCCCGTTACCTATTCCCATGTGCAACTTAGTTGAGAGGATGTAGAAGAGTCAGGAAGGAAGACATACAGTTGGCCCTGAAAGAAGGTGCAGCAAAGATGTTTTTAATTTTGTCTTTTCTTCTCATTATCCTACTCTATTTTTCACTGGTTATAAATTAAAATTATTTTCTCCAAGTAGAGAGTATTTTGCTATTGGTCACTGGTGAGTTATCTCACTGTCCTTATTTCAGACTATGAGCTTTTCCATCTTTTTTTTTTCTACTTATATGCTGTTCAAGAGGGGGATTTAGAGAATGTTTGGGTAGGGGTCTGTCAGACAGCCAAGGTTAACTCACCACAATAGTTCTTTTTACTTTAATGAAAAAAATAAAATAAAAAATCCTATTAAGAGTAAACTGTTTAGTAGTAACATAATTGGGGTCATTTCCTGGAGACTAATCAATCAGAAAAAAATGCTGATTTCTTATGCACTAGTAAGCTTGGATTAATTTATTAGTAATTAAAATGAAGTACAAATCACTCATCTATCCTAATATTAGCGCCAAAAGGCACAAATGCCTTTTTGTTGACCAAAAAGACAATTATATTTAGCTTACTACATTAACACTGCTTATAAATTATTTCAGATGCACAGAGCCTGAATAACAAACTACACCCAGTATTTAGTGAATATACATATGGATATTTAATTTTAAAGACACATAAAAAACTACATTAAATGATTTTTTCATAATTTCTGTGTGCCTTACCTATAAACTGAGTGATATAGCAATATTTTTTGTGATTATCACGCTCAATTTTCAATAGCAAATATTTGTAACAGAGACACTATTGGTGAATCATTTAATCTTAAAATGCTTTAGAATGTAACATGAAACACATAATGGTGGAGTATAGGTTCATATGTGAAGTCATTTCAGTGCTAATACTTATTTGTATAGGTCATTGAGCCAGCATTTAAAATAGCTAAAAAGAAATTTGCCTCTTTCTCTTTTACGGGTCCATGAACCTCCGTAAAAATGAACTGTGTGAAACTAACTCATTTTGAGGTTTGGGTCAGCAACAGATGTTACCTAGCATTCAGTGATGTGTTTGTTATAATTCACAGTTCAACAGTAGAGAAAGCTGTTTAATAAAAAGCAATTGTAAAACAGAAGGAACCAAGTAAATTATACATAAGAAGTATTTCTTAAGAGAGAACTATTAGTCTCTAGTGAGATTACTAACATAATCTCTGAGGCCTGTTCTGAGAACTAATTTTGTTTAATATTCTTAGTAAATAATGAAATAGAAAAAATAGGCAAGAGATAGTGAGGCTTTGCACTTTGCTGCACATTGAAACATACTATCAACTGTAATTTTTCTCAAGAGGTAGCAGTTGCCCTTAACTGATGTTTTATCTATTGTATCATTTTTGAAAATACTTCTGCTTCTCCTTTACTCATTTTTTTAATCTATTTTTATTTAAATGTAGAGAGAAAAGAAAGGGGGAAAAGAAAGAAGCAAGACTACATCCCAAACAAATACAAAATATTCTAAAAATTCCTAACTAGTAAATGTTTACTTTCAAAATCTGCAAAATATTTCAGTTTACAACAAAATAAAAATATTTAAATATGTTGTTGTTTTTTATTATTAATTAATTAATTAATTTATTTATTTATTTTCCACTGAAAAGGAATAACTGTTGAAGACTGAGATACTTCTAGTCATTTGTAAAACATATTTGTTGATGAGGCCTTCTACAGACAGCTGACATCCTTCACAATGACAGGCACTAGTTCTCATTCTGGACTTCAGTCACCCTGAAATTTGCTGGAAAAACAATACTGCCAGGCTTACGTAGTCCAAGAGGTTCTTGCAGTGTACACATGGTGGAGGAGCCAACTAGGAAAGATGTGCTGCTGGACCTTGCTCTTACAAACAAAGAAGTACTAGTTGGGATTATGAAGACTGGGACCAGCCTTACCTACAGTGACCATGGAATAGCAGAGTTCAAGGTCTTGCAAGGAAAAAATGTCAACATGTAGCATTGCAACCCTGGACATATGAACAACCAATTTCAACCTCTTCAACAACCTAACTGGAATAATCCAATGAGTTATAGGATTGGAAGGTAAGAAGGCCCAAGATATTTGGTTGATATTCAAGCATCACTTCTTCCAAGCTCAACATTGGTGCATCCCTAAGAGTATGAAATTAGGGAAGAGTGTCAGGGGACTTGCTTGGATAAACGAGCTCAGAAAAACTCGAAGAAGAAAGTCTATGGAATATGGAAAAGTTCCCACTGGGGAGGTATGTAAGAACATTGTCAGGTCATGCAGGGATGTGATGAGGAAGCCTAAGGCCCACTTAGAATTACATCTGGTGAGGAAGGTCAGGGATAGCAAGAAAGGCTTGTTTAGGTATGTAAATAGGAAAAGGAATAGTAGGGGAAATGTGGGTTTGCTGCTGATGGTGGATGCCCTTGTAACAGAGGATACTGAGAAGGAAAAGTTACTAAATGTTTTCTTTCCTTCAGTCTTTTCTGCTAAGACTGCCGCTTAAGAATCCCAGACCCTGCAGGTAAGAGAAGAGAATCTGAAGAAAGAAAGAAAAACTACTTCTCAGTTGAGGAGGATTTTCTTATATATCATCTAGGCAAACTTGATCACATAAATCCTTGGGCCTTGAAGGAAACCACCTATGAGTGTGAGAGAGATGGCAGACATGACTGCCAAGCTGTTCTCTATTATCTTTGAAAGGTCATGGGGAAAGAAAGAGGTGTATGAATGCTGGAGAAAAGCCAGTGTCACACCACTTTTCAGAAGGGGCAAGAAGGATGACCTGGGGAACTGCAGGCCAGTCAGCCTTACCTCTGTCCCTGAGAAAGTGATGGAACAATTTATTCTGGATATCACCTCCAAGAAAGTGGAAGAAACAAACGTTATCAAAAGTAGTGAAAATGGGTTCACTAAGGAGAAATCATGGTAGCATGCTACAATGTCATGACTAGAGGGGTAGATAGTGGGAGAGTAGTGAATGTTCTCTGCCTTGACTTCAGCATGACACTGTCTCCCAAAATATGCTATAGGTTAGCTTAGGAAGTGTGGGATAAATGAGTGGACAATGAAGTGGACTGAGAACTGTCTGAACTGCAGAGCTGAGTAGAGGGACAGGAATACTTCCCTCAACCTGCTGGCAATGTTCTTCCTAATGCAGGAGTGGTTTTGATCAGTGTGCAGAGTCTAGAAGGAGGACTGTAGCTAGTGGTGTTCCCCAGCAATCAGTACTGGGCCCAGTCTTGTTCAGCATCTTAATTGATGAAAGGGTAGAAAACATCCTCAGAAAGTTTGCTGATGATACAAAACTGGGAGGAGAGGCTGACACACCAGAAGGCTTCACTGCCATACAACAAGATTTGGACAGACTTGAAAGCTGGCCAAAGAGAACCTGATGATGTTCAACAAGGAATGCAGGTTAGGAGTTGATCTGCTGGAAAGGAGTTTTATGGTAAGGGGACCTAAGGGACCTGGTGGACAACAAGTTGGCCAAGAAGGCCAATGTTATCATAGGCTGCATTAGGAAGAACATTGTCAGCAATTTGAGAGAAGTATTTATGTCCCACTAGTCAGCCCTCACCTCAAGTATTGTGTCCAGTTCAGGGCTCCTTAGAACAAGAGAGGCATGGAGCTCCTGGATTGAGTCCAGCGCAAAACTACTAAAACAATAAAGGAATTGAAACATCCCTCATATGAGAAAAAGCTGAGGGAGCTGTACCTGTCAAGCTTGGAGAAGAGACAGCTCAGCGGAGATACGATCAATCTGTATAAGTTTCTTAAGACAGACTGTCCAGCATCAGACCAGCGTCTTCTCAGCAGAGGGCTACAAATATGATGAGGGGCCTGGAGTGTCTCCCTTATGAGGAAAGGCTGAGAGACTTTGGACCATTGAGCCTGAGAAAAAGAAGACTGAGACAGGATCTTGTAAATATATTACCTGGACTTGAGCAAGGCCTTTGACATGGTCCCCCACCACATCCTTATCTCCATATTGGAGGAATGTGGATTTGATGGGTGGACCACTAGATGGATAAGTAACTGGTTGAAAGGCCGCAGACAGAAGGTGGTCATCAATGACTCTATGTCCAGGTGGAGGCCAGTAACAAGTGCCGTCCCCCAGGGGTCTGTCTTGGGGCCGATGCTCTTTAACATCTTTATCAATGACATTGATGACGGAATCAAGTGCACCCTCAGCAAGTTTGCTGGTGACACCAAGATGACTGGTGCAGTCGA
The DNA here is from genome assembly GCA_035772895.1 of Perdix hodgsoniae. Taxonomy (NCBI): domain Eukaryota; kingdom Metazoa; phylum Chordata; class Aves; order Galliformes; family Phasianidae; genus Perdix; species Perdix hodgsoniae. The sequence goes on from JAPSGF010000006.1 coordinate 16,192,779, forward strand.
CACAGTGGAAGAAAGGGATGCCATTCAGAGGGACTTCAAGAGGCTAGAAAGGTGGGCCCGGGTGAACCTGATGAGGTTCAACATGGCAAAGTGCAGTGTTTTGCACTTGGGCTGCAGGAATCCCAGGCATCCATACAGACTGGAAGGAGCGGTCCTTGAGAGCAGCCCTGCAAAGATGGACCTGAGGGTCTTGATAGGTGAAAAACTTAACATGAGCCAGCAGTGTGCCCTTGTGGCTCAGAAGGCAAATGGTATCCTGGGTTCCACCAGAAGAGGGGTGGCCAGCAGGACAGGGAGGTGATTGTCCCCCTCTACTCTGCTCTTGTGAGGCCCCACCTGGAATACTGCGTCCAGGTCTGAAGACCCCAGTACAAGAAAGACAGGGAGATGTTGGAGAGGGTCCTGAGGAGGGCCACAAAAATTACGAAGGGATTGGAGCACCTCCTCTATGAGGACAAGCTGAGGGAGCTGGGCTTGTTCAGCCTGGAAAAAAGAAGGCTGCGGGGTGACCTCATTGCAGCATTTCAATACCTAAAAGGAACCTACAGAGGGGAGGGCAATCAACTCTTTGAAAGGGTAGATAACTGCTGGACGAGGGGAAATGGTTTTAAGTTGAGGGAGGGGAGATTTAGGTTGGACATCAGAGGGAAACTCTTTACAGAGAGAGTGGTGAGGTACTGGAACAGGCTGCCCAGAGAGGTTGTAGATGCCCTGTCCCTGGAGGTGTTCAAGGCCAGACTGGATGGGGCCCTGAGCAGCCTGGTCTAGTATTAAATAGGGCGTTCAGCGGCCCTGCATGTGGCAGAACGGTTGGAGATTCATGATCCTTGAGGTCCCTTCCAACCCTGGCCATTCTGTGATAATATCTAAAGGGCAGGTGTCAAGTGGATGAGGCCAGTCTCTTTCTAGGAGTATCCAGCAACAGGACAAGGAGCAATGGGAACAAACTGGAACAGAGGACGTTCTATATGAACATGAGAAACACCTTGTTTACTTTGAGGGTGACAAAGCATTGGAACAGACTAGCCAGAGTCTAGTAATATTCAAAACTCACCTGAATGCTTTCTTCTGTGATCTAGTCTAGTGACCCTGCTTTAGCAGTGATGTTGGACTAGATGACATCCAGAGGTCTGTTCCAATCTTTATAATTTTTTAATTCATTGATCTTGAAGGTATGTCAGTAAGAATTTTTACTTTCTACCTTCTAATTTAAATCTGACAGGCTGAGGAACTGATTCTTTTTTTATAGATAAAGGAATAATTATGTGAGTTTGACTTCTACTTTTATACAAAGGAGATCTGGATGTGAATTGTTTTCTTTAGTCTCTTTTGGCTATATAAATACAGTGTTTCTGATATGTTACAGCAAAGCTGAATCTAAATGTGATTATGGAATATAATCAAATTAATTTGCAGGAAAAAATGATCCAGACTATCTTTAGCTATGCAGAATTTATAAAAACTATAAAAAGAAAAGCAAATATAACTTCATTTGTTCAGTTGGAGTTCACAAATATGATCACTGTGAATATGACATTAATGGTTGCAAAATATTGGAAAATAGATAATTACACAGCCAAGAGAGGTGACCTCACAAGGAACAGTTCCCAAAAATATCCGTCATTAAAATAAAGGAAGTGAAATTGCACAAATAGATACTGTAATCTATAAGCAAACTGGAAGGTAACAAGAGGATTTATCTGGTGAGTGAAGACTGATGAAACAACATAAAACTGCAGAAATCATTACCCTTTCAGCTACACTTTTTTCAGTACAAACACATTGTTTGCTGTTGCACTTTCCCTTGAATAGTCTCTTTCCAACTTCAATAAAAGAAAAAAAGAATCAAGTGTAACAGCACATGGAAAAATGCGCTACGCTAATACCCTTTTATATATATATGTATTTTAAAATCACTCTTTTAGATTCGTTTTAAATCCTGGGTATTACTATCCTATCTGGAGGGAGAAATTGCCTTGTATCTTTATCCTGTTTTAAGACTGTCTAAACATTTTACACTGCCTCCTCTGTGTCTGTTTTTGAGACATTCTCCCTCCATAGTTTAACACAATCAAACTTACTAGTAGCACACAGATATAAATCAACTGAAAATACATTATGCCTTTGAACTTTAACCTTCCTAACACACATTCTGCAAAGAAAAGCTCTGATTGCCTTCAGATAAATTTTTAAAGGGATTTTTTATTAATCTCTCCTTAATCTCCTTCCATTATAACTATTTACTTTAAGTACAGACTAACTTCCACTAGCAGAAAATACTATGAAAACTCTTTGCAATACCTTGTGCTCCTTTCTCTTCTGGAATATGCTACATTGTAGAGTTTGCAAGTCTGTAGGAAGTATTTATTATATTTATTATAAGTATTATTTATATATTTATATAAAAGAGTTTATATTACTTCAAATGACATATTGAAGGAAAAGTTTCAAAATTACTAACCTCCTTTCTCACAACGATCTTTTTTTTTTTTTTTTTTTTTTTTTTTTTAACTCTGACAGACTCTTTCCCTAACTTAAAGGACTACATTGACAGCCCTGATGATTCATCATCGCATCTTCTACCAGCATCTTTTCATGCCTCTGAATGCAACTGATTTTTATTTTTCTTTTTATTTAGGTTTTATTTTGTTTTGGAGCAGAATACTAGCAGCTGAGTCCTCTTAACTTTGATGACAAAATTTTCATTACCTCAATGTGTTAGAATTTTACCCATAGTCAGGTTCTGGTATTGGTTTTATGTGGCAAAGTTTTAGTAATGGGGAGTGGGAGTGTGGGGAGTAAGGGGCTACAGAAGAAGAGCCCAGCAGTGCTGTGTGTCAGATCAGAGCCAGCTCCAGCTGCTACAACAGGAACCTGCTGATGGGCAGAACCGAGCCATGAGTGATGCTGGTTATGCCTCTGGGAGAACTTATTGAATAAAGTAAAAAACTACTGCACAATGGTAGATGGAAAAGAGGAGTAAGAACATGAAGCAGCTCTGCAGTCACTGAGGTTAGTGCAGAAGGAGGGCTTCAGCTGCAGTTTTACTTTAAATAGAGACTGATGTAGAAGACCAGAAAGGAAAAATGATGGAACAAAACATGATTTTCCTCCATGAAAATAAATGTGATTATTCCTTCAAAAATTATGGAATATAAACTGATGATTTAGATACAAACTAAGAAAAAAATGTCAATACAGAATCCATATATACTCTTAATACATTTTTTTTATGCTGACACCACATAAAAATATTTTGCTGCAGAACCCTACAATCACACAAAGAATAAGTTTAATGTACAGTATTCAAAGGTATAACAATCCAATTTACTACAACCATGAATCTTCCCAGCTGAAGAAGAAAAGCCCTGAGTTTTAATACAAAATATTTGTTTCAACAGTTGGGAACCACTCAAATATTCTAGACGAGCATGGAACATTTCATTAGATCTTGCTGTTCTCTACTCTTCACCTGGCTTTAGTTTGGATGGCTGAGCCTTCTGGAATGGTATAATGCTATGAGACATCAGTCCTTCAGCAGGTCCTTTTCCATTTCCTAAGAGAGAGCATAATTAGCAACAACAACATTACTGCATACAGTGAAATACAGTGTAGTTAGCATAAAATAATCGATCATGCTTGAGAAGTATTCATTGAGAAGTATAAATTAATGAGTCTTTCTACATTAGTGTAGAAATGATATGATTAAATAACAGAACCTACTTAGGATAGCATATTTTATAGTTGAGATTATAGGAGACTTTATATTGAACTGCAATTTTAATTATTTGGAGATATGCAAGAAGTATTTAAAATTTTTCTTTATTACTATTTTTGTATTAGGTAAATTTTAGCTGTATTTTTAAATGGTTTGATATTTCATTACTTTGTTTTTTAAGATAATTCCTCAGTTTTTATGTATGAAATATTGAAAATTTACTTTCTATCTTCCTTTATACACATATACACACAAAACTTTATAACTTGCTTGTATGTGGCCAGTATAATAGCAGGACTTCTGTTTAAACTCTGATACATTCTATGAACCACATGGTTGCTAAAAAGAGCCATATTTCTTTTCAGTCTCTTTTTTTTTTTTCCCCCTGGTATATACATAAATGAAAATAAAGTATGTTTCCTCATACTCTGACATGTTGACTGGGAACACATTCTGATAACATGAAACAGCCTGAATATTGCTCATTCAACAGAATTTCTCAGAAAGTTTCAACAATAGATCATCAAACAATTTTTTTGAAGACCGTTACGGGGGGAGGACAAGGTTTTCTTTCAATTTGCAAAGTGATATTCACAGGTGTTTTTCCAAAATTGATTATGTTTTCCTTTCCTTTTCCAGTTCATTTTATAGCCAGCCACACACTGATGGAAGGAGAGGAAAATTCCAGCCATTAAGCACAGATAGAAAATGTGTGCACCAGCTTTAACTCAACATGAAAATTAAATCCAAACTAGGTCTGGGTTTTAATGTTAATTGTTCACATGCCCTCAATACAAATTATTCACTGTAAAGTACTGTGTTAGGCAAGCCTGTCACTTCTACGATTATTTTTTTTGTTGTTGTTGTTGTCTTGTAAATGCCAACTCATTTTGTGTCCAATATGGGAATTTAGGTAAGCTGCTTTAGTTTGTAAGAAAGTTCTGAGCATAACATATAAGGTTGCTGCAGCAGTTTCATGGATCATTAACAATTTGCTAATATTGTTTTAGCTTGCAAATTAGTGCAGCTTAGTGA